>JAJMHO010000004.1:237113-355723 GCA_030566085.1 Geotrichum histeridarum
AAAAAAAAAAAATTTTAAACGAGCGTCTAGTTAAGCCTAAACGACGATTTCAACTTTTTAAGATTAAGGGAGTAGGGGGGTTTGAACTAAAGAGGGAGAGAAAAAAAAAAGGGGAAGACTATATATATATGTGATCAGGTTAGAATACAGACAGAAGCCGTCAAAGAAGACTGCATCGCATACATATATCAAATATATATATCAAATATATATTTGCAAATGCAATTAATTTCGATTAACTCATGTACTCGTGTATACTTGTGTCATGCTAGCGCTGTCATATTATCATGACGTCGTCCTCATGGATTTAGTATGTCGACTGACATGGAACCAATAATATAATAACATCACAAGAAATATATATAGTAAAACAAACAACAACATTTATAAACGATATTCAACTGCTCGTCATGAATTATATATATATCACAATGTAAGATGTCATCATAACCAACTGCCAACAGCGCTCAAGACCGAATTCATAGAAAGGCATGTCCATCCACCTATATAGATCTCCACATATTAATATTCACAAGTGACCAGTTAACGTTAACTGGCTTCGGAAAACCCCTATAATTGCCAGCTTCCGAAGCACTCCCTATCTGTCTGTCTGTCTGAGAATGGTTAAAAATCTCCTTAAATTTATAACCAATTTAGCAATAGTTATATAACACAAAAGTCACTAAACGCACTTATATATGCAGAAGTGTACATGAATATATATGTCTATGTGCCTTTAGTGTGGTTGGGTTTATGTGAGGTTGTGTAAGTCTGCGTATATACATACATGTCGGTCGCGATATGTGAGTTTGTGTGCGTGTGTGTGAGTTCTTTGCAAAAATGTTTGCATGTATGGACCTATATCCTATATATTGGTTGCAATGGTCGATATGCCTATAGATGTGAGGTTTCTGTGTGAGCATGTGTGTCGATGTGCCGTGCGTTTGTGAAGCAATTATTGCGTAAGGAATTTAATATATATATTCACTAGAGCTCAGCTAACGTGCCTTCAGTTGTGTAGCAATTGCCGGCTTATAGTTATAATATTGATCTGATCTGGTTATAATTTTATAAAAAAAAAAAGGACGCGCACGCGCATGCCACACGCAATGTTGATTTAACTGCATATTCATGAGATATGTTGGATGGTTTGATAGTCTGGATTCAACTGAACTTGGCTGGAACTGGGCTGGGCTGGGCCCATGACCATGACGGACCGGTGGTTTGAATAGATCCATGGATCTATATAACCTTGCAATGGTATACAAATATAGGTGTCTGTCTACATAGCTAGTGTCTCTTGGGGGGTATATGGCGACTTGAATCTACATACATTAGGCTGGCAATTGGTTATTTGGCAAAATAACCTATAGGTCTATATGTGAAAATTTCAAACTAGCCTTTTTACATTCAAAATAAGGAGAGTATGCCACTGTCAACAAGTTGATCGGAGAAAATGTATTTGTATACCTATACGTAGAAGCTTACCTAGAGGAATGGAAATCAAAGAAAATCGGCCAGATCTGAAAAATTAATGAGGGGGTGATCGGCAACAGGGCCTGTCAGCAATCCGATGAGCTCTTGATTTTTTCAAGATCAACTTAAAGAATTCAAGTATTTATATATATAGTTATATCAGATCGGAGCCGATGATCAATAAATATATAGTTATATGAATATCATAACCAGAAACAATCTTTGCTCGTTCGTGTGCCGGTCATCATGAATTTTTGTTGGAGCTGATGATCTCTGTTTACATGTATACATTTATTATAAAATGAATATGGTGATCAACTATAGAAACATCCATATGGCTCTCTGGAAAGATTGTAGGCAGACATTAATTGGGATTGGCAATATTGAAATGCTTAGATTTGTTTGGTTATAAGGACTAACCCACGGCTCAATCTCATGAGACTATATGCTGTCTATCAATGCCGTAGATTAGAAGAACTCTTAAGAAAAAAAAAGATCTTGATGAGAAATGGTCAATTGTTAACACTAGACTTCTTTCATAGTTAGGTCGACTTGATTAAGTTCCTAAAAATTAAATAGTTAACGAAATGCTGAAAATTTGTTAACTTATAAGGATATCTCGGTGCCAGAGAAATGATTAATTGTTGTTTGACTTGGATCTACAACTGAAAAAAAAAAAGGTGGAAGTGAGCTGGTTAAGTGATTTCGATTTCAAGGCATTTTGACGATTTTTTTGACGATTTGAAGATTTGACGTTTAGGCTCGAAAAATTGAGCAGCCAAAAACCAGACAGCTTAATAATTTAGTAAATTGATAGACTATATAGTTTACACATCTCCATGGCCAGCCAGATCGTAAACTTTGAGAAATGCTCAGGTTTCTTGTTTCCAAGAAAGGAGTCAATTGCTTGATGTTCTTCTCCTCTCATTGCTCTTGATACCTTTATAATTAATCTTGTCATCGCAAGCCTTGGCAACTACAGACCTCCCCTACAGCAATTGCTCTCGAGCAGCCACAATATGAAATAGGCATATATATTTTGCACAGTCTAGCTATAGGCCTGCTGTGGTGCAAAGTTGGTTTAACACGTCTCAGGCGTCGGTGACTGCAACAAAGAAACAAGGTACAGCAGAGTCTATACAAGGATTTCATTGGGTCATCTTTGTGTCTTCACAACGGCTATGGCTTTGGCTCTGGACCGGCATATATACATGGCAATAGCTGAGGTCAAACCTGGAATGGACGTCAAGGCTAGAGGTTAACTCAATTTCATTATATATGTTCGCGCTGACCTGATATCGATATCATTCAAAAATTTTAATAGTGATTTAGGCCCTAGAATTATAAATTTGACTTGAATTTTTGACCAAAATATTTTTGAATGGATGGTTTGCGTCTAACCTTGTTTGTGTTCAATTATTTGTTTAGATTTGAACATGGTAACTATAGATCTGTATAATTGAACGCGGTTGATCTTTATTTTTTTAAGCGCGTCGTTTCCGTGCCGTTTTCGTGGCTAAAAGGATATCTTCGTATTTTTCTCCATATGTTTTTTTTGTTTGTTTGTTTGTTCTTTGTATACTGCGCATTAATTGTGACTGGATCGATTGTAAACGTCAAAATATTTCAGGCAGCAGTATACCCTGATTTCGAACATATATATGATGAGAAAAGAAAGAAGAAGCCGCCAATCAAAGCGATTAGGAACCATGGTGACTGTAAGACCCTCCCCATGAAAGCCCAGTAATTCATGGTCGGCACGAACTTTGCATCAAAGAATTTAAAGATGATCTGCACTTAAATTAAATTAATTTGTGGAGTGGAATGGAAAATGCGATCTGATATGTCTATTCACTGGGATACTGTGTTGCTATGCTATTATGCTAGTAGGCTATTATAATTGAGAATTCAAAGTCTGTCGGTCTCTTGACGTTGCAGAGGTTGCAGCCAGCATATCTTGGTTTTCAGGCTCATATAATGTCTGCCCTTGAACCAGCACCATGAAAAAGCTCACGAATACGGGAGGATGGGACATACCTTCAAAAACGCCCGAATAGTTTTTTGCCAAAGCGGTCATAGAGAACATTGGCCTACTCGGAGAGAGTGGGTTGGAATCAGTTTGCATAGTTGAGTGGAGGCTATTTAGTGTTGTCACGTTCATAGCCATTTTTTTCAGTGGTAGCCAGAAACTCAATTGACAGACCGACTCTTTTGGTTTCCGGAATGGAAGGCTCATACCATACAATCACCTAACCATATCCAAAAAACGAAAATGCAGATGTTTAGTGTTTAACTATATAGTGACTAGAGTGGTTATCAAGATTGGTTGAAAGATCTTGAATGCCAGATCAAGTTAAAACCAACCCAACACTGGAATCAGCACCCACTGGGCAGTCCACTCTCGAGACCAAATTCTATCAATTGTAGGAATACCTGGTTAGCACCGCTAACCACATTCTTTGCTTGGTGGCTCTAAGACATTTTGTTGTGATATCAAAGTAAAGTCCAAGTGAAAAGTTAATCTGGGCTGTCATCCAAACTAAAACACTCAAAAGTATAAAACTGACATCCCCCGGATTATTAACTTTGTCAAGGCTGAACAGCAGCATTCAAACAGGATATAGTGGTACCCAAATGCTACTATCATCTATATGGCATTATCACTATCAGATTATCAGTATAAAAGACTTGTGGATTGTGATAGTATCGGCTTCCACCAGAGCACTCCACTAGTGGAGCCGAGAGATTCTGTTATGGGGACGTTCAATAGGGACCTCTTTAAAGGGTAGGTGGGCTCTGTGTAACACAAAACTAGTTATAGCGCATCCTGAACAATTGACTTTATCAAATCACAATTGTTTTCATGGTTTTGCAAAAGTCATCTTCTATATCTTCTATAAAAGCTTTTATAGAAAAGAATCTATTAGCTGAGATTGAGGGTTTTGTGAAGTCCTCTTTTTGGGTACGTTAAAAGGGCCCAGCGAGACTAAAGCATAAACACTCTCCTGCACTAGGCAAGACGCTAGACCAAGAGCAAGTTACATTCTAGATTGGTCTCTGATCAGTGCTAATGTAGAATTAGCTTGAGACTTTTTCTATAGCAGCCTAAGCCTCCATTCTAGAGGTACTCAGAGTGAGGGCAACGTAGATACAGACGTAAGCTACATCACAAAACACTCAAAACCAACATCCAACACCCTCACCTTGCAATTTTAAATGCCATTCCATGTATGAACACAATCATACGTTGTCTTGACATGTCTGCTCATGCTGTTCTGTTGGAACATTAATAGTGGCGGGAGGGCATGACAAAATTCATTCCGAACCACTCTCAGCTAGTCCATAGTATATAGCATATTCCAGAGGTTATCTGATGTTGCAAACTCCATCGTAAGCAAAGAGAATATCAGCATATACACAATGAAGCTTAGGCCCTCTTATACATATCCATATAGGTAGATAAATGTCCCAAAAAGCGGGTCTTATGAATGGGCTAGTTTGAAGCATGTCTGCAAGATGAGTATAATCGGCTTACTCCTAGGCTGCTGCTTCAATAACTTGCTAGTTGGCCTACTTATATCTCAAAGTATTTCTTTGAAAATCCACGATAACTTTAAAACTCAAATTACATTCTACTTCAGTTGAAGTCAACTTATCACAATCAACGAAGGATCTGTAAGAATCCAACTACAATGTCTAGGTTTATAATCTCATTACTGAGCAGCAGCAAGTTTCATTTGTGTGGTTATTAATGGTATCTTGAAGTATACGTCTGGCTGTGGTGAACCAAACACATGAAAAGGTCCCTGATTGAGCCAGGTTCCCTTTATACCGTTGAAATAAACTTATAGAAAAACGGTAATACTTGGATTTAAAACCAAGCACAATGATTTAAAATGGATTGCAACAATCCTGCAGCAAGAAGTACAATCTGGTCTTGTTACCTGAATGAAATATCAAGAGAGCTGAGTTGTCTTTGCTATAAATTACCATCCACAATGACTCAATCCATAAGCAATTCTCTTGAAACATTAACCTTTATTAAAAAACCATTTTATAGAAAATTACGCAGATTCCCTGAATTCTTAGATGTAACAGTCTGAAGATACCAGATTAAATTGTTGGAGTAACTTCACTAAAACCAGTATATCGAAGCAGCCAATAAAAACAAGAAAAGCTCAATGGCAGCCATCATAAACTCTAGACACATGAGTTCTTTGAGATCATTCAATTTTTTCCTCAGCTGTTGAAGCTTCAAGCTATTTCTCTGTTTTGTAGACAATGGCTTTAGCTGATCATTTGGAACGTTGAGAATCTCAAATCCAACAACGCCGGAATTTCATAGGGTTTGTCTAAAGCTTCAAAACAAATTGAAATGAAAGAAACAATAAGAACAAACTATTCCAAAATCTCTCAGAGTCTAACAATACACTGAGGCATCTTCGCTGGCTTACAATCTCTAAGCAACACTCATAAATTGAGGAAGTCTTTTGATAAAGATAGACAGATCAAAAACTGATATTAAAAAGGCTAATGAAAATCAGAATGTAATTAATCTAGAAAAAGTAAGAAAGGAATAACTAAAGGTGTTTCAAAACGATACTCCGACTCAACTGCCATCAATTCCAACCAATTTTTCTGGCTTTCTTCTTCATGCCGAATTAATGAAGAACAAATTTCTACAAGGAGATACTATTAATGAAAGATACGTTCAAAATTTAACATGACAAAAGGAATTAAATATTTAAACATAGAGTGAACGAAGAATAGTTCAACAGATGAACTTTTATACATTTCAAACTTTACGCTTAGGCACACAACCAACATTCAACCTCCTCTCTTCTGCAACAAGTCAAACCTCCCAGAAACCCATGAAATCACTGTAGCTCGATTTACAGTAAAAAGAAGGAGAAAAAAAATTTGATTCGACCCAGGATCGAACTGGGGACGTTCTGCGTGTTAAGCAGATGCCATAACCGACTAGACCATCGAACCGTTGTTGTTGCTTCCAAAATAATCTGTAAACTATGAATAAACTCACACAGAGCATTAGAGCATGGAAAAAAGTTGCGTATTTAAGCTCAAAGTTTTTATTTAATTATAACTATATTAAAATAATTGTTTGGAGTTGTAAATCGTTTAAAAATCGTTATTTTTTCAACCATTTTTGCACAACGATTTTGAGCTTTGTATATTACTAAGCTTCCTCAGAATTACTACCGATCCGATATAGTGTAACGGTTAGCACGGTCCGCTTTCACCGGGCAGTTCGGGGTTCGATTCCCCGTATCGGAGTTTTCCTTTTTGTCATCACAGTTGTTCATTATACTCATTACTCCAAGCCTTGATAAAGATAGTTACAATAATTAAATAATCAAGCAAATTAATTTTGATAGAGTAATTGGGTCTAGTTTTGATGCTTGAAGTTGAGTCAAATAAATTTCTGTTGACTGATGAAACACGATTGACAAAAGGACGAAGAAGCTCGGCGAGAAGAATGCTTCATTAACTTGTGAGCTGAGTATTAGATAAATAATCAATTTAATGTCCTTTGTAATAAACATCGAAGAAGACATATTATCTATACTGGTCTGGTACAGACAGTAACACTAAGTAACAAATATTAATTTTCAGGCAGGCAATCGCGCTAGATTTCTCATGGATTTGATCCATGCACAGAGGGAAAACAACCTATTACCAGGGCAAACCAATAGCATCAGCAAGCTGGGGAAAGCCGCTGTGAGTTGAGTAATAATGAATTTGTGATATTTTAGACAGCGTAGGTCTAGGATAATGTGTGAACTTGTTAATATTTCAACATCTCATTTCATGTTTGTTTGTAATATCATTTTACTCCAACTAGCCTAAATTAATATTCAAGATATCTCGTAAAATCAATTGAACAATTTTTTCAGTTCAAACAACATACTTTTCAATTATCTAACTTGAGAAAAATAATGTCAGTATGATGTTAAAGTATCGATGTCTAAAATAAACCTGTATTCAAATTAGATAACCAAAAATAAAACTAAAACTTTTTGTATAAACTAGTAGTCTTGCTTTGTACCGATCATATTCAAGAAAACGAAATATGCAGAAATATATTGTCAGTCAACTTTCAGATTGAAAATAAATGATTACTTCATGAACAAGCACTAGGTACAAAATTTATAAATACCTCATGTGCAAATTGATAGCTCCTCAAAGAACCTACCCAGAAAATCGAATTACTGCCTGGAGTGTTCAGAAATTATTTAAGAAAGTCCATATATGTTCTAACGAATGAAAAGACATTTGGGTGTAACAGAGTAATAGCTTATTTCTGATGTTTCTATAATAAACTAGAATTTTCACAATATTTAATTAAATATTGAAGTCAAATAATGTTTATTCAAGGGTAATCAAGATATTATTTCAATTTTATATTTTCCGAATACTTGCAGCTTGATATAACTGTAACCACAGTTGCAATCAACAAGATTTAGTACCAAAGTGCAGTCAAATCAATCCTATTTGAATCTTTTAACGTCATTATTATTGATAACATGAAATAATCTTTTATATTCACATAGAATCAATAGATCTGGCATAGGAGCTTGCGTAAATAGAAAGACCTAGGGCGCAAAAATGGCGTCAGGAAGGTATGAAAACTTTGTGAACTTACCACTGTCCCTGAACTTTGTGAAATGGTATACACCAAATAATTTACCGTTATATCGAACAAAAATTGAAGAGGACATATTTTATATATTGGTCTGAAACTAACGGCAGCAGCATTTTATAAACTTTTGTCTTCGGCAACACAACTTTCAATACAACATAACTCCACAATTAGTCAATATTTCACAGTAATAATTACAGATATTGGTTATAAGCTTACTTTGAATAGATTTAAATTATTATTATCAAAAAAATCATAGATATGTCAAAATCTCAAAAATGGCAATCTACTACTTTAGATAATACCAAGTTTCCTACTTCTTCATTGAACAGCGATGTGGCGCAGAGGAAGCGCACGGGGCTCATAACCCCGGGGTCCTTGGATCGAAACCAAGCATCGCTACTTTTTTTTTCAGTTCTTTTCTTTTTCAATCTAAACCTTTCGCCAACCCAAAGATAATGATAGCTTGAATACAGAGTTATGACATTCAAAATGGTTGGATTTTCTACTAGTGCAAGATGAAAAAGTGGGTGGGAATGCATTGTATGCTGGTTTTCTAAAGATTGGATGGGTAGTAGACTGGAAAGTTAACTTGTTTTATTCTTCTGTAATTGAATCTAGTATCATTAAAAGTATTTGATAAATAAATAAAATTATGTGGCTATCCTATTTTTTTTTTATTAATGAGATTCATTTATGGTCAAAGCCAACCATATTCCCTCTCTTTGCCCTCCCGTCTTCACAACCACTTTAATTGCATCTCAGTTCATATATTTATATATTTATGCCTTAAGTTCATTATGAAATCTTTTGATTCCTGAAATGTTGAGGGGAGAACCATCTCTAGAGTTTACCTTCTCTCTCTTCAGCTTCTGCTTTTCATTTCGTAATTCTCAACTCTTTCCATCTTCATGAGCACCTCTGAAAATAAGACAACAATCTTTCCCAAAACTCTTGAATTTCCTTGAAGTGGATTTCAGTATATTCTCCAATGGCATCTTTTTCTTTCTCAAAGTACTAAAACCTGTTTGACATTTTGTCTTGATTTCCTCCTTTCTTGTAACTGCGTGGATAGCAGTTATTTAAACGTGCAGGGCACGGTGGGTCTGCGCAGATCAGTCAAACCAAGACGCATGGATGAAATATACTCTGGAGCTTAAGTTAGACTTTGGAGTACCTGACGTTGAAAAACTGTAATGAGGGCGTTGTAGACAGTCTAGCTATACATGTGTCGGAGATTCTTTGAACAGGAATATCAGGGTTGTTTTTTAAGTTAGCAATCTAAAGTAGATCAATTTGTTATAGAAATCAACTGAAGAAAGACGTGATGATACATATATTCTATCTAACTGACTTTTTTTAACATTTTAGCGTCCACTGTATCTTGATATGTGCAACTCAATTTCAAACCTGCTTTGCATCTATTGAAACATACTGCTAGCGTTGAATCCGTTTCGATCGAACATGATTTAAACTTCGATTAAGCGAAGCTGCAAGTTTTATCATGAAACTTGATTTTGATCCTGCTTTCCTACAGTGCGAGTTAAACCTCCCACTTGGGCGGTGATATGTAGGCCCATGTGTTTTTAATTACTTCTTGCATTAAGTCTGTCTTTGATGTTGAATCATTGAGAAAGGTTCCTTGAACATCCAAAATCCAGTCAATATTTTTATCAAAAAATATACGGCTCTCTCAATACTGTAATTTTGAAACTTTTCTCTTTAAGTTTTTGTTTAAATATATTAAGTATCCATTTTGACAAATTTCTATACTTGTCTTGATAATTATTATAGAAGAGAGGAAAGAATCTTATCAAATTGGAAGTCTCCCTGACAAACCAGAAATTGCATTATAAAGGCTAGCTAATATTCAGGAATTATATAGAGACTTAATTAAACTAGAATTTTATATTTCAAACGTTGAATAAGCCAATTCAAACATGTCAATCCTTGGCTCTTCACAACCTCGAAAGCACCTATTCTTTAATTCCAGTCACGACAGCAACAAAAATTAACATTATTGGAAGTCTTCATAAGTCAAATATCATTTATCAAATATTATTAAATAAGATATGCAATACTTAATTCAAGGATCACTGAGGCCAGCCTGAAGATGACCTTACGGCCTGAAAATATTTGATCCCATTAAATAAATTTGTATGTTCAAATATAATAATACTAATTTTTTAAACAATCTGCTTGATTTTTCGACTATTTCATTATAAAGACTTTAAAAACTTGTTGACATCAGTTCAGATACATGTACGGATAATTGATTTTTTTCCACCACCACACTTTTTATTCCCAAAGTAACACAATTATCACATATTTTACGTTTGAATACTTTGAAATCAATGAAAACTAACGAAAAAAGCCCAAAAAACATCTTTTGTATCTTTATGCAATGAGTTAATTTATATTGAACATCTATTTTTCGTTAACAAGAAACAGGCAATCTGGCCGAGTTGGTCTAAGGCGTAGGATTAAGGTTCCTATCTCTTCGGAGGCGAGGGTTCGAATCCCTCGGTTGTCACTTTTTTGCCGCTTTCATCTGTCAAATTTGATTGTGGATAAGAACCATGTTGGTTCTAATGACTGGATCTAACATTGATAATTCCACAATGATTCGTATAACGTCTACGGATCAGGTAGTGTCAGTTCCACCTCCTTCCGTGGACCTACCATTCACTGGCTTGTGATTCTTTTCAATATATACAGTTGACGGGACCCAAGCTTACCCAGCTAGAAGTGTGTGACCGCCTAAAAGAACAGAAGTTGAATAACGCATCAAGCACCTGAGAAAAGGTATAATTAAATATATTATAATCTAATCCGTTGTTGTACTGGCTAGCGAAACCAGAGAAGATAAGCATCTCAGTTCAGGGTCCCCCCAAGAATGAACATGTGTGCCACCGTGACGGAAGTATTATGGGACGTTTACGATTATCCACTCACCGCAGGCCACTGCCAGCTATATATACTTACCTCGAGAGTTTAGCGGAGCAGCGTTGGGACGCAATGTTCCACTGTTCTGAAGGGTCGACCCTCTCTAAGCCCCACTCCACCTCTAAGTTGAGTAGGAAGAAAGTAGAATTGCATAAGAAAAGCGAGGCAGGCCGGCAGGGCCAACCTCTTGATCCAGCCGCTTTTTTGTAGCATAAGCTATATATATGGGCCGACTACGCAATGGTGCCATGATGGCGTTGGGGGTATTGGCTTGATATTCTATCCAATGTCACTTTGGAATCGGATTCAAAAAGTGACTAAATAATACATTGTGGAGATATATTGGCTATAAGGTCAATCAATATTGGCAGTTATCTGTCTCTGCACTGGATATAGAGGTATATAGTTACTATGTAGGCTATATAGGATGGCTCTGCATACTAATTCAAGAGATATGAAATAACTTTGACCAATTCAGAGACCCTGGTTTCTTGACATATAGCAAGTTACGTACAAACAAGCGGGCACAAGGCTAACTATATAGCCTATATATCAAAAAAGCAAAACCTTATAACTTATAGTGTATGTATTTATAGAAATCGGCACACCCTACCAAACCGGGGAGTTTGACAAGAAGAGGAGAAGCTCAAGGAGAGGAAACGTACGCGTAGCCAGGGCCTATAGTTAGGCGATATGCATATGAACTTTGATAGCCAAGAACATATATGTATACCGCGGGTGATAGGCATCTTTGGATTCCGATCATGAGAATTCATATATATAACTATATATACCCTACTTTAATAACTCTACATGAATTTCATATATATAAATTTGATTAACTTATATCGGGTACTGTGCGTTTATCAAAAAGTAAAGGAGGGTGTTGGCGGGGAGATATATATGAAGAGAAGCGCTAGGGCTGATTAGTCTATGTACACAGTTGGTTGCCTTGGATTCAAAGTCAAGAGTCGGGGGAAGTGGTAAATTCAATTAATATATTTTGAATCTGGTGATATGATGAAATTTATTTGTATAGGCCTATTAGAAAGCAAAAATAAATTGAAGAATGCCCATATGGATGGATGGCAAAAGACGAACTAACGCTTGGTCTCCTGTCAAAGCTGTGGTCTTGAAAAATTAGACGACATAGAGAGGTGCATCAGAGGAGTGCATCCAGCGACTCAAAAACTGACTAGTCGAGTAGTTTGCCTGTATACTTTACGAGGACTGCCAATGAAATTTAATGGCCATGGCCACCTCCATGAAAATAGAAAAATAAAAAAAAAGAACTGGTTTGGGCAGGTTTAGTGGGTGGAGTGGACATTTATTTACGTACTGTGCAGAGTGCATGACTGATATCGATGATGATGCTGATGGCCACTCAGCTTTATGAATACTAGAAGGTCTAAGCTAGAGTTGTTTGGCAATTTATAAACAAAAAGTTGCTACTGTTTATTGTAAAGTTGATATATGGTGTAGTCGTAAACTCCGGTCATTTAGGTCTAGCGTATATATAAACTTTAGTGAACTTTAATAGAACCTTGTTAACTGGGCTTTATTACTATTTGACAACGTACTATATATTTGCTAGCAACTAAAGACCATGGCCAAGCACAACTAGCAGAGGGGTTTAATTAAAAACGAGTAACAAATAAACAGGTCTAAAGGGATCCAGATGGCCAGTCGACGACGTTGCCATGTCATGACCCCAAATGATGCCCAGGCAACCAGAATACACACAAAGAGCATTAACCCCAGACTGTTTATGCAACTGAATGCTCATCATTTTGAAACTACTGCCTTTTGATGCCCTTCAAAACAATTCAAAGAGCCCCCTAAAACGTGAAATTGAAATTTGGTGATTATCATCATGAGTATATCTAATAAATGCTTGACCATGCTATAAAATTATGCTAGCTTGTGATATGCTAGGCCTATAGCTATACTCGTATTCAGAGTAGCTGGTGTGGTTGCCATCAAAGGGCATCAACATGAAAAACGGCCTATTTATAGCTACATTATTTTGGCAGTTGAATAATATTGTAGAGCCACTTGAAATTCATGATATCTCATCCCCTATTTTTTATTTTTGATGGTGAATGGAACAGGGTCTTTTCTACATAGATAGTAAATATCCTTCATTCTTTTTGAATAATTTTATAAACAAAAAAGTTGACGATGAATGAAGTATGAAGATCATCATCATCTTCAAGAGTTTTTTTTTTTTGATTCAGTTGAAGGTAAAATTTTGAGTGAAAATCAAAATTTACTATGTGCACTCCCAAAAGGGTTTAGCCTACACAAAACTAACAGCGGCAGACACCGTATTAGGAAATACACAAACAACACACGTTAACATTTCTTTTTGTGTTTAGGTCCAATGGTGATTTTAATTTTTTTCTGTGTCAAAATAATCACCAACTCTCTCAACATGAAATCAGTCAACCGTACATATTGTAGTTCATACATTTAAAATGAACTTGTATAGATACAGTGCAGCTGGTCAGAGTGATTGATTGAAAGGACATCTTCAAAAGAAGATATGTCAGTAAAGTCAAATAACAGCCATGGCAATGAAAAAACAACAGATCAACAGATCAACCATCAGCTCATGATATATCAAAGAGCTCGAATCGAATTCACACAAAAAAGAAACTTTTCTTTTCGGATCTTATTGGCTTAAAATACCCTGCCAACTGTTTACTTTTATTCCCTTTTTGGTTTCGTTTCTTTTATTATAATTATAAGGGCCAAGACCAGCCTGGGCTTAGAATTCATGATGCTCTGTCTTTCTTCTTCTTCTTGTGCTGGCTTTTTATAAATAGCTCGGCCCTTCCCCTCCAATACTAGTTTCCCTCTTTTTTTCTTCTTCTTCTTCTTCTTTTCTTCTTCTTTTTGGTCTTTATGAATTCTATTCATCAGACTATTATTCAACTGCTTCACTAACACTAACTATGCAAATCCTCATCAGAGCTGTCCTTGCTCAGATTTTGACAGTCGTAGCCAACATCCTGGCCTTGTGCCTGGTCTCGGCCATCGCTATGATTCTCTCGCCTTTTAGTACAAAGTACTCCATGTTTGTCCACCTGGCAAACCAACCTTTTATCGACCAGCTGCGAATGGCTTTTACCAGCTTCACCAAAAAAAGATACATGATCGGACAGGACGGAAGAAAGCCCATTGGATCGTGGCTCGGTATGATGTTTTTGGCCTTTACAGGTTTGGTTGTAACTTTCATCTCAACCGCAGTCTACCAGGCCTCGCATATGGAACTCAAGAATACAGAAAACGCAGCTCCTGCCCTCTTGGATAGCACCAACATGGTCGTCAAGGACAGGTACGGCAACAACGATCTCATCAAGTACCCGGTCATTGGAGACGCTTACCTGGGACCCAAGAATGCCCCGGGCTCTGGGTTCCCTGAAGCGGTGCTCCCTACAGAGTTTTGGAACAATGACATTGGCCACAGCGTACAGACCGAATCTCAGTTTAGCGGTAACGTATCGGTGTCTTTGGGAGACGCTAACTGGCTGTCCATTACTGGAAACAATGGAATAACTACTACAGTGCTCATGTCTATCGATGGAATCACAGCCGAAAGCCTGCCCTCGGCTTCGCCTGGTACTATTAACCTTCAGATTCTGGATAACGGTTCCCCGGCCTTGTTCACCGCTCCCATGGTGTCCCAGCCCCAGGGTCTTGCCCAGCAAAACACTTATGCCTTTGCAGTCGCTGGTTTGCACACTTTGGATTACGTCCAGTTCTCGCTGATCAAGTTTGATTCGCAGGTGTGGAGCCAGGGTGACAACCTCGATCTGTACTACCAGTACCTGTCTGACCAAAACTCGTTTACAAACGAAAACGGCACCTCCATGTTCAACTACACCTACAACTATGACAACAAGCAGACCTATGACAAGGACAATCTCGAGTCCGACATGCAGCAAACCGGCGACAATGAAGTCAAGTACTCGCTCATTGGTCTCCGTAACACCACTGCCAAGACCGACCTCTTCCAGTCATACGCCCTCACTAAGAGATCTGTTTACAGAGAGAGCTCAGTCAAGTCCGTCAACAACACAATCAACCTTGTCGAATTCCACTACCAGGTCCAGATCACCCGCTACTCCCGCCCTGCAGCCCTCCAGGACACGTTCAAGGTGAGATACACTGGTGGTAAGCACAGCGGCGCTGGCGTGACCCTGCCCCTCACTCCCATGTTCACGACCTCGCAACTGGATTTCGTCAACATGGCCTCGCTCACCGCCACCGACCGCATCTACGCCTCCTTCACACCCGAGACCTACATTGACATTCTTCCCCTCATCATTTTGATGGCCGTCTACGGTGGTCTCACTATCATTCTGTCTCTCTGCTCGTACAGCTGGAACTTTAAGCGGTTCGCCAACAAGGCTTACTCGCTGCCACTCGAGTCCCTCAACTACCTGCTGTACAACCCTGGCACTGCTCTGATTCCGCTGTTCCAAAAGGTAAGACGGGCGGAGCTGGCCATGGTGGACGGGTACGACCCGACGACGGGCTACAACCACGTTGGTTTGGTGTCGCCAGACGACGCGGCACGAATTGCGAGGGCAGAGCCAGATGTCCCCTATGGTCTTATTTACAAGTCACCATCGGGCATGTTGGACCCTCAGCATTACCAGTAACTTTTAGGCAATGCAAGTCTCTGGTCTTTGCATTATAACCAGACCACCAAAACGACAAAACACAAAAAACAAGAGAAAAAACCCGACCAACCAACCCACAAAAAAAAAGATTTACAAGGGCATTAACGTTCCTTGACCGACTCTCCTTTCTGCATTTTAGTTTATGATTTTTTTTATTTTATTTTATATAGTGACATGTAACCGACACACTCCTTTAATCAATGCTTTATTTATTATTTGATCCTTCTGTTTCTCAAAATCTCTCTAGAGCTCTTCACTGGACTGTAATATTTTTTCATTTTTCAGTTCAGTTTACCCTTCATTGTATATAAATTGGATTGATATGTATTCCCTAGACATTGCCTAATAGGCCGCCATATAGTTAGGTAGTACTATAGCCCTGCCAAACTCAGTTCCTCGACATGAAACAAAACGGTCTTTTTCTTGTTTTTTATATAACTATAGTTCTAATCCTGTCTGTACACTCTTTGGCTCAGACATGAACTGAAATTGTAAACATGAGTATATAGGCCTATATAGTTAAATTTGGTAAACCAGTTTTGATTCTTAGCCAGGCTGTGTTTGTCAACTATCAGACACAGAGAAATCCTTTTCAAACATGCACCACGACCGTGCAAATTTAAAATCAAGTTTCAATTTGATGCTTCAACTTATTATAGAATATAGTTAACGGTCATTCATTATATTCGTTTCTAACCTTCACTCATTCATCTTTAATTCAACGATCCAAAATTAACCACTGCTGTTTTCCTGGCACGTGCCACCCCGGAACCCATGCATCTTCAACCTACATTGTCAAAACTATAAGTACATAGACCCATATATATAGGCCTATATATCTATATCTTGGCAACAGCAATTGGCGATGACATGATCTATATATATATATATATATATATATATATATGGTGGGCAGGCAGACAGGGCAAGCATCAGCACAGAAACCTAATAACCATTGATTCATACGAAAATATGGGTCTCTCAAAGGCACACATAAAGCATGTACACGTGTGCACGCGAGCAGGTAAACTTTAATTTTAACTAGATTTTGAACAAATCAATTGCTGTCCTACCATTGGATTATAACTAAATATAGGCATATATATGACGCTGGAGTTCAACCGAGTCAAAAAAAAAAAAAAAAAAAAAAAAAAAAAAAAAAAAAAAAAAAAATCCACAGATGCCCTGATCGCCTTGCAGTCACTAATTCACCTCCTTAGCTCAAAGCCAAGATTTTTTTTTCACAAGCTTTTTTCTTTTCAAGTTCCTGACACTTGAACCAACTATTACGCTCTACTCTTAAGGCCAATCACCAACTCTAGAGAATTTAAGAAAAAAAAGAGTCCATTTCACATATAATAGAATATAAAAAAGAAAGAATTAAATAGGAATAAAAACGAAAGAAAGTGTAGTGTACAATCCACAGAAAAAATAACAAACCAAAATCAAACATAAAAAACAAACATAACAAGAAAATCAACAATCCTCGGCTCTCTAAGCAACAATAGTGTCATCAGCCTCAGTCTCCGCCGGCTCAGCCGACGCTGTCTTGCCCGCCTTGTCCGCCAGCGCCTTCTCCAAACAGTCCACATAGATCTTGTACCGAATGTACTGCTGCAACAGGTACTGCGACTTGCGCTCCCAGTTCGCATGGGCTTTCGCAAAGTTGGGCGAGTTGGGCGCGTAAGCCAGCACCAGCCGGCTGCGCAGCGAATTGTGAACCGCCAGGTTCTTTTCGGCCGTCGTCACGTACTCCCGCAGGTTCATGACTTGTTTTTCTTCATTCAGGTCCGATACAATCAGGCTCTGGCCCGAGGGCCGCCAGTCCTTGATCACGATGCGGTCGCCAAGTAAACCCCGGCCCAAAGCGGGGGCAGACGCCTTGTGGTTGAGTCGTGGTGGCTGGCTACTTGAAACTGTAGTGCTGGACTTGGATTCATGCTCCTCAATGCCCTCTAACGGCGCTCCCCATCCGTATTCCATGGAACTAACCGGCTCGTCAAACGGCTCCTTTGAGAGTCGTCCAGCCCAGTAGTTGCATGTGTACACGTATTCCTTTGCAATCTCTTGCGTTCCGGCTTCAAACACCAGAACGCCATGCTGCGGGAGGGTCAGCGACCACAGGGCAGAGTACCCACGAATCTTCTTAGTTGGCGGCAGTTCCTGCGCCATCGTGTGGCACAAGTGGAATCCGTCCACCAGGTCCGCACTATCCATCCAGTTACCAGCGCCCACCACGCCGCCTGAAGCGCCGCTAGAAGAGCTCGAGCTTGTGTTGAACTTGAACATCTTGAGCTGGCCGCGCTGAACCACTACAAACACTTGCATCCAATCCTTGCGCTTTGACTTCTTGCCAGAGTTAGGGTCGATGTAAGGGCGGTACTTTAACAGACCCTCCTTAGCCCAAGGCGCGCCCAAAAGCTCGAGCTCAACTTCCTTGGCCAGCTCTTCTTCAATTTTAGAAAAATCTCCAAAGGACTGCTCAACTGCAGCACCATCTTCTTTAATCATGGAACTGGCCAGCAGACCTGCAAATCCAACTGCGTGCCTGCCGCCAAATGCCGTAGAGTACGTCGATTCCATCGAGAACAATGAGTTGAAAGAGTCCCGACGGTATGCATCTGTGCTACGGTCGCTGTTAAAATCAATTCTGCTCTGATTGAACTGATCAAACGTGTTTCTGTTACCTCGTAGCCTGTTCAGCGCCAGGCGGCCGAAAATGGAGCTAGAGCTGGGAGTTTGACGAATAGAAGGTGTTAGTGACAGAGAAGGCATCAGGCTGTTGTTTTGGCTTCCATGGAAAGATGAAGAAGATAAAGAAGCACTAGAAGCCATGTTGTTCAAACTAGCAGAAGTAGAGCTTGAGTGGCCAGTATGGGACAAAGACATGCTGCGTGAAGACTGGTGAGATTCTGAACCGTGGAGCTCAAGTGCATCCTTGGCAACAGAAGAATAGAAAACCTTGAGAACCGACTCAATTTGGAATTGCCACTCGCGACTCAGCAGCGGGATAGGGCAATCGTTGACAAGAATCAACGAATCATCCTTGTTGGCATATGAGAAAGATGACATACGGTTATGAGCTGCTCTAGACTCTGGACCCTTGGACCCCTTGACTGCCAGCTTCTTTTTCGTTTCTAATGGCAATGAAACAATATGTGCGTCAATAGTTTCCATTGTGTTGGACACAAACTTGGACTTGGAAATCTTCTTGTTGGCCGTATGATCAGCGGCATAGAGATCGGTATTGAGAAGAAGGAGGGCATAACCAATGGTGTAAACCACATTGGAATCGAGGAAACCATGCTTGGGGTTCATTTGATGCCAAGAATCCGAAAAAGATTCCATGATGCGGTCGAGCTGTTGAGATTCACCCTTCATGTAAAGTTTCTCACACAAATCGCGAAGTGCTCCAAGAATAGATTTGCCCTTAAAGTTAAACAAGCTCATAAAAGCATCACGCGTGTCCTTTTGCAAGGCACCTTCATCACCCATCCAGCTGGCATAACCATCAATAGATACAAAAGTAGCGCTTCCATGATAGAAATCAAGCGCCATCGTGTGTGCCTCAGGGCTAATGGAACCTAGAAGAACAGGGTCGATATTTGTAGAAGAAGACGATGCAGGAGAAATTTGCAAGGAGGCATGAAGAGAGTTTGGATCCAGATCTGTCGAAGACTTTGTTCCTAATGACTCAGGAGAGTTGGGACATTCTTCCAACGTTGATGACGAGGGGGTGAAAAAGTTATCGCTTTGGGATGTAACAGAAGCAGAAGATGGAATGGTAGGGGTACTAGGATCCAGTTGCTGTTTACGCATAGCATCGTTTGGTGACACATCTAGCGTTTTATTTGCCTCGCCCTGAGGAGAGCTGGTGCTCTCCACGTCGCCCACACGCGCTCTAGATTGCTCGATATCAGTTGCTTGTGTATCGTGCTTTGTTGTTTCAGACATTTTAGAGAAATTGTCAATAGGAGATCGCTTATCGTGAGGAAGGTTATCAAAGTCCAGAATAGCCTTCTCACTTGCGATGGAAAAGAAGGGAGATGACGGTTCAAGATCAAGCATCAGGCGAGGCTGATTATCTGAACTGGCCAGTTCGGGATCTCTTCTAGGGGTAGTGCTGACCGAGGATGCGGATTTTTCCGAGGTTGGTGATTTAGGGGTAGGCGGTGAGATTACAGCAGCCTTGAGCGTGGCAGCGGTTGCGGTAGTGTGCGATGAATCCGAAGAAGGAGTGTGCGAATGAGTTCGGAAATTCGATGGCTTAGTTGATTGATTATCAGGAGCGACTGAGGGGTTGGTCTCAGTCAAGGAAGCCTCCTGGGTACCTTTCGACACGTCTGATGACAAGGGAGTGTCCGATGCTGAACCCTGCTCGTCCTTACTCGATGAAGGATTCTCTGCGAGCGTTACTTCAGGTAGAGGTGGAAAGCTTCCCTTAACTGGTGAATCCAGAATTAAAGATTGAACTTGTTGAGAGGGAATAGGCTGGTCCTGCTGGGAGAAAAAATAAGTGTTAAAAAACAGCAAAGCAAAAAAACGATAGAATGGATAAGCAAGAAAACAAGAAAGGAGAAGAAAACGAGACGGAAATTAAACTTGAAATCAATGTAAAAGATCAAGAAGGGGAAAACTGTATCTGGTTTTCGAAAACTGTGGAAGAGAGCAATCTACATGCAAGGCGTATTCACTTAACCTTGAGATTAATTATTATGCCGTAGAAGGAATTAAACTCAGTCGGCCATGAATATACATGCACGCAAAAAAAGGGTGTAAAAATTTCAGGAGAGAATGGCAGCAGCAAATGATGGGAGAAAAAACAAAGTTGAAAACAAACACAATGAAAACTTACCTTAAGTTTAGCGACTGAAAGAGACTTGTTAGCGTCTTCTGCATTAGGCAGGCTTTGGCCAGACGAAGTGTTTGACCTTGTAGACGACACTGGCAATGTAGACTCGGCGGTGCTTCTCATGGTGGCCATACTCATTTTGGATTTGACTGGAATAGAGGGGGTCGGGGTAGGGCTAGAAGTGCTGCTACTACCAAACAGTCGACGGAAAAAATGAGGCCGCTTGGTGGTTTTCAGCGAAGAGCTGCTGGCTACGGCTGATGGTCCCTGGATAGATAGGTTCTGAGTGGATGTGGTAGCCGAAACGTGACGGTGGGGTTTCAGGAGTGACATGGTTGCTGGCGTGGTATCTGATTGTGTCCGCGCTACGATAGAAGACGTTGACGAGTGTGTTTCGAGCTGACTTGAATCTGTTTGGCTCGCCGTCTGGGGAAGTGTCGATAAAGTGTCAGTGGATCGCACTGGAGTAGGTTTGATAGGGAGACTTTTTGAGGTTTCGAAAGGAGGTCTAGGGAGCGGTGGTAACGGCTTCCTTTTCAATGAATAGAGTGATTGCCGTTTTTTCTGATTGTGTGCAATATTACGGTATCTAAACGGCGAGCACTCTAGATCCAGTGAAAGTTTTCTGTTGTAGAAGGGAGTCGGGTCCGCTGGAAGTGAAGGAGTTGCGGGACAGAAGTCAGAAGAGTGGTATACGTCACAGTAAGGACAAAAGTGACTAGTGACAACAAAAGAATGCTTCTCAGTAGACTGAGCAGAGTAAGGAAGTAGAAGTGAAAAAGAGGGAGGAAGGGAGGATCGTAACAGGGGTTTGGAAGGGGTAACGTTAGGCCTATTGGGTGATAAAAAAATATTGCTGTGTTTTGAGTGTCCTGTTTGATTTATTGGCGGTAGTGAACCCACACTATACTGGGACAATACTTGATCAGGGGGAAAATACTGGAAATCCTTGGGAACGCTGAATCGCTTGTATTGTCTTTGAGTATCGTAGGAAACGATCAAGTTATCTGGAATTTCAATGTAGGCAGTCTGGCCATGCAGTGAGCTTTGAAACTGGTACAGATCCACCAAAGGTGGGAGCGAAAACCTCTTACGTCTGGGGTGATGGTTATGATGATGATATCCCGATTGGTCACTCTGATAACGGCGGGTCCCACCATTAGAAGTCGACATGGTATTGATCAGGGTTTGGCTAGAGTTTTGCTCTATCTTGGCCGGGGCAAGCTGAGTATTACATAAATCAAATGTTTCAAAAGAGTCCCCAGTTGATAGATCAGTCTCGACAGTGCTCACGGTGTTGTCCGATGAAGAGGAAACAGGTGATAAATAGTCGTCAATCAAAGTCGATAAAGATACGGGTGAGCCTGGAGGTGATTGATCTATGTCAGACTGGTCGTATGAATGTGTCGGATTGCAATCAAGTTCCAAAACCTCAGCTGGTTGAGGGGTTTCAGGCATATTTATATGAGCATTACACTTTTCATGCTCAATGCTGATGCTGAGATTGCTGTTGTTTTTCGCAGTGTCTTGCGAAATTACAACTGAATCCTTTTGAGTCGAAACATGAATCTCTGGACTGAATTGAGAAGCAGGCGTGTGATCCTCACAGTCAGTCAGAATCAAACTGAAACCCTGTAAGGCACAGCTAAAGTTGTCTTCAACAAGGTCTAAAGATGAAACAACATTATTGCGGGAAGACGGTGTTGGTAGTGGAAAGATGACCCGAGACTTCTTCAATTTCCAAAGCTCAAGCTGAGAATGAGACGAGTTGCTCAAGAGCAGAGACTCGGTTGATGGTCGATCCCTTAACTGCTTTCCCATATCGTGAGGCTCAACGCAGACGAAGCTTATTATTGATGAAACTCTGAAGTAGGAAGAAGAAGAGAATGGCAGGACGGAATCCTCACTGTAGCAATGACTGCCCTTCTTTGTTCAAGGAGTGATTGGGGCGACTGCTAGTCTACAAGCTACAGAGCGATATATGGGTCAGCCATGACTACCTCCTACGCCTGCGCGCGTAAGTTAACGTAGAAAAGATTTTGGGACCCAGAAGGGAAGGAAGGGGGCTGTTATTATTTCCACAGCACATGGCTCAATACTATCCGAAGGTTCTACGGTGCAACACATGGTGGTGCACATATTATACTGAATTCTGGCAGTGTAAAATGGGTTTTAATGGTTTTTCTTTAGACCTGGTTGATGATGTTCTTGATGAGTGGTGATTTCAAACTGATGATATCATATGAATCCAATGTCATGTATAGAAAAAAACCTGCGATGTGATAGAAAACGGGATCTTAAGCTTTCACTTTTCATTACGTGATCAAGGTACAAACAACAGCTGCAGGGAGACTAATTCAGTTTAGTGCGGTTTATGTGGAGAACACACATTAATTTAGGTTCAATTTAAGAGGATAAAAAAAGAAAAGAAACTTTGAGTGCTCGTTAGTGTACCCTTGCCCACATGGAGATTCCATCTCAGAGGTCACATGACAACAGTTGTCATGGAAACTGAAATTTACTATGTGATCGCCTTTTCGCGATTAATTAATTTCCCGTTTGAGCAATTATGCGAGAAAATCGCCACTCAGGCGCGTCCTCGTGACTCAAACGTGTCGTGATCCCACTATTTTCTTTCACACTTTCAAGAGTAGAAATAACAAAATTCTTCCTTCAACCTTCCTTCTTATCAATCATATCGACAACCTTCATTAAATACCCTACAAACAAAATGCCAGGAGAAGATCGCAATAATTCGTCTATGCAAGACACATCTCAGATCGTTGTAGACGACGACGAAATAGCGTGTGGACCTGTCCTCATTGCTCGTTTAGAGGTTTGTAGTTCCACCGTTTTTACATCAAATGAACCCCAATCTAACAGATATATAGGGTAATGGAATCACCAGTTCTGATATTAAAAAGCTCATGGAAGCCGGATACAACACGGTTGAGAGTATTGCCTATACGTATGTTGAGACATCTTCTTACTTTGTGTTCATTTTCTAACATTCTTAGCCCCAAACGAACTATCCTCACAGTCAAGGGAATTTCAGAGGCAAAGGCTGACAAGCTTTTGGCTGAGGCCTCTAAGTACGTGCCCATGGGGTTCACCACTGCTACTGAATTCCATCAGAGAAGATCTGAACTCATCTCAATTTCCACCGGCTCCAAACAACTTGATACCCTTCTAGGCGGTGGCATTGAGACAGGTTCTATTACCGAAATTTTTGGCGAGTTCAGAACTGGAAAATCCCAGCTGTGCCATACTCTGGCTGTGACCTGCCAGCTGCCTATTGACATGGGCGGTGGTGAAGGCAAGTGCCTCTATATTGATACAGAAGGAACTTTCCGCCCACAGCGTTTGCTTTCTATTGGAACAAGGTATGGTCTGGACGGCCCCATTGCTTTGGATAATGTTGCTTATGCCAGAGCGTACAACGCTGACCACCAGCTCCAACTTTTGACACAGGCTGCTGCCATGATGGCCGAGTCCCGTTTCTCTTTACTCATTGTTGACTCCATCATGGCACTATACAGAACTGATTTCAGTGGCCGTGGAGAACTCTCTGCGCGTCAATCCCATGTCGCAAAGTACATGCGCATGTTGCAGAGACTTGCTGACGAGTTTGGAATCGCAGTTGTTATCACAAACCAAGTCGTGGCCCAAGTGGATGGCGCTGCTTCCATGTTTAACGCTGATCCCAAGAAGCCTATCGGTGGTAATATCATTGCCCACGCGTCCACCACTCGTCTTTCGCTTCGAAAGGGACGTGGTGTTCAGAGAATCTGCAAAATTTATGATTCCCCTTGCTTGCCTGAGTCGGAGTGCGTCTTTGCCATTTATGAAGATGGTATTGGTGATCCTGAAGAAACTGAGTAATTTGTTGTTTAATTTTCTTAATGCTATATAGCGCAATGTTTATTTATTTTCTTGTATGTCGCAGAGGTATTTCACTGTTACTAAGATCATAATAGTAATAAGTGTATATTTTGACAATATTCAACAATATGTATCATCTATGTAAAAGACTTTAACTGAATGTGAGTCTCTGGATCAGCTTCAGTTTTAAGTGACTCGTCAGAAGTACCCTGACTTCTACCAGCGAGCATGATATACTCAACCATTTCCCGTTGCCACTCTGACAAACCATTTTGGAGGAGTACCTTGAAAGATTCACTGTTATGCGCAACCAGTTCTAGCAGTTTCTGATTGACAAACAACTTGCGCTGCTCAACTGGAATCTCACTGTTATCTTGATCGGAAAACCAAAGCAACAGTGGCACAGTGATTGCGAAAAGAGAATCCAGTTGAGGACCCTGTAATGTCTTTGTGAAGCTGACAAGAATATCAATTACCAACTTGGGAATCATGTTGACTTTCGTTTGAGCATGTTCGGGTGTGTTCTCTGAAAAACCATATCCATCATCAGTAGCCAATGAAACAAGTTGTGGAATGGTCTTAACTACAAGAGCCTTGCCAACATCTGTGTGGAATGAGGAGATGAAAAGTGTTCGAATGCACTCCACAGCAATGTTTTGGAACTCTGTATTGCTCAAGCTCTCCAGTAGCAATCCACCCAGATCATCAATATACGAACTCTCAGCTTTCATTACCTTTGAAGACGTGTTGAACAAAATCACGATGGCCAGCAAGCTGACTTCCTTTGCAATGAGATCATCAACGGTTCTCAACGAGTTCACAAAGTGGGAGGTGGCAGTTGCAATGGCAGTTTCTATTGATTCTTGAGTTTCGCCAATGTCGTCCCAGGTCTTCATCATGTTGGCCAATAATTTCTTTAGCGGAATGAGCGACAGCTTGGACAAGGCAAGAGATTGACTCTTTTCCAAGATTTTGCCAAACACATAAAGTAAGCATGAGTATAAGTCAACCCGAATGATGTGAGGGAAAACTTCCACCATACCCACAAGGTAATCAAGAGATGAGCGGACAAGTTGAATGCGTTTCAAGTCGGTGTTCAGCAAAGGAGAAACTTGACGAGTAGAGTCTCCCAAAAATGGGAAGACGGAGGTGAGGACCAACATGACCACTCTTACCAATTCAAACAGCTGATCAACATTCTCAGATAGCCCGTCTTCACTCTGAACACTGGCATTATTGACGATATTTCCTGGATGGTTGATACAAAGGCGATACGCAATCTCCACCACAGCTTGCTGCTCACTAACTGTACCAGTAAGGACAATACGGTCCAGCACGTCAATGGTCTCAACGAAAACCATGTCTTTATAAATTGCATTTCCACACACAGATGGATGAAGAATTCTTTTCAATGCGGTCAAAATCTGTGCTCGGCGATCTGGCTGACTGTCATTACCAAGGGTTTGCTGAGGTCTAATGAGAGACTCAAAACAGATTCCAAACAAAACAAAGAAGAAGGCAGCTGGCTCATTGCTATATTTGATATCTTCTTTATCTGAGTTGGCGATAGCTCTCTCCTTTTCGTCCATAATGTCAAACACAAGTTTTCGATCAACTTCAATCAGAGAAGCTATCGCGTCAACCAGCTGTAACCAAGACTGCTGATAAAAAGGCAAAACGCTGTTTCTTGACAAAGCCGAGTACATATGGTCAATGGATGATCCAGCGAGTGACAAACCAGAGGATTGCTCTGGCTCAAATCTTAGTTGAGCAAACTCACGAAGTGATGCGAGCCAAGCAGGAACAAGCAAGCCAATGTATGGTTTAACAACATCAACAAGATAATCCTGCGTTAAACTAGCCACTTGCAGTTTAGCCCAAGAAGATAGGACGGCCATCCGTAACATAACTTGTGCATTAGGACTTAGTGTTTTCAAATCACCTAAAGTGATGGACTTTTGCGAGCAACTTTCCAGAGCTTGGGTGAGCAGTTTCAAAATGCGTCCCATTCGGTCAACATTTTTAATCACTCCAATTCCAATAAATGTAGCGCATACGCTGATCGCTTGCGCAGCTAGTTCAGGTGAAGTATCGCCAGTGAAGGCAGGGGTTAATGCAGATCCAATCTGAGCCTGGTACTGTTCAAGGAGTGCAACCTCCTTGAAATCAGGGTCTTCAATATCCTGAAGAGTAGTCAATATATCATTCAATAGCTGCACACCCAATAAACGGAGCTCAATAACTGAAGAGGTAGATGCAGTAAATGCAATGCGAATCATATCTCCAACCTTGGGCAAGAGAGGTGAGGTAGAGACCTCATCATGAGATTTACCTTTAAGATTCAAGCGAATGAGCTCACGAAGCAGTTCAACTGCGAGAGCTCTAGTTTGCCACTTGAGCGGTTCATCAAATGATGCATCCCCGGATTTCTCGCCATTCGCATTAGCAAATCCTTCAACTTCCTCATCGGCAAGGGTTGATTCAACAACTTTTTTTGCTTTCGAAGTTTGGGGCTTGAACTTTTTTCTGGGCTTGAATAGCACTGCTTGGATTCTTGTAATCCATTCTAGAGGCTCATTTGTAGCAGTTTGTTCTAGCCACCCTTGAATGAAGTTCTGGATGCTCTTATTTTCCGGGGTCTGATTATATCCCAACCATATATCCAATTTCAAATCAGGACCAGCAATTGTAAACACGTCAACTGAATGGGTGCGGATAAGCTGATAAAGACCCTCAACAGCTGCATCTCTCAATGGAGTCGGGTAGGTAAGCATTAAATCTTTGGTGAGCGGCCGAGCAAACAGTTTCACATCTATCATGTCAGGTGCAAAGATAATGAGTTCTTGCAGGCTTCGAGTGGACTCCACAATTGATCTGTAATCATTACTGTGCTGAAATTGCTGCAGCATGGTCATCACTATAGTACGGCTCTTGGAACTCTCTTGTAAATCTGGACCAAGTATATCAATAAGAGCATGCACACATCTGGCAATAATTTGATGAGATGAATATTGGATCTCAAGATTACTGGATGCGGTAGAATGCACTTCGTCTCCATGAGACTCCAATAAATAAAGCTTGCTCAAAGTTGCAAGTGAGGTAGCAGAGTAGTTAGCAAAGTTTAATCCGACACCACCAATTGTAATGGAAATGGCTTCCAGGGCCCAGAAGTGGACGGTTGGATGTGGATCGGTTGCAATGGAAACTAGAATACCCAAAACTGTTTTCAAATGAAGACCTGCAAACATGCCACCCACAAATTTGAGAATATATGCTAGTGCAATGGAACAACCTCCTCGAGCATTAGGATCGCGGTTTTCAACAATCTCATCAATCAGTCCTTTGATGACTTCAGCCGCCATGGAGGAAGACGCCGCAATAGAGCAAATCATGCCAAGGGACTGTGCCGCCACATGGCGAACATATTCGTCAGGGCTTCGCAGAACACCTTTAAGAATTTGGATTATAGCAGCCAAAACGCGAGGGCTTTTGATATGATCCCTATTTACCAAATTGGAGGAGAGCGTGAATCTCAGGAGATTGTGAAGAGCTACAACAGAGTTGATGATCACAACACATGGCCTACCAGAAGTAGGTAAAGGTGAATTGCTTGAGATGTACTCATTCAGTTGGACAAGCAAACTTTCTTGGATTTTTGAAGTCTGAAAAGGAAAAAGTGTCGAAAAGAGTTCCATGGAAAGGTTCGTTACAGCGCATGGTGCTGGAGTGGGTGTCACGTATAGATGACCATCTTCATGAATATGAAGTAAACTATCAGCATCCTGCTCGTAACATGCTAAAACTGGGGTATTAATCTGCTTCTCAAGGGTATCAATCCAATCTGTTTCAGATAACCAATGTCTCTCGTGCACATCTTTGATGGGTTCCATGATAGAATTTCTCTTCTTTGCTCGATTAGAAGTCTTGTCAAGTTGCACATCCGCAAGGTCAAATCCATTGATCTTTGTTGTGATTCCAAAAGCAAAATTGTCAGCCATTTGCCAAACTGAATCAATTGCACCCGCATTGGCCGCAATCGCAGTGCTCAAAGTCAATGAGGTGAATTTCTCGGGATCAGCAAAAGTTGCCAATGCAGATGGTAGAACGTTAGCGGGAAAAGCATCGATTGTGTGAGAGTATTGTGATAGATAAACATAACACTGGAGAATACGGCGCTTTAGCATGTAATCATAATCTTGAAGTGTGATAGAACGATCGAGTAGATGAGATGGCTCCTCATCAAGGAAGTGCTTGGGATTCACAGCATTCATGAAAAGAGTTGTATTGGAAAGAAGGCCAATAGCTCGTCGAGCAACATCTGGAGTAATCAACTTGCTGTTACTGGCCAAAAATGAAACCAATGCTCCAAGCGCGCAGTGTCGAACATGAAATAAGTAGCATAACTCTAAAGTACTTCTCTCTGTGAACTTCTCTTTGCCCATGGTCTTTGGCAGAGCAGTTTTCCAGAGCAGCAGCAGTTGAGATAGATGAACTTTGACAAAGTTCGGACCTAGTGGCATTAACCCACTGATCAAAAGCCAAGCAACCTGAACTTGCACAGTAGACGTAAACACATCTACATCACCATTGGCCTTCAGCAAGGCTGTAGCCATTGATAAAATTCGAGAAGCGATATCGATGGAAGAATACTGTGGTTTGGTATAGGTCAGACTGATCAGAATTGCAACCATACGTGCATGGCCAATGATAACAGAAGATTGACCTTTTTTGGAAACTAACTGTTGAAGGCCATCATTAATGGTTGAGATACCTTGATTTAGTAAAGGGATAATGTACGCAGGCGTTAGCAGGACAAGACTGCGAATGCATGAACAGGCTGCAACTTGTACCGAATGGCTGGGGTGTGATAGTAGTTGAAATAAACTGGATGTTAGCATATCAGAATGAGGACTGATAGCTGATTTCACAAGACCTAGAATTGCTTCAATACACTCAAGTGTACCAACTAATGATAACTTAGACGGCTCCTTCTGTTCTGTCAATACTGCAGGATAATTCTTCAGTATTTCGTTTGTTAGAAGCTTGACAGCGGAAATTTGACCAAATTCTTCCATTATCTGGAAAGAAATGGCATCTTTCAAAATGAAAATAGCGTGTGATCTTGCTAAAATAAGCTTATGGCGATTGCTTGAAATGGTTATGCTGTTTAGAATATCAACTAGCATTAGATTGGCGATTTCGAAAAACCTTGCTTCAATTAGAGCTGGTTCCTGCGCAGTGATGTAAAGAGCTAAAGTCTGAATAAGACCAATCCGTACACGAGTAGTGCTAGTAGCATGAGTATAAGTCGCTGAAAAGAACTTAAGCGATTGAGTAAAAGTCATAGTGTAAACAGCTTTCACTTTAGATTGGGAGACTGATTCACCTTCTTCAGGCTTGCCCTTTGAAACTGGTTGTGCTTCTTCCTGGACTGCAGAAGCTGCTGTGAGCTGGATCAAAACAGTTGCAAATGATTTTGCTGAAGATTGACGTACAATAGCATATTGTGAATCTAAGGCCTTCAAATAAAGAGCTTTCAGTGCCTCGAAGTCTGACAATGTTTTGAAATGGGCTCTGTGATGGACCAGAGACTGAAAAACAGTAAATGCAGCAGCAGCTACAATAGCCGCCTTGTCAGATACATGATTCTTCGCTGCTTTCCAGATATCCTTGATCAATGACTCGTCAAAGATGTGACCAGCCGAAAAAGTCACACTGGCCAAAGCTTTCAGCACCGAGGCTCTATAACCAGAGTACTAAAATATTAGCAGTGAAGAGGTGAATTCGTACTTAAACCTACCAAAGATGCTCCTTTCAATGCTTTTACCAAAGTAAGCCCACAGAGAGCTGCGACTGAAACGGCCTATTCTGTCAGTACAAGTAGGCAAACATGACATTGTACCTACCCCATCGCTTGCGACCTCATAAATTGATCCAAGAATAGAAACAGCTAGACTAGACGATGTTAGGAATTATCCATAGCAGACCACCTCGATAACTCACTGTTTGAAATCAGAGAATCGATCTGCCTTCGAGGCACTAATGAATTTGACAAGATTATTGACAGTTTCGAAAAGAAGTCGACGGTGAGAATTGGAATAAGCAGCCTGATACGCCTTGCAAATTTCACGGCGAATTGGCTTAGATATCAGCGCTGGAAGCTGTTTGGATTTTTCAATGTGTGACAATAGATCATTCAGCTCTGTGATTATAAGGGTTTGTGTGGCCTCTTCAAAGTCTGGATGGAGGTCGACGTACAGAATGATTTGGCTAGCCCATGACGAAATATGATAAGGCTGCTTCTCAGCAGGCAGCTCGTCCAAGGCCTTTGGATCAAATTTTAGATCAAGCTCAGTAACATCCACCATTTCTGTTGATATGGACGAGGAGTACTATTGCCAGTTTGGCAAATACGAAGAAATAACAGTAAGGCTATGAAATAAAGGAGAGTTACCCTGATCACTTTGTATTGCTTGAAAAAAAATCGACATCAGCAGGATTTGAACCTGCGCGGGAAATCCCAATTGATAACCTCGACGTTTTTATTCGAGTCAATCGCCTTAACCACTCGGCCATAATGCCAGACTTAGAAATAACCAGCAATGAGTTCTTATAGGAAGTTCAAATTTGCTGCATTTGTTCTTTTATTTGTCTTAATTTTTGTTATTTTCAATTGTCTAAAGCATTTTTACTTGAATTGAACTTGATCTATTAAGGGTTTGAATTTTTTTCGATTTGTTCGAATTTTTTTTTTTGTAGTCCCCAACATCAGTTTGAACAAGATGTAACAAAATAAAATGATTCCTGTAATGGGTGAAGGATTGATAGTATCTATCGAAATAGCTTGAAATCATCTACTTTCCGGTGATTGAATTATTACATGGGATGTTAAATTGACTATCTATCTGGTGGTTGAGTTGTGGGAATCTTGATACGATTTTTGTGCCAACTAGATAGATAGATAGATAATCAATTTAACGTCCTATGTAATAAACATCGAAGAAGACATTGTGCCAACTTAACTAAGTTCACAAACTCGAGTGTTCAAGTGAAACAATGAAAACTAGTAACTAAATCCAATGCCTGGAGCACTTGTGACGGCCCTGGAAACTCTGCAGTAGGAAATAGTTTTTATGTCAAGTTGTACTCATAGCCGCAACAGGTCATGCCTGAATGACAGAAGTTGTCGGTCTTCTGTAAGATCACATTAATTAAAATCAATAATCAAGCTCAGTAGAAAAAGCAATACAAAAAAAAACTACACATTTAATTGAAATCCAATAAATAGAGGATTATAGAAAAAACGACGGAGCCCTCATCAAGGACTACGTCACAAAAATAAAACTTTTAGCCAGCTTGCAGCCAGTACATGTTTATACCAAACATGTCTACCAATACTCCAAAATATTTCAAAATATCAAGCATTGAAATCAATATTATCCATCCAGCCCAGCAAATCGTCTCCCTTAGCATCCATCCAATCAAATCCTTGCATGAGAGTATCCAGATGAAGAGGATCTGTTGAACTTCCAGTAGTATCATAGAAGGGAGCAATACTCTGAGTACCTCGTGGAGTCGTATTCAGAGAATTGTTCATCCCAAAAGGTGCATCAGTTCCAGGTGGTGTATTAACTGCCAAATTGCTAGACATGTTTGACGAAGGTACATTTCCAGTAGCAATGGCATTTCGCAACCCTGAAGATGAGTTGAGAGAAGATGGCATACCAGAATTGTTGCTGGCATTAATAAAGCCTGGTTGAGGCTTGTGTAAAGGGGGTGGCAGGGGTTGTCTGCCTCTCGATTCTGCTTGATCTGTTTTCTCCTCAGCGTTTCTAGAGGAAGGCGAAAACTTTTTCAATGCTGGAAGAAGAGAGCCAGCAACATCAGGACCAGCAGCAAGCATTGTAGACGGGTTTCCAATACCAGCTAACGGAGTTGTATTAACAGTGGCACCATTGATATTAGAAACCAGGGGTTTTGCAACAGATTGAGCTGCGTTAGATTTCAGTGTAGGTACCAGGGTAGTGATTGTGGTGCCGTTTGGAGTGGTGGATGTAGTTGCTGTGAAATCATCTTTCGTAATCTGGTTGAAAAAGGGAAGGGGCAAGACTGAGTCGACATGAGATCCAGGTACTGAATTAATGCTGTTTGGCTGCAAATGAGATGGAATTCCAGTAGAATTGTTACCATTTTGACCACTTCCATTTGAGTTGTTGGCTGCTGCCGCTGCCGCTGCCGCGACAAATGCTGCTGCGTGTGTGGAAGAAGAGCCAATACCTCCACGTCGTCTGGCCTCATGAATTGCCCAAATAAGCTCATAGAATAAGGAGGCCGTCAAGTGCGATCTCATGCGTGTGATGATTCCTGGTGCCTTTGTGAAAAGCTCTGGGTGACTGATAATAACAAAGTTGAGCTTCTCAAGAACCTTAGCTGTACGCGAGATGTCGTTCTCCACATCTTTCCATGCAGTGAGCATATTTCTAAACAATCGGTGAACAGTGACAACTGATTGCCTTGAGCTCTCCACATATTGAGGAAGAAGCAAAGGTGAGAGATGAAGTCGAAACAAAATAAAAGCAGCCAAACTGACAGGTTGTCGAATGTAGATTGGATATTCGATGATTCTACGTTGATCAGCAAGAGTGCTGAATAACGTGACAACGCGGGTGGCAGCATGGTAAGCCTTGATGATATAAATTGTTTGGTCCTGAATTGGCGTTTCTGGTAGAAACGAGAAGACGCAAATCATCATTTTCACATAAAGGTGATAGATTTCAACCGAGACTAAAAGTGGTTAGAGAGAAAATATAAGGCCTTGGAGAATACTTACCATCTTCATTGCCCATTTCAGTAACAAGACGATCTAACTCTTGCTCTAGAATTCCAAGAGTAGAGAAACGATTCTTGGGCTCTAATGTACCATCTGGCGAAGTAACACTAGAACCCAATAGATTCACAAGCTTAGAGCAAAACATCGCTAGGCATGCCAGAGATCTAAACGGTTTCGGTAGACTCGTGTCAGTCCTGCTTTCCTCAAGCAAGTAATCCATGGGCATATTTGGCGGAAGACCGAGGTTTGCACACCAAACCTGCTCAGCAATGAAGATTGAAATCCATGTTCGAGTTCTCCATTTTTCAGCGTCAGGCAAGCTGACTTGGGTCCGCGAAAATTCATATATAAACTTTCCTCGATGCAAACCAAGCTGCATAGCAAGTGCTTTGGCGAGAGTGACAAAGCGATATGAACAATCATCCAGTACCTTTTCGTTAGGAAGAGGCCAATTTCCAAGAATCAGAAGCGCCTGTACAATGTGAGTAGATCTAGGTGTCTGAATCCAACAAGTTTCAATAGCCAACTGCTTGATGAGCATTGAAAGGCTATTGTATAGAGTTGGGACAGGCTCTGACAGTGATGCAGTGAGACAGACGGTCCAAAAGAGTAATTGGGATTGTCGATAAAGCTCTGCTGCAGAATTAGACTGGATAATTGGAAGAAATGGAAGATAGTTGGTCATAAATCGGTGATGAAGTTCTTCTGCTTTCTCATAGGGAAGTCTGACATCTCCCATGATATAGTCAGAATGATCTGAAGAGTTTGCCGTAGCAGAAGCCTGTCGAGAATGGATGTGATCTTCCGGGACCTTGTCACCAGGGCGATTTGTATCAATTAATGGCGGACTGCTCCTTGAAGAGTCTGGGGGTAGATCTTGACTAATGATAGTAGAGATTGGAACTGAGCCTGTTTGATGTAAATTGGGCACTGATGAAGCAGAATCGGATAAAAGAAAGTGCCCATTTGTTGAGAGAATTGATCTGTGAGATGACCCAGGAAGCTTGTGTAGGTGCTTCGGGTTATGCTGTTTATTTGGCAATGAGTCTCCAGATAACACTCGTGAGTTACTATCCATATCAGCGTTGTTATAGCTTTGATTTAACGGATCTAGACTTGTAGCGTGATGATGGAGACTTGATGTTGAGCAAGGAGATTCCGATGGAGATCCATGATCACTGGAGCGAGTAGCTCGTGGGTCATTATCCAGACTGTGTCGGTGTTGTGCTGCCGGAAACCCGTATCCACCAGGAAGTCGTTGGCTGTCCGGGCTTTGAAAGGTTGGAGAAGGGTGATCCTGGACTGAGAGCGTTGGAGAAAGAGACATTTCCATAGTTTCTGGCGAACCATTAGAAGATTTGCGCTGGAGCATAGCAAGCTGTTGTTTGAGCGATGAAATATCATCACGCAGTGATTGGACTTGCCCGCCTTTCTGTGGTTTGAAAAAAGGGTCAACCACGCATTTTCGTCCCATTTTGGCACACCTAGTGCAAGGGGCAGGAAAAGTTTCCAAAGCATTGCATCGAATTTTTTGTTGACGGCAATGTGTGCAAGACCGCACAGGGCGTGCTCTATAAACTGCTGAAGCGTCCCCAGCGTTGGAAGGCGGTGAGAGTGGAATATTGGAAAGGTTCTGATTTTTGGAAGAGTTATGCATAGTTGATTTCATCCCAGGCGGACTAGATGTTCTGCGTTTTCGAGGCCCACCAGACTTCTTCGCGTAGGGTTGGTCAGGAGTGGGGTCATGGGTTGAATCTTCGTTAGAGCTGAAGTCTAAGTCTGATGTTTTATTGACGCTATTGAAAGGCTTTTTGGAATTAGCAGAATCTCCATATGGGTCTCGCTTTATTTCAGGGATTTGGGTTGGTTCATGGAATTGTTGGGAGGTGAAGGGGATGCCTGATGAAGGTAAAGACTGAGGAGTAGTCGTCGGGCTGACTGAAGATCCGGATAGCATGGATATGGGTCGCTTTCTATTGTTAGGTAGATGTGATACAGGTCCAGTACCAGCCCTTTCGGACATTGGTTTCATGTTGTTCTCTGTGGGGTTGGTAGAGTGCAACCCAGTCGAAGACCTTAAACTGGAATCCATTCTGGCAAGAATATCAGGAAGACAAGTAGATTAAATGGACTTCCATTAGATATATTAGACAGAGACTTTGCACCTTCTTTTAGATGTCATGAATAGAGAAGGGGATGTACGGTTGAAGACTCTGTTGATATTCCTCGACGCTTTCGTTCAAGCTTTTCCCAAAGAATAGTGCAAATGAGAAGAATGTACAAGCAGGGCAGACTGAGTTGGCATAGTAGAAAGAACGAGCTTCTTCCTTCTGTACTTTCTGTTTGCTTTCTAATAGGTTATTTGGCACTGGTTGAGAGTGGGGTGGGAGAATGGAGTGGTGAGTGGTTGAGAAAAAGTGGAAGAAAATTAAAAGGTAATTTTAGTATGGGTCTGTATAGAAACGAGAATGTTTTAAACCTCTCGTCTGCCCATGAGATATTAAATAAATAAAAATATAAATATATAAGGTAAACGTTGATTTCGAGTAGAAATCTTTCCGATAATTTTTTATTAAAGCCCTCACAAGTAGATGGAAGTTCCGGGAACCTGTTTCACTGTGATTTTGACTCTTTTTCTTTCCATCCAGATCGAATGATGAACAATAACTTCACTATTCGTTACTAGTTAACCTTAGGGCTCCACAAACTATAGTCTCGCTTACTTCTAATATGTATATGATTTCTTCAATTCAAAATGCTTTTCAAAAGCCGACACTCGGTAGATGAGCCCGGCTTATTCCACACGTCGGCCTATTTTCACTCCTTCTTACTTGGAGGCGGGGCTCAACAGAAAAGAGCTGCCCATAATAAATTGTTTGGTTGCTACCACAGACCATAGGCCGCAATCCTAACAAACAAAGTGGATTCATATCTCATTAAATCTCCTCTCCATTTCATCTCTCAGAGCTCCTCTCTCCTCTTTTCTTGCAATTTAATGTCTTTTCTCCTTCCTTATGCCCCTCTTTCCCTATATATTAGACTGGTCAAGGATAACACGGCTTGTCATGTGACCTCAAAAATTTCAAAAGTGTTTGTTGGAGCGAGAATATTCGAGTAATTTCGAGCTCAATTCGCCTTCCTGAGCAACACATCGTGATATATACGACCCAATTCCTCATGTCTAGCGGGCCTTCAGATAATTCTTTCAAGCGCAATACAGAGCTCTCACTGGAGCAAGAAAGCAAGAAGCAAAAGATAGACAACATGCCGTCAACTAGTGAAAATAAAGAGGAGGAAATCTTCACCACCGTTGGAGATGCAGCTCAGGTCATTGACGACTCTGAAATGCGTCCCAACCCAGAACTTGGCGCTACCGGTGAAGGAATTAGAATGACCACTGCCGCAGATGCTGAAGGGCACCCTGTTCAAGAGATTGAATCCATGTGCATGAACTGTGAAAAAAACGGTATTACTCGCATGCTGCTTACCAAAATTCCTTTCTTCAGAGAGGTCATTATCATGTCGTTCAGCTGCCCTCACTGTGGACTTAAGAATTCAGAAATTCAAAGTGCTGGCCAGATTCAAGAGAAGGGCAGCAAATATACTCTGAGAGTGGAGACCAAGAAGGACTTGAACAGACAGGTTATCAAGTCTGATTACTGTTCATGCAAATTCGCAGAACTCGATGTTGAGATTCCCGCTAAGCGCGGACAGCTTACAAATGTTGAGGGTCTGCTGTCACAGATTAGGGACGATCTGTCAGTCGACCAGCCTGCGCGCCAACACGCTGACCCTGATACATACGCTAAACTTGTGCCTTTCATTGCAAAGCTTGAGGAAGCTATCAACGGAGATATTCTGCCGCTCACTTTGATTGTGGACGATCCATCTGGAAACTCCTGGGTTGAATTCATTCCTGATGAAGCATCTCACAAGTGGTCGCACGTGGAGTACTTTAGATCAATGGACCAAAATATCAGTTTAGGTATTGCTGCACCACCATTAGAGAATGACGAAAGACCATCTATTGAGACAAGCCATGTTTCTGACCTCACTCGAAATCCTAGTGCTGCCGATCAGGTTACTGCAGAGGCTACTGAAATTGAGAATCTCAACACTGAGGTCCAAACTTTCAACGCCACTTGTCCTGCTTGTTATGAGCCTTGCCCAACCCATATGAAAATTGTCAATATCCCGCATTTCAAAGATGTCATCATTATGAGTACAGTCTGTGAGCATTGTGGCTACAAGTCTAATGAAGTCAAGACCGGAGGTGCAGTTCCTGAGATGGGCCGCAAGGTGACACTGAAAGTTACTGATCCTGACGACTTGGCTCGTGATATCCTCAAGTCCGAAACTTGTGGACTTCAAATTCCTGAACTAAACTTGGATCTTAACCCAGGCACCCTCGGAGGAAGGTTTACAACTATTGAGGGTCTGCTTGCTCAAGTTTTTGAGGAGCTCAACACCAAGGTGTTCTCTGAAAGCTCAGACTCCATGGACGATAACACCAAAGCCAACTGGACCATTTTCCTGTCCAAACTTCAGGATGCCATTGAGGGTAGAACTGAATTCACGGTCATTATGACCGACCCTCTGGCTGCTTCATATATTCAGAATGTCTACGCTCCTGATCCTGATCCTTGTATGATCATTGAGGACTACGAGCGAACTCATGAGCAGAATGAAGATTTGGGTCTAAATGACATGGTTGCCTAATTAGATTAGATTAAATTGATTTTAAACTTAACATTGACAATAGATATGGTTTTTTATTTTCTTTTTTACAGATGTTTAGCGAATTATTGCCAAGTCTTGAGTTTATAATGAGTAAATTCTGAAAAGATACGTTTAAGATTAAAAGCAAGGAACGAAAAGAAAAGCACACAACATAAAGGAAACCTAAGAAACTGAAAAACAAACGAAGCAAATTGCAAACGAAGGAAAAAAAATACGACCCTGAATTAACGCTGGGGAAGAATGGAAAGAGTAGCGTGGTAAGAGACTCTGTATCGCTCAACCACACGCTGAATACCATCCATGCCTCTCTTGAGAGTCTCCATATCAGGACCATAAGAAAGACGAACAAAGTGAAACATAGGGGAGTCATGGAGCTCACGACGGGCAAGGGGGTTCAAATCAAAGAAGATACCAGGGACAACAATGACCTTCTCCTTGAGACACTCTTGGAAGAAACCCAGGGCAGTCTTGATCTTACCAGGAAGGTCGGATAGATCAAGCCAGAGGTAGAAAGTAGAATCAGGGATCTTCTTGAAATGAATGCCGACAGCCTCAAGACGAGCAATGCAGTAGTCACGCTTGGCCATGAAATGGGTCTGCAGAGCAACCATCTCCTTGTGGACACGGGTAGGCTCCAGCAAGGGAATAGCAGCCTGCTGGAAAGGCACATTGGAACCACCATCCAAGTAAGAACCAGCGGAGGCGAGAGCTGAAATGTACTGCTTGGGTCCGACGATCCAGCAAATACGCCAGCCAGGAAGACGGAAAGCCTTGGTAAGACCATCCAAAATCAGAACAGGATCACTATCAACATCACGGACATTGACGGCAGAAGACACGCTGGAACCATCGCAATTGTCAGCATAGTTGTAGCGAGCATAGAACTCATCCATGATCAGCAGGCATCTCTCTCGGCACATGTCTTGCAGACGAGCCAAGTCTTGACCACGCATGCATTGGCCAGTAGGATTACGGGGATTAGAAGTAATCATAGCAGTGACACCTCTGTCCAGCTCACGCTCAATGATATCAAGATGGACCTCGTAGTTGTCGCTTTCAGCAAGAGGCACAGGAATGGGGGCAAAGTTCTTGAAAAGAGAAAGCATTTCAGAGTACGCAGTGTAATCTGGGAAAAAGAACGACAGGTAACAGTCTCTCAGAATAGAGGCGATTCTGATCAATCCTGCACGACCACCAGGAACAATGCACACATTCTCATATCTATGACAAAAAAGCGTTAGTGATGTTCAAACGTTGAAAAGAAAAAATGCTTGGCGCGGCTGAGACGTTTTTCCGGGCGGGGTATTAATTCATGTCCGTGTCGCTTGTCCCAAAAAAACGCATAGAAGATCCAGGAGAACACACCCCCCAAAAAAAAAAGTACAAAATAGGACCTAACTTACGTGTATTTGCTTGATTTTCCTTGTCGGTAATCATTGTTATAGAGATTGGCAACGGCTTCTCTAAGCTCAGTAACACCAGCAGTTGGTGCGTACTCGCGGGTGTGGACATCGACGTTGATAGTGTCTGGCTTGGAGGGGCAGCCCTCAATCTCGCCCACTTCAGGCGCGCCCTGACCTAAATTGGACCATGTGGGCTCTTCATAGGTAAAGCCCTTTTCGGCCGCACGCTCGGTAGTCCAGATAACACCAGTCGAAGAGTGAGCCGTATCAAGACCAGGAAATTTATGATGGGGCTCAGTGTAGACGTCAGGCAGGAGAAGGGGAGTGCTGGCGCCGGACTCGGATCTGAAGAGAGTCCGTGCATGTCTTGGCCTTTCTTGATGGATATGAAACTTTGGTTCCATTGTAAAGTTAGAATTAAATAAGAATCAAGATAGAAAAGAGAAGCAGAAGCGAACAGCTATCTGAAGAGAAGATAGAGAATCTAGAGGGAATTGGAAAGCACACAATTGAGAAAAAAAAATTAAGAGAAAGAAATAAAAAGGAAGGGAATTGGTGCTTTTGCTTGGTTTATATAGTATGGAGGACTGCTCAATTGGCAGTGACGGAGGGGTAGGCCTGTTTCGCTGCTGAGATATTACTTCTTCTCGTCAGAAATGAAACTATGATCTATTTGAATGGCTTTCAGCTTATTGAGAGAAAGTAATAAAATAAATAAATATGTTCTTCTATTTACATTTCAATACATTTGCATTACATATAACTCAGGCTTCTCTTTGGCCAGAAGGAGGTCTGTACAGCTGAAGGGAAAAAGAGGGAGATTCTGCTGCTGCTTCACAGTCCCACAGTTCTGTGCCACGAAGGAAAACGGCAGGCTCAAGTTTCTTTTTGACTTCTCAGTCGTGAATGAAACATGAAAATCCTTTTCTTTGCCGTGTTTGTGAGCCATGGTAGGCGTCATTCACTTTGGTTCTATTTGTGCAGATGTTGGTTAACCACAATTCAGTACGATAGGACTAGAAATGTTTATAATCTTCTGCTTCGTTCCATGCCTACTGCCTGTACAAGATTGCTAATAATTTGCTGTTACTGTTGCTCTTCTAAGCTTGAGCGATTCGGCGGCGCATAATAGCCTAAATATCTCCTAGGCCTACATCATATTAAGCCACCGCCTGCCTGTTTACATACTGATTGGTGAAACAAAATCTACAATCCTTATTGTACATGTTTCTCATTGAAATGAATTCTACAACTTGAATTTCAGACATCCATGTATATTCAAGATCATGATATCATACATTACCTGAATATCTGGGGCATAATTTAAAGCCAAGTTTATCACTATGGATCAAGTTGAAGCAGCCGCCTCTTACATGTAGCAGCACTGATATCGATATCACTCATATGTAATACATTTATGATAATGATAATAATAATACCCATGAAAGCCATGTGGTTAGTAGTCCTAGGTCTCAAGGTTTAATCGGACAATTCCGGAATTTATAGGAGTTGACGACAGGATCACCCCTCAGGCAAACCACCCTAGCCCTGGCGATTGCGAGATTGGGAATCATGAAATTTTTCACACGCTCTAAGACTAAAGCATACAGAATCAGGGTGCTACTGTGGTAGTTAAGTAGAGACAACAGGTAACGAAGAGGTCCAGATTAAAGGGAACCACTCTTACAGGGCACCTCTGATTTGATTTCATTTTTTTTTCTTCATTTTTCTACCAAGTTTCTTTTTGCCTGCGACTCTTTTGCCCTACAAACTTTGTTTTTGATCTTAGGTAGTTCTGTTCCTGTTCACATCCTGATCTTTGTTACTTGGACGACATCCCTCCATCTGTTGCGTTTCAAACCAGCCATATCAGCGGCTGCCATCGGTATATCTACAAGGTAGGGTGCTTTCCGCTTGCTCTTATAATCTGCAAAAACACTCGAAATTATGCTATCTAATACTCGGGTGATAACTCGCTCCTCTGCGATATCGCTCCCAAGAGGAGGATCCGTTCACAGGCTGCGGCAGGGTGCTCGCGCTCTAACTACCGCAGGACTACGCGGAACAAACCGCCGAATAGGCTCGAATCTTGGCATCAGGCACCGGGTTATGGATCACACATCCCCGGGCCTGATACACAAGCGACATGCTTCAATAACGGCCGACTCTAGACAAATGCTGGAAAGCGCCCCCTTTTGCGATGTGGTTGTTATAGGAGGTGGCCATGCTGGATCAGAAGCTTGTGCAGCGGCAGCTCGGTCAGGAGCCAAAACTATGTTAATCACACCAAAGTCAAGTACCATTGGAATATGCTCGTGCAACCCGAGTTTTGGCGGTATAGGAAAGGGAATTTTACTGAAGGAAGTGGACGCGTTGGATGGAGTTGCTGGAAGGATAGTAGGTAAGTTATGATTTGGAATATTTTTATCAACTTGCAAGCAAGTGCTAACCTCACGTTCTAGACAAGGCAGGAATTCATTACCAAGTCTTGAATCGCTCACGCGGTCCTGCTGTATGGGTAAGTAAACACAAACACACAATTTTTTTCTGACACACCTTCGCCTTTCGTGCCTTGGTTCTCAAACAGAGTTAACTCTTCATTAGGGACCTCGGGCTCAGATCGACCGAGAAATCTACCAACGTGAAATGCAAGCAGAGTTAGAGAGTTACCCAAACCTAGAGATCAAAGAGGATACTGTTGCTGACATTCTCATTGACCACCCTGATAACACCACTTCTTCACAAGATCCAAACCTACATGGAACGGTACGCGGGGTGGTGTTAGAGTCTGGTCAGGTTATTCGCACGACCAACGTCGTTATCACTACGGGTACTTTCTTGTCTGGTGAAATCCATATCGGCTTGACGGCCTACCCTGCCGGAAGAATTGGTGAAAAAGCGACTTTCGGCCTCAGTGATACGCTCAAGAACGCAGGCTTTCAAATGGGACGGTTGAAGACCGGAACGCCGCCCCGTCTTGCGCATGAAAGTATTGACTACAAGGGTCTCATGGTTCAAACGCCAGACAATCCTGCTGCTCCCTTTAGTTATCTAAACGATTCCATCGCTCTGGCTGATAACCAACTCAATTGCCACATGACCCGGACAAACCCTGAGTCTCACAAAATCGTGATGGATAACTTTGATAAGTCAATTCACATCAGAGAGACTGTGAAGGGGCCCCGCTACTGCCCTTCAATCGAAAGTAAAATCAAGCGGTTCAACACAAAGGATAATCATCAGGTGTGGCTGGAGCCGGAAGGTTTGAACACAAATGTGGTGTATCCTAATGGTATTAGCATTTCAATGCCCGCCGATATCCAGTTTGAGTTTCTGCGCACTATCAAAGGCCTGGAAAACGTGAACATGTTACAGCCTGGATATGGGGTGGAATATGACTACGTTGATCCAAGAGAACTACGGCCATCGTTGGAGACCAAGCGTGTTAAGGGTTTGTTTTTGGCGGGTCAGATTAATGGTACTACAGGATATGAGGAAGCTGCATCACAAGGCATCATTGCAGGGATCAACGCTGGCCGATCCGCGCAAGGCAAAGACCCATTCATCATCAAACGCAGCCAGAGCTATATCGGCGTGCTCATTGACGACTTGGTGACTATGGGTGTAGAAGAACCCTACCGCATGTTCACGTCAAGATCTGAGTTTAGATTTTTACTGCGCTCGGACAATGCAGATATGAGACTGACCAGTATCGGCCGCAGCTTGGGCGTCGTTTCTGATGAGCGCTGGGACCGATACCTGCAGGACACCGCTACTTACAACACCGCCAAGCATTTGCTGGAGTCAACCAGCCTCCCTGCCGCCGAGTGGGCACGCAAACTGCCCAACGTGCGGATCAGCAACGATACGCAACGCAGAAGTGCGTTTGAGCTGTTACGCCTCAAGGACGTGACGCCGGAGATTTTGTTTGAGCACGTATCCGGTCTTGCAGAAATTCCGAGCCGCATCCTGCAAAAAGTTGATATTGACGCAAAGTATTTTCCGTACATCAAGCGCGAGCAGCACTTGATCAAAGCGTTCGATTCAGATGAGAATTTGGTTATTCCCCACGACTTTGACTACAAGAACCTGGGCAGCTTGTCAAATGAGTCCCGCGATTTGCTGGAAAAGATTAGGCCAGAAACGCTGGGCCAGGCCAGAAGAATCCAGGGTGTCACTCCTACTGCTTGCATTGACTTGTTCCGTTACGTGAAATCCAAGCCACTGGTAAAGTAGGATAAAAGAAAACACCCATGTATATAATACCAGTGAAATACATTCACAAGACCCCTTTTAACAACACACTTACAACAAACAACAATTTTTTTTTTCAAGAAAAGATATGTAATTATGTATCCATAGGCATGACCATTCGCCATCCTGTATTTTTCATGTTCCATTGTTACAGATCGCCCTTTATCAGAGACACATAATTACTTGGGCAAATACCCACTTGGCCGTTACCTCTGCGGGCCTGCCACCACTTCCCGCTCATATCGCTGACCTCCAGAATCTCATCCTTCTCGAATGAAATTTCATTAGTGTCACTGGGATTGGCATTGTCTAAAAGAAAAAACCAAAAGATTAGTAATAAGCATAAAACGAAAAAGTATCAAATAATCATACAAGCATAAATCGCTCGTGCGCGATAGGGGTACACTGTCGGCGTGGCTGGCACATCACTTGCACTGAGACCGTCACCCATGCTGCCATGGGACTGTCTAAAGTTGATATCTTTGGAGTGCACATCACTTGAGTTTTCGAAACCACCAAGTGGCGCAGCCATAAACATATGCTGGTAGTTTGGATCTGTACCTGCAAAGTTGCTAGTACCTGGTTGCAGCGATGCCCGCTGCCGCATAGTCGAAGGGAGCGCTGAATCTCTGTTGGTGAATGGATTGGCTCGGCTCGATATAGGATCAAGTTGCTGAGCTGGGGTTGTGTAGGTCGCGGCCCGACGGCCAGACGAGCTGTCTGTAAAAGAGTCCAAAATTATATGGAACTTGGTTTCATCTGTTGTACCAAAGTAAAACATCCAGATGATGTTGATAATAGATAAGAGAATGTATCCAGCCGCAGCAGCAGCAGTGCTAGGCGCTGTCAAGTAAACGAAGTTGTTCGTAGAGTTCGTGGTATAAACTGTTGTTGTCGCCAGAAACGCGAGCATCTAAAACACCCCAGAGTTAGAAATTGGACTCATGCACCCAAACGCAGACGATATCTTACCACTAGCCTATATGGATTGACCATGTTGCTTCCGATCATGTATATGACTCCCAGAATAATGAAAAATTCGCATACTACACCCCACCAAGCAAACACTGGGAATGAAGACTGAGAGGTGGCAGCTAGAATCGAACCGCTTAACGCGATAACCCAACCAATCTAAAAGGTTAGCACAAAAAGGCCGTTATTTACAAGATAAATTCAACATACTGAGGCAATGGATATTGTTGATAAAGCGAAAGGATCCGTAACAATGCGTGAAAATGTAAATGTAGTGTTTCGTGGAGAATTCATGGTGTCGAGTGCATAAGGAAAGTCGTTAAAATTTTTCTGTGAATATGACTTGGGCGGACGAAGTCGGTTATTGATATGACGAGTGTATATTTAACGATAGTGATATCAGAAAGAGCGTAATAACTGCAGGATAGCAGGAGGGGTTGGAAGGGAATTCAGTTAGGTGTGGTGGAAGGGTTGAGAAATAGTCGAGATAATTTTAGAAGTAAGGGTGTTGGTTGACCACTGAAGGCGGTGGAATGAAAAGTGGGCCCGAATTCGTATTCAAAGGCAAGACAAAAAGTAAGAGCAAGAATTCCTATAAAGAACAAGACTGGGAGATATCAAGTCGAGATATCCAAAACGAAGCAGAGCGGCTGGGAGGTAGTAGTAGTAGGGGGGTTGTGTTGGCGAAAGAAGTAGAAACGAAGTTGTTAGGGGTGATGGTTGGGAAGGGAAGGAGAAAAAATAGAAAAAAAAAAAAAAGTTTAAAAGTTAACTATTAAATTCATTCGAATTCGAATATTTCGTCTTCGATCAACAAATATAAATACCCACTCAAGGTGAAAATCTGAGCATCAAAAGTTATAAGCTTGATTTAGGTTTAATGAAAACCCTTTTGCATGTGTATTTGGACCCCAAAAGGTATACAGCGACGGGAGGTTGTGTGGGATTATGCTGATATAAACAAGAGGGCAGAATGCAGTCCAATGGAGTCTGTGCGCTCCGATTTGAATCTCTTTGTAAATGCAGGCTTTTATAGATGATCGGAAATACAGGAATCTGAAGCGAGTAATATCATATACATGATATATAAATGATGATGATTACCAGCTGGCTTCCAAAGGGAGTTTTTGAATATCTGAGTGGAACTAGACCGACTGAATTCTTAGGCTCTTGAATCATGAGCCCCCCTCTCCCTTGACCAAAATTCAAAGGGTACTGTAGTACCAACTCCTTACTTCGCACTTTAGTCTTTTAGGGCTTGTAGTAAAAGCGCATATTATCGATAAAAGTGCAAGTTGTATAAGCAGCACGTGCATAATACAGATGTATCGTGCACACATAAAAAGTCAATATTGGAATATTTATAAATATAAAAAAAAGGGATCCACTTCACTCGTTTGACAGTTAAAACTTGACAGTCGTACGTTCTATATAGACGATGCGAGTTGACAGAATGGGACCGACATGATGTTGGCTGATGGCAGATCGGTTTTTGAAACTTGTAACACCCCCAGGCTTCAATATGACCATAACTTTATTCTGACCACAAAGTGGCTTTTCTATTCCCGTACCATGAATTGTACTATTCAAGATCCTATATATTATATATATATTATATATTATAAGCTAACCGGGGTTGTTTATTTGGTCCCAAGTTCCACTACTGTGAAGGTTTTTCTGCCTTGGCATGAGGGATCCACATATTTTTTGTTCACTCGGGTATCATGGAATATTGAACAACTTTCAAACTATAGCCAACTGGATCGATTGAAACCTGAAACAGAGAAATGGTAAGAGAAGAAGTAGAAGAAGAAGAAGAGTACAACATTCCAGCAGTAGAAGCAGTAGCAACTTATTATTCCATTACTTACAGTACATACGAAGAGTTGACTGTGCATATGAAAACACTGCTAAACTGTATCTTATCTCTAGATTCTGGACTGTTTCAACCCGTCCAACGGTATCAACGGGTCCAACGGGTCAACTTGACACATGAAAATACATGAATATTACTGTAGAACAAAAATACTAAATCCAAACATTCAGAAATTAAGATAATTTTCTTCTCAACATCTGAAATAAGACTTAGGTCCTCAGATCAACCAGACCAAGACTCAAGTCCTAAATTCTACTCCAGATCTCTAATCTATTTCAAACCCTTGCCCTCCGGTGACTGATTTTTCACTGGTCCTTTTAAATGACTAACGAGATCGATCTCACCACACTTCACTCACTATAAATACTGGAACGGTTTCTCCTGGCCGGTGATTGAGTTCATCCCTTATTATTATTAGATTTATTTATTTGAAGCAACAACCATCATGTCTCGTCACAGCTCATTGGGCTCTGTTCAGCCCCCCCTCGAAACAGTCAAGACCTACCTTGACTCCCATCCTTCCGACGATTCTACGACTAATCTTTACCCCATCTATGCCTACCTTCCGGCCCTTGACATCACGCCTCACTCGGCTTACTTGAAAATTGCGCGACCGGGAGATAAGTCGAACCCGGATAAGGAGGCCCAGAGATCATTCTTGTTTGAATCGACTTTGGGAGGTGAGAATCTGGGAAGGTATTCGTTCATTGGATCAGGTCCTCGCAAAACCATCATCACAGGCAATGGGCATGGACCTGATTGTGATCCCCTCGAGGTTTTGGAGAAAGAGCTTGCAGGGTATAAGCAGGTTCAACTCCCGGCCGTTCCAGCCTTGTCGGGAGGTGCCGTTGGATACATTGGATATGACTGTGTTCGATACTTTGAGCCGAAAACGAGAAGAGAGAGTCAGGGCGATACACTGGGTTTGCCTGAGGCCGCGTTGATGCTGTTCGATACGGTGATTGCCTTTGACCATGTCTTCCAGAAAATTCAGCTGATTCATAATGTGCATCTTCCTACCTCTTCCGACCCTCAAGGCACTCTTGAAAAGCGATACGCAGAAGGTGCTGCAATCATTCAGTCAATCGCTGATATTCTGGATAACGGCCCTGACTACACCCCTCCCCAGCCTCCGATTGTGCCCAACTCCGAATTCACTTCCAACATTGGCCAGGAGGGCTACGAGAACCACGTCAAGACCCTGAAGCAACACATTCTCAAGGGCGACATTATCCAAGCCGTCCCCTCCCAGCGTGTCTCCAGACCCACCACCCTCCACCCGTTCAACATTTATCGCCATCTGCGCACAGTCAACCCTTCTCCATACCTGTTCTATATTGACTACCTCGATTTCCAGATCGTGGGTGCCTCGCCTGAACTGCTGGTCAAGTCCGACAAGGGCAGAATCATCACACACCCTATTGCCGGCACAGTTCCTCGAGGCAAGACTTTGGACGAAGACAATCTGCTGGCCCAGCAATTGGAGAGCTCGACCAAGGACCGTGCTGAGCACGTCATGCTGGTTGACTTGGCCCGAAATGACATTAACCGAGTGTGTGATCCCCAGACTACGAACGTGGATCGTCTGCTAACCGTTGAGCGGTTCTCGCACGTCATGCATCTGGTCTCGCAGGTATCGGGTGTCCTGAGAAAGGACAAGACTAGATTTGATGCATTTAGATCCATCTTCCCGGCTGGTACAGTGTCTGGCGCGCCCAAGGTTCGCGCCATGGAGCTCATTGCTGATCTGGAGAATGAACGTCGTGGTGTGTACGCTGGTGCTGTCGGACACTGGGGCTATGATGAAAAGTCTATGGATACCTGTATTGCACTGAGAACTATGGTTGTCAAGGACGGTATTGCATATCTGCAGGCTGGCGGTGGCATTGTGTACGATTCTGATCCTTACGATGAGTACATTGAGACAATCAACAAAATGAAGGCCAACAATGCTTGCATTTGCGAGGCCGAGGAAATCTGGTACAAGAAGCAACAGGAGTCAAAGTAGTACAGTTTTAATTAATTAATCATGAATCGTGTGTGTTATTATAATTATTAACTTTTTCTTTTCTTCTTCTTGAGAAACTCGTTATTACGTTTCTGAGATCTTATCAAGCTCCTTCACAAAGCTCTCTCCCCAGAACGCAGATGTGTATTTCGAAATGTACTTGAACAGCTTATGGTGGTTTGCAATTCTTTTCTCCTCTGGCAGCGTCAGCGACTCATGAATGGCTGATGCCAAGTCTTCAATATTCCACGGGTTCACAATCAGGGACCCATTCAGCGACTGTGCTGCGCCCGTGAATTCACTTAAAATGAGAGGACCGTGGTTTGCTTGCTGGCAAGCAATGTATTCATACGAAACAAGGTTCATACCGTCTCGTGTCGAGCTGACGAGGCACACATCCGACGAAGCATAAAGCGAGATCAACTCATTGAAATCCACACTTTTATGCAAAAAGTGAATGGGAGTAAACTCAATCGTACCAAACCTTCCATTAATGCGGCCAACCAGCTCGTTCACTACTGCCCTTAGGTTCTGGTACTCTTCAACATCCTCACGTGAAGGCACGGCCACTTGTACCAAAACCACTTTCCCTATCCACTCTGGATGCTCTGTTAGAAATACCTCAAATGCATGCAACTTTTGTGGGACTCCTTTAATGTAGTCTAGTCGATCTACTCCCACAATTATTCGAATCCCTTCAAATTTTTGTTTCAGGGTTGCTATCCTTTTCACCACCACTGGTCGTTGCAGGCCCTCCAAGAATGTATCCGTATCAATTCCAATTGGAAACGCGCTGACATTCACCACCCTGCCGTCGAATTCAACCGAATTTGGTAACGTCGGGAGGCCGAGAATCCGGGAGACTGATGATAAAAAGTGCCGGGCGTAGTCGTATGTGTGGAATCCGATCAGGTCGCAACTCAGTACCCCTAGTAACACTTCTCGGCGGACTGGTAGAATTCTGTAAATTTCGCTAGAAGGGAATGGGGTGTGGAGGAAAAATCCCAACTTGATTCGCTTGCCTGTCGGTTCTAGCTCTTCCTTCAGCATAGCTGGTAACAGCATTAAATGATAATCATGCACCCAGACCAAGTCTCCATCCTCCACTTCTGTAGCGATACATTTCGCAAACAACCTATTGGCTTCTGTATATGCTTCCCAAGCGACCTCATCGAAATTCATTTCACCAGGATGGTAGTGGAACAGCGGCCATAGAATTCTATGCAATTGTTAGTCTTGACGCCATTGAGCAACAGGGCTTCTGCCAAATACTCACGAATTGGAAAAGCCATTGTAATGTAGCTCAGCTAAATCATCACTTAGGAAAACCGGAATACAGCTGAACTTCTCGGCTAGGTCATTCTGTACTAGCGACTTTTCTGATGCTGGGATTTCCAGGCCTGGCCAGCCAAACCACTTGAACTGTGTTGTTTTTTTGAGGCCCGACAATGCCGTCACCAGTCCTCCTGAAGACATGGCATAGTCATATTGACCCGATTCTGAGCGCTTGATGGTGACGGGCAGTCGATTTGAAATAACCAACACTTTCCCTGAAACCCTCGTCATTGTTTTTTCTCGCCTGGACAGACTATATTTTTCGTGCAAGGATACCCAATATCCTGAAATTAATTATTAGTAAAAAGTAACAGAAGATTGAGGAAGGAAGAATGGAGTGAAACAGCAAATAAAAAATAAATAAAAAAAAAAATCAGGAATATTTATAAAAGCGTTGGGCTTGCATCCGCGTGAAGGTTTCTATGGAGTAGAATTATCCATAGCTTAAGTTACTATAAACCGAAGTGGTCCCTACTTACCCTGATGATAACTCCCAAATTGTGCGCTCGCACGGCTGGTACAACTAGGTAGGGTACAACTTGCATAAATGTATAAATGATCTATTGAACGAACTTTCTATGATTGATCCTTCTAGTTCTTCTTAGCCCGCTTATTCTTGCTTGAAGGTTTACGCCGACCTTCAAATCCAGCTCTCTTCTTAGCCTTTTTACTCTTCAGCTTATTGCGTTCCCGTTTCAATGCAATGTTTTCCTCTCGCTTCTGTTGCTTCTCAGCAATATTCTTGGTGACAGTTTGTTGACGCTCCTTCCACGTCTTCGCAGACTTCTTCTTCTCCTTCGTTTGTCTCTTTAGCGACTTTTTCAGCATCTTTTCGTCATCCCGGACCTTTTCACCTTCAGCCAGAGCAAGAGCCTTGCTCCACTTTGTCTTCATCTCAATATCTTGACGCTTCTCAGAATCCATTGATTCCAACTTGGCTTTCTTCTTTTCAATATGCTTGAGCTGACCCAGGATATCGCGAGGGCCTTTTGTTGACTTCTTTTTTCGAATATCCTTCAAGTCAGCAGTGGCACGTTCTCCATCTCTAAACACAACCTGACTATACATGACGCCAGACTTGGCTTCATCTTCAGAACCACTCTCCTCAGAATCGTCATCTTCTTCCTCTTCCTCCTCTTCTCTCTTTCGCTTCAGCAATTGCTTTTCTTTGTTGAGCTTTTGCTTTTCGCGTCTTGCCTCCAGGATAGCTTCACGATTTAGCGGTGCTCCTTTGACTGTAGTACCAGGCGCCTTGCGCTTTTCTCTTAATTCTTGGATTCGACTGGCTAATTGAGACCGCAGCTCTTGGATTCTCTGTGGATCTGGCTTATTTTGCTGGGATTTAGCCTTTGGTTTCTGCTTGACTTCTTCTTCTTCTTCTCCCTCGAGGATATTTCCCTCATCGTCATACACAATGTTGATGTCGGTATCTTCCACTTCGCTGCCTCCTTCAAGCTCTTGACTCTCGTCATTATCGTCTGTGTTGCTCTCTGACACCCATTCATTAGCGTCTTCGTCCTCATCGGCTTCATCTTCGTCCTCATCTTCATCCTCTTCGTTCTCCTCCATTCTCTGCTTGATAGATTCTTTCGTAGGGGCCTTCAGTCCAGGCTTTGCGTTAGCCGAGCGTTCTTTGCTCACCTCTACAGCAGTCGACTTTGACTTGGGATCGAATTTGGCCTTTTTCGCAGCCTTGGCCTGGGCCTTGGTCTGCTTCTTGCGGTTCCACTGAGTCTTGGTATCATCGTCGTAATAGTACTTAGATGGGATCAAAGACAACAAGCCATCAAACGCATTTGAATGCGACTTCAGTCGTTCCTATGCAAAGTTAGGTTCTTGTACTTTTAAATGGTTCCATCTGCCTTACCTCTAGTGTTTTACTCATCTCGCAATAGTTTTCAAGACCGAGAAAAGTTTCTAAATGATCTGCACCTTTTTCCTGGAAAAAATTCGTTTGGGAGGAAAGAAAAGTGGGATAAGAAATTGTGCTACTGAAAACTTCGCAGGGTCTCTATATACGCATGTAAACCCTTACCTTCTGATGTATGATAGAGGCAGCCTCGCTATCAGATTAATCCAACCTGCGATACCTTTGCCGAGTTTGAGGGACTGGCATTGGTGTTGGTATTGATTTTTTGACAGTTTGATTTGGTCAATTATTGAATAGCTCAGTTCAGCGGTTTCTCTCTCTCGATTTCTTGGTACATTTTGTGGTTAAACTCTGAATACTGATAAGGATGAGCTCAAACTCTACTAGCATTTTCTACCTTATTTCACTTCCTGCTACTGCCGCTCCAAGTGGAGGTGATCCAGAGACTCAGATAGAAAAATGGTATAGTGAAAACCTCTCCATCAAGCCCACAGACATCTCTCCACTGCCAATTCCAATTTTTAAGATCGGGACCCTAGACAGTTTAGTGCAACAGTCTGAGGATCTCTCAAAACTCGATAGCCAATTTCATGCTGTTGTATCCAAGATTAGCGATATAATTGAAAGCATTTATGACGGAAATAAAGCCAAAATTGCCTCAGCAAAGAGAATTGATGGCAGTAAGTAATCTGCTTTCTGGGGTCGGCCGTTACTAAAGACTTTAGAATCGCCTGAAAGTTACATCAAGACTTTTTCTTGGAATTCAACCAAATACCGAGCTGATAAGTCTATTTCTGAGCTAGTGGAATTGATATCAAAGGTACGTCATTCCATGGCTTTTGGCACTGCTAACAAGTTAGGACACATTTTCTTTAGACACTGATGTCAGGACAAGTTATTCTAACTACTCGGCTGCAAAAACAAATCTAGTTGCAGCAGATAGAAAGCAGAGGTAAGTACAGTACTATGACATGGCATGGCTTGGCTAACTCTATTAGTGGAAATCTGTCTGTACGCTCACTCCATGATGTTGTTCGGAGAGAGCACATTGTTTGCGAAAGCGAATATCTCTCTACAATTCTAGTTGCTGTACCAAAATCTCTGGTCAAAGATTATCTGGCAAAATACGAGACTCTTGTTCCTATGGTGGTCCCCCGCAGTGCTTCAGTGATTGCTTCTGACGACGAATATACTCTCTTCAACACGACTTTATTTACAAAATACTTTACTCAATTTGCCGTTAAGGCTCGAGAGAACAAATGGACACCTCGTGATTTCCATTACACAGACGGGATGGTTGAAAACATGAGAAGAGAAGTACGAATGGCGGGTGAGCAAGAACGCAAACTCTGGGCAGAGACAGTGAGGCTTTCACATACGGCTTACAATGACATTATCAAGAACTGGGCTCATATTAAAGTTATTCGCATGTTTGTTGAGGGAGTTTTGAGATATGGTTTACCACCCAACTTTGTAAACACTTCCATTCTCGTCACTGTCAAGTCACAGAAAAAGGTCGAGGAGGTGCTGGTTGCAAAGTTTAGTTATCTTGGAGGAAACGCTTTTGTAAAAGATAAGAAGGGCAAACTTAAGGCTGATATCGATCTTCATGAGCACGGGGCCATTGTGGACGCAGACTACAAGCCATTCGTTTACGATGAGCTGGATCTGTTTACATGAGATTCATATGAGATTCAAAAGAGAATATGATTGACATTGAACTAGCAACTCAGCAACCTTCCTCTTCTTGGTCTATGCTCCAATTAATGTTTTATGAAATATCAAAATGAAGTTTCAACGTATATAGTTGCCATATCATGATTAGCCTTAGGCCTACTTGGTAGGTCAATATTGTTGAATCAGTGCAGTTATCACATGACTGAACGCTTTAACAATAATAATACCCTAAACGCTGATTTCCGATGGGCTCATTACAAGTCTTTTGTTGGTTTGGGAGATTGAAACGGGTTTGCTGATTTCTAGCTTGTTCTGCCGGAATTCAAATCTCTTTTCTTTCATTCCAGTTCTTCTCCTTCTTCTTCCTCCTTCTTTTCTTCTTGCATTGATCCTTGGATTTCAAACCTTTCAGTACATTCGCTTAATTTCCAGATCAACAACTTGGTCCATCGTTTTAATTTTTTACTTTTGTGCCAGAGCTTAATCCACTTTGAGATTGTAACCTTCCTCATACGATGCCTGCCTCTGGGGAGCACAGGTCGACGCCAAGTAGAGCGTCTGTGTCGGCCAGCGATACTAGTTCCCTGCTAGGTCGGTCGTCTTCTTCTAATATTAAGGTCATTGCCAGATTCCGTCCGCCAAGTGAGCTAGAGATCAGCAATGACAGCACCAACATCGTCAAGTTCCTGTCAGAGGACTCTTGTCAAATCGACACCAAGGACTTTTCTGGTACGTTTACATTTGACCAGGTTTTCGATACGGATAGTCGACAGCAGCAAGTTTTTGACTACAGCTTGAGACAGACCGTGGATGATCTGATGAAGGGATACAATGGAACTGTTCTTGCATATGGTCAGACTGGATCAGGCAAGTCTTATACAATGATGGGATCCAGCATTGACGACAAAGAGTACCGGGGAGCGATCCCTCGTATTGTCGACATGATCTTTGACATGATTCTGCATAGTAGCTCTGACATTGAATATACAGTCAGAGTGAGTTACATGGAGATTTATATGGAGCGAATCAAGGATTTGTTGAAACCATCAAATGACAATTTGCCGATTCATGAAGACAAGGCCAGAGGAGTGTATGTCAAGGGTCTTACCGAGGAGTATGTTTCAAGCGCAGAAGAGGTCTATGAAGTCATGCGGCAGGGCGGTGGGGCTAGAGCAGTCGCTTCCACAAACATGAATCAAGAATCATCTCGCTCCCATTCCATTTTCGCTATTGTTGTCACACAAAAAAATACGGTTTCAGGCGCCCAAAAATCTGGGCAGTTGTTCCTAGTTGATTTAGCCGGATCTGAAAAAGTGGGCAAAACCGGTGCATCTGGCCAGACCCTAGAAGAAGCCAAAAAGATTAACAAGTCACTTTCTGCGCTTGGAATGGTCATCAATTCATTGACTGATGGCAAATCAACCCATATTCCTTATCGAGACTCCAAGCTCACGAGAATCCTGCAGGAATCGTTGGGAGGCAACTCACGGACCAGCTTGATTGTCAACTGCTCGCCTTCGAGCTATAATGATGCAGAGACCCTGTCGACGTTGAGATTCGGAGTAAGGGCCAAGAATATTCGCAACAAGGCCAAGATCAATACGGAATTGTCGCCTCTGGAGCTGCGGCAACTGCTCAAACAGAGCCAGCACCAGCTGGAAGTCAGAATTACATATTCGAACAAGCTGGAGACTGAGCTACTGTGCTGGCGAAACGGAGAGCCCCCAAGCAAAGAATCGTGGATGCCTCTGGGCGGCCCTGGAGATTTGAAAGCGCATAATCCATCGATCTCAAGTACATCCATGGGTCCGCCTACCCCACGAAGCACCTCCTCTCTTTCAACGTCTCGACCGAATACCCCTAGTTTGTTCCGAACTGGAAGCAAAAGCGCCCAGTCTAAGCGCACCAGTTTGCAAGAGCCGTTTTCACGGCCGATCTCGCCTGGGTTTACGGATGTTGATTCGATTGAAGAGTACCTGCGCCGGGAAAACGAATTGCAAGATCAGCTTTCTGAGAAAGAGTCCGTCATTGGCCAGCAAGAGCAAGTTCTGCTCGAGTTGAGGTCCCAACTTAGCAATCAAAAGGGCGAATTTAATCAGGAAGCGAGTGATCTCCGATTGTTGGTCGACAATTTGAATTATGAGAAAAAGGAGCTGGAGATTACGTCTGGTTCCCTAAGAGAAGAGAACAGGCAGTTGAATGACGAATTGCATGAGGCCAAGCAGAAACTGCTGGAGATGGCGACAAGGGATACACGATCCGCCGTTTCAGGGCTGGATAACCAAGCATTGCATGATCTGAAGAAGAAGCAGAAGATGAGCGAAATCATGGGAACTTTGTATCAATCTACGGGAAGCGTGTCGAGTATCAGCACTCTTCAGACACACAGCCAAACTAGTGAAAGCTTGGAGCATGTTCTCAGTCTTTTGGAGAAAGTCAAGTTCGAAGACGCAGAATCTGAGCGGCAAATTGTGGAGGCCAAGAACAAGTTGGCTGTTGCGTTGGATCATATGTCCAATACGCCAAAACTGGAAGCTATCTTTGAGCAGCAAGATCCAAGCGCAGAGAAGAGCGAGATGGAATTGGCGTATGAAGCGAAGCTGAGGGCGAGCAGTGAGACCGAAGCTCAATTGCTGGCTGAAATCACTCGGCTGCGGAATGAAAACAAGCAGCTGCAAAGCAAGCACGACGAGACCGACGCATCTTCGCTGTCGACGCAGGAGACCGAGGAGCAAGTCAGCACGCAACAGGGTGTCTCTGATGAGGTCAGTGTTCCGATTGCAGCAATCAAGGAGACCGAAAAGCAGGCCGCAGCTGCCCAGGAGAAGATTCAGTCGATGCAGAGCCATATTGCGCAGTTCGAAGGCATGAAAGTGGCGCTGATGAAGGACCTCCAGGACCGTTGCGAACGTGTTGTCGAGCTCGAGATTTCGCTAGACCAGGCCCGCGAGCAGTACAACCTAGCCATCCGGGACGGTAACAACAAGCAGCAGCAGAAGAAAATGGCGCTGCTGCAGCGCAATTTGGAGCAGCTGACGGGCGTGCAGCGGCAGCTGGTCGAGCAGAACATGGTCCTCAAGAAGGATGTGGCCATGGCCCACAAGATCCTGGATGCCCGAAATGATCGAATCCAAAGCCTCGAGGGCGCCCTCAGGGATTCCCAGAACCGTCTGGGCCAGGAGTCGGAGATCTTTGAGACGAAGTTGACGTACCTCAGGGACAGGCTGATGGAGGTCAAGCGTGGGACAGGAAGTCCGGTGGCACAGACGAATGGGGGGAGAAGAGAGCTGATGCTGTCGACGTTCCCGGGGATGGGAGGCGGCCGGACTGCAAGCGAGTTGGGCACGATCAACACCAAGATTGTGAAGCCTTTGAGAGGCGGCGGTCAGCAGCAGGAGCCGGTTACGCCGGTGAAGACCAAGGAGGGTGGGCTGTGGACCAAGCTGAACTCGATTGTGAGCATGACGCCATAAGTTAGGTGTGAGGTGAAGGTGAAGGAACGTTTTATTCTTTGTATATTACTTATAGTGTCTTGATGAAGATTGCATTTTCTTTTCTTTCTAAATGATGAAGGGTTTTTGGTAAGAGGCTGATTGTGAACATTAGACATTTATTGAAGAATAATATTAATGACCATTTCGAAGATCAGGATGGTAGGAGTCTAGACGGGGGCCTACATGTATGGGTGTGTGTATGTATGAAGGACAAACAAACAACAAAGTAACTAAAATGAAAAAGAAAAAAAACACAAATGAAACCTTCCTTCGGCCTTTATGAAGAATTCGACGCAAACATGGATTCACCCGCCTTCATGGCCAAGATCGATCTTACGTCCGTCGCATGCCTAAGCGCCGACAAGAATGGAATCAGGTTCAGCAGGCACGTGTCCGACGGGTCGTTGATCCAGCCCTCGATTCCAATCGCGTTCGCTTCGTGGTCCAGGTACGACAATGGCGAGTTGTCAATGATGAGCACGTTGGCCAGATCGGGCTCGACGAGCGCCAGGTTCTTGACGTAGCACGAAAAGTTGAGCGGCTTAGCTGCTGCTGCTGCAGCAATTGGGGCCGAGGTACTGCTGTCACTGTCGCTACTGGTGGCGTTGTTGGCGGTGCTGGTCGCAGCAGCAGAAGGAGCCGCAGAAGTAGCAGGCCCTGCGACTGGCGACGGGACCGGTCTCAGGGCGCACTGATCTCTATACAGCCGCTTCCCAAAGTACTTTCGATCCCTCTCCAGCCAATCTATCATCGGATCCGCATACGCCTGCAGAGAAGCCGTGTACACCACCAAGTTATACCACTGCGACACCGTTTCCAAGAACTCATCACAGTGCGGCCGCTTGAGGACACTATACAAGGTCGCAAACTGGCTGTGCGGGAGCTTGACCTCGACGAGGTGGTGCGTGCCCGAGAAGCCAGCGGGCGCACGCGACATTGAGTGGATTAACGTTTCGTCCAGATCCAAAACCAGCGTCTTTTTGGGTCGCACGGAGGCGGCGGTGGGCAGGTTGGTGAGCGGGAGCAAGGGCCGCGGCGGGGCCAGAGCTCGGGGGTACCGGAGGGCGTAGGCGATGGGTGGTTTGACACGGCGGCGGGCTGTAGTAGTGGGTGTGAGTAAAGCTTGGTTTGGTTTCGGGGGCTGTTGCTTTGGGCGGAAGGAGGCTGGTGCTACGTAGGGGGAGCGCGGGGACTGGGCGACGGCCTGGGGCCCGGTATCAGAGGCCTCTTCTTCGACAACGTCAAACAGAGGCCGTTTGTGAAGCAAGTCTTTCGGGTCTGCTGAGGGTTGTTTCGAGCTAATGTTTGAATCCTCGTCATCGGTGAAGAGTGAAGTCCAGAATGCGCCAAAGATGGATTGGTACGCCGTCGGGACCGTCGTGTTGCTGAGCAGGATGCCCTCTATCGATTCTTGGGCAGCTTGGTCCGCTTCTTTCTGGAACAGTGCCCTATAGCTTAACTTCCATAATACGACTGGTAGTAACAAGATTCTATAGACCAGCCTTGGCAGGAACAAGAGCACGCGGAGCAGTAAGTGCTCAGCGGCTCTAACTTCAGCTCCATCACTGTCCAGGGGCACTGGATTCTTTTTCTCCTCGTCATCTACAGAGGCCTGCAAATGCGTCGAGGACGACTTGGCCAGGATCTTTGCGAGATCATCGTGAGAGAGAGAGGGGGGCTGGTGTTTGTCACCCGGGTAGATTGAGGTTGTTGAGAGGGAGCGCCTGGGAGTCGAGGGCGGGGTGCTAATAACCCTGTCGACCTGGTTTGAGATGAACTGGATGGAGTTCATGTAGATGCAGAAAGAGAATGTATCATAAAACGGCGGGCTGAGGTAGGCGAGAGTGGTGGGGGTGTGATTGGGGATGTTGATGGGGGAGGAGAATGTATGACGTGTGGCCTGGGGTATTAGAGATGCAAGAGTCTATTGAAAGTGAGAAAAGGTGGTGGTATCGAGAAGAATAGAAGAGAATTAATATGTGGATGCTTTGTATCTTTGGATATATGAAAAAAAAAGAAGAGAAAAGAAGAAGAAAGTAGGTGAGTTGAGATGGTTGAGATGGAGAGAGAGAGACAGAGGGCTGAAGTTGTTTGTTTTTTTGTTTGTTGGGAGGTGAGCGAGAGAGAGAGAGATGAGTTCATGTGACCTTTAATTTTTGTTATAAGGCAGTTAATAACCGTTTTAAGCAGTCAAAATCAAGTACTGGAACCGTTAACTATGACAAAAATAAAAAAAAGACTCGGGTAGCTGTTATTATTAGTATTTAAAGTACCGGTCATTAAAAATAATGATATCGGGTTGTGTTTAGTCTCTATAGTACACTTTGACATTTTGATATCTCTCTTATATATGAACCTGATGAAAGTACTGGTACTGCTAAAGTATCTATAGCCATGTCAAAGTTAACTGTCAAAACTTTTTTCTTGCTCTTCTCTTTCTTTTATAATAAACGTCTGGACCTCCCTCATTAAAGAGCAGTACTCTCTTTGCTTCGCTTCAAAGATTTCAAAGGCTTTTAAAGGCTTTAAAGGTCTCTCTCTCTCGGATGTTTCCCCTTTTAGCTCTCACTCGTTGTTTCGCTCTATGGTGATATCACGTGAGTTATGGACCGAGGTATCTACCAGCCCTTGCGCTTTTTGCTGCAAAATGGACTTTTGAACCACATTAAAGATGGGGAAACCCAAACAGAATAGAAAAAAAAAAAAAAAAAAAAAAAAAAAAAAAAAAAAAACTCCAGGCTCGACTTATCAACCACCTTCAAGAACTCTTATAAATACCCTCGTATCTTCTCCTTTTGATTCAATTTCCATCTCATTCATCTCTTCTTCCTTCCCTCATATCCTCTTCTTTTGTTATAAAGAATCATAGAAAAATGTCCTACCCCAAGCTTACCGAACTCTACAACCTCAAGGGCAAGACCGCCGTCATCACCGGTGGATCCAGAGGTCTGGGTCTCACCACCGCTGAGGCCTTCCTCCTGGCTGGTGCCTCTAAGGTCTACATTGCCTCCCGCAAGGCCTCTGCCTGTGACGAGGCCTGCGCCTACCTCAACAAGTTCGCAAAGGACAACGGCCAGACTGGTCAGGCCTTCTCCATCCCCGCCGACGTCTCCGACGGTGCTGGCGCCAAGAAGCTCTACGACGGCTGGGCCGCCCTCGATTCCTCTGGAAAGCTTGACATTCTTGTCGCTAACGCTGGTGCCTCTTGGGGTGAGCCCTTTGAGACCTACCCCGACAGCGCTGTCAAGAAGCTGCTTGATATCAACGTCCGTGGTGTCTTTTTGACCATCCAGGTGTTTGCCAAGGCCCTGCGCGCTGCATCCAAGCCCGAGGACCCTTCGCGTATCCTCATCACTGGTTCCGTGGCTGGCCTTGTGTCGAGCACGCCCAACGCCTGGCCCTACTCTGCCTCCAAGGCCGGTGTGCATGCCCTCGGCAAGCACCTGTCCTTGGACCTGGCCCCTCACACCACTGTCAACATGCTGGCACCCGGTTTCTTCCCTTCCAAGATGACGAACGGATTGCTGGAGGTTATTGGCGAGAGCGTGACTGAGAACAACCCGCTCAAGAGATTGGGTCAGCCTGATGATTTGATGGGAACTGTCATTTTCCTGTGCTCGCGCGCTGGTGCCTACGTCAACGGAACCGTTGTGCCCATTGATGGAGGTGGCCACAACAAGCTTGGCCGTCTCTAAGCGAGTAGCCAAATAACTTGCTTACTTGACAAGTAAAAAACAAGAGGATATAGCAGATGTTTAGCCATAGTAACTTATCAGCAAAAAGAACCAAAGTTGTTTAAGTCCGTCTGTTGATTTTGATTTGATTTGATTATCAAGTAGTTTTCTGTGGGGTATTTTCAATGTAAGCCGAGGTGGGGCTCAAGTTTATCAGCATCATTGATCGAGAGCAGGACAAAAATACGGTGAGGACCATACATTTGATCCCTGGACGAAAACTGTTCAAAGCCTCGGAAAAACAATTCAGGCACAAACTGTAGAAAAGCTTGCTTTAATAGTAAGAATGCGTCAATGTCTCCACGGAAAGAGTGTTCTTCCTCTCATGTTTGATTGTTCAGATCAAGCCGCGTTTTATAGTCGGCTTATAGACATAGTTGGGGTCTATTACACCCTGAAAAATTTCAATTGACTCCACGGTCCCACCACACAAACACACCTCGCTTAAACCAACACTCACCTCACCTCACCTCACACACCCACCCAATCACATTCTTTTTTTGCCCTGCTGTAAAACCTGGTTGGAACACACACCCCGATTTCTTTCCACAGCAAATCACAGCAGAGGTCTGAAAAAGAAAAAAAAGATGGCACTGTCAAACGCACAGTACCGCTCTTTCTACCGCCAGTTCCTGCGTCACGGCCACCGTGCCCTCGGGCTCACAGGTATGCAGACAAAAACTTACACCATTGCATTGCGGCACCGGTTTCGTCGGCCTTCAATGTCGGGCTTATCTACCCAGGCAGAAGAAATTGAGAGGCTCCAGAATACAGTTTATTTCATCCAGAATGCAGCAGCAGCAGCCACAGTTGGTGGAGTCGAAGGAGCAGGTAAACAGGTAGCAGAGGGTGCTTTTGAAAAAAGGTTGCTGAAACAGCTTGTTCATATCGAGTACGGTGTCCAGAAATCAGCAATCAGAGCTGGCTATTCGAACGCGTCTGCTCTGGCCACAGCTTCAGCTTCGTCTTCTTCTGTTTCTGTTGGTGAAGGTGCAGGAGGAACAAAATCAAAAGGAACCTCAAAACCGAAACAGGATCATGGCAGCGCGGCAATGGACTTGTATGCGCAGGTTGTGGGCGAGATGAATGAAAGCATGAAGATGTGTATTTAGGACAATGTGCATTGTGGAAGGACGTCTACTTAGCAGAGTGATCTTGACGACAGGGAAAGAAGATGGGCAAAAAATGGGGTAGGTATGAGAGATCAAAAGTCAAGGCAAACCCGGCCTCATTGTGGTTCTTATGAGGATATGATCTGTACGTTATTTGGTTGGAACTATAGTATATACGGCAGGCCTCAGGTTTGCTTTGCCAGTTGCTTTAAGTTTAGCATTGCTGGATATTGATCTGCCAGCCCATATGTATCGGCCTATCAAAAATATGAGTGCTGGACCACCCAAGGGCTTGTCCACGCGATCTCTGTCTATTATTGCAGTTTGGCATATATATGTCGACAACTTTGAATCAGTACGTTATTATGCAGCATCTTCTTCTTAGAATTCAGTTAACGTTTACCAAACAATAACCCATTCAAGAGGTCGTCTTCGGTGCATCTTGTCTTAGACATCTATATCTATTGGGTCCTTGAAAAATTCAAAAAAAATGTCTTGGGCCTACTGCGATTTCAATTGTTCAATTGTTGTCCCATGGACTGGGATAAGAGATCAGCGGGGTCATTGTCTTGACAACAAGCAAAAGCATGGCAGATCATCGTTGGCTCTGAGAGACAGGATAGTACTCTTTTTGCCAACAATAATGTCGTCATTAATTCAGGGCCTTGTTATTGTTCTTTGTTGGTGCAAGCCCATTTCATTGTCTTGTCTATATGAAATTATATAGAACTTCATTTTGAATGTAAGGCCAGTTTCCTATATAACTATAGCCCGATAATAGTCCTATAGGCCTATACATATAAACCCTAGTATGTTAGCTTTTTCAACGTCGTGCAATCGGCGTAGCCAAAGTATACACAAGTCTAAGCAGACTAGTGTCGATATTTTATTATTTGGTTTCAGCGCTAGATGTCGAGAGTCAAAGCGCTATGACATTTGATAATATTATTGACAGCCCATTCCCAATGGCAAAAGGTAACGGCGGTCGCCTGTTGGACCCACTCTCACTTGATATATATACCTGCCATTGGCATCAATTGGACAGGCCGTTTGGTCTAAACATTCACCAATGCAAGGTTGTAAGGTTAACCTTTAATATGTGAATCATATCTTGGTTCATATGTGCCAAATGACGTCCATCAATTCGTTCTCTTCCGGGTTTCTGGAAAAAATAGATATATATCAAAAATGCTAATTCATAAAACTAAATGATAACACTAATTAAAAAACAACCCTCATATCATAATACCTCTTTCTGCACTAGTAGCTAGTAGCTTGTATCTTCATTTCTGTAGCAGTCTTGTGTGTTTGTGTGTGAATCTGTAGCTGTAGCTGAAAGACGTGGTTTACTCGCGATCCTTAAGCACCTCCTTTACAGGCTCCGTTTCGTGAATATACAGCCCATGCTCCTGAATATACCGAATCACGCTATTTGGAATCAGGTACTGCACGCTCATGCCGCGCCGGATGAATAGCCGCACCTTGGTCGAGCTAATGTCGTTGTAAATCAGCTGCTTTATCACCAGCACATTGCGCCGGTGCTCGTACATGATATCGTGCGACAACAGGAAACTCCTCACGTCGCTGCCTGTGCGCTCCACAATCAAACATCCGTACCGGCCAAGAATGTGGTGCAAATCGGCATTGTCCCACACGCCCGGCTCGCCCATGCTCTCAATCAGGTCGCCACCTGCGAGCAGCATGATCTTGACGCCCTTGCGCTTGCCGCTGGACGTGGCGATCCCGCCCAAACGGATGTTGATCTCGTGGTTGAAGTGGTCTAGCACAACGGCTGTCCTTTGGTATGTCGGTTGCAGGGACTCCCAGGCGTCGACCATGAGCCACGAGGACGTGCGCTCGCACGCCAGCTCACACATGCGGACACGGTGGTGCGCCGCGGCCAGGCCCTGCTTCTTGTAGTTATCCGACACCGGCGAGTAGTACCCGCCAATGACCTCAAACCTCGTCTCCTCGCGGATGCTGTCCATGGCCATTTCAAACATGCGCAGATGGAGGTAGGTGATGGGAGAGAAGGACCCGCAGGCGACAATGACCAGCGGGGACTTGGTCTCGTCGATCATGACGTTAGCGAGACGGTGAGTTGGGAATTTGTACTCGTCGAGGGAGATGGCCTGGCGAGACACGCCGACGGGGACCTCTTCCAGGTCCGCCGAGTGCACGATGGGGCGGGCTCCCCCGTTGACGCTGTACGGCGTGAGGGGGTCTGCGGACAGCTTTGACTTGGGTCCCCCTGCCGCACCGGTCTGTAACGAATTCGTCGACGCACTAGGGCTCGACGAGCGGGTAGACGTCTGGGAGTGTGCCTTGCCGTGGGGGACAAAGTTCTGGTGGTTTTTCGGGGAGTGAATGTCGAGGGTGTTGATGACGTCTGGGGGCATATCGTAGGCAGAGGGCCCTAGACATGGGAAATTGGGCGAGGAGAGGGAGGTATTGGGGTAGCCCTCAGTTTGGATTGCGCTGAGCTGGGTGGACGGTGCATGGGGGAGGAAGGACTCGAGGTTGGAGGGGATGCGCGGTATGTTGGCAGGTGCGGGAGTTGGCGGTGAGGAGCGGGATCCGTTGGTTGAGGCGGCCATGTTTGCTGTGGTCATGGTTGGATGATGATGATGGATAAATATTATGACGAAGCTGGGCCGGTAGGAGTTGATCCAGAAGTGACAAAAGAGAAAAAGAAAAGGGAAATGCGAATTAATTTATATTTTGTTGAATTTTATAAGAAAAAAAAAAAAAAAAATTAAAAATGTTCGAATTTAAAATGTTGGTAAATGATTTTATTGATCAGCTCCATTGATTGGAAATGTCGTCAGGTTCGTATGGAAGAGTGGGTGGATGGTCAATGGGTTATATAGCTCAAGTATTTATAATAGAGATATCTACTGGTACAAATTACTCCACCAGGATTTTTATGAATTCATGTCAAGGTCGAAGGAAGGAAGGAAAAAAGGGTCGATTCGGATGGGTGGAAATGACTATCGAACTTGATCTTTGGATTGAATTTTGGTCTCTTTCAAATGAATAAAAAAAAAAAAAATTTGATGAGACATAAATCAGATAGAACGACAAACAGTAGGCTAGGCTGATATGACCCGGGGTCAAAGGTCATTGCAAGGTCAATGGCAGCAGTACTATATCCAAACACCCTCTTACAATACAAGTCAAGATGACCCTTCACGCGGCATGACCATTGCCTCCAGGGCCGAAGGTTTTTTTTTTTTTTTTTTTTTTTTTTTTTTTTTTTTTTTTTATTTTTTTTATTTCTCAAAAAGCATAATTTAAACGCAAGCATAAACTGCAAGAAAGAGAGGAGAATTCTATTACCGCAGTGTTAGCTAAGTTCTTGGTCATGATTATGTCGTCAGGATGAATGGATCTTAGCTTTTTTATATGCTATCCAATGGCCCATACGAAGACCAAATATTTTTGCTCCGTCCGGAGTTGGCCTAATAACTAAAGCGGCGGCTTTTGAGAAAGCCCAAAATGGAGTAAAAAGAAGGGGCAAAAACCATTTGTCATTTTGTATACATAGGCCCTATATGAAATGAATGAAAATTCGTCATTCAGATAGGTTGTTTACATATATATATTTGTGGGTTTATCGGCCTGGTCGGGTGCCTCTTGTGAGGCTGATATCAGTTGAGGAGATGATCATAAAAGCAACAATGCACGATAACTTTTTATATGCCTACCCACTGCAACACAAGATCTAAATAGAGCCAATGCGGCACCTATAGTCTGGTGGAGTTAGCGTGACATCGTTCGGCTCAAACAAGGACCCATCACCGAGGGAGGTCAAAAGGACGAAGAGAGACGTTTTGTGTCATAGACCTAAGTACTTAATACATTATCTAAAGATGACAAATGATGACAGAGCTATTACGTTAACATTCAGATTACATGATCAGCCTTTTTGAGAACCCTTTTCACGATTGTATGATCACAAAGTCAACAAGGACATAAATCTCCTAACAAAGATATATTCAAGTACCTTCTGATGCTGACAATATATTTGTTTACAATGTTTACAATTGCCTATAAATCAATTTCATCTGCCTTTTTTTTTATTGTCTCCACTCACTCACCCAATAGGATCCACCCCCCATCGGATGTCCCGTTAATTCTGGTTCTTCTTCTTGTAATAAATACTGAAAAACTTTGTTTACGTTTCAGTCCATGTCTTAGCTTACATTGTTGTTTCTTTTCTTCTGAAATTTTGCGATTTGTTCCCATAATCGGAGAATTTGGCACCCAGAATAGGCTGCTAAGAGTTCTTTTGTCTGATGATCTCCAATCCAATTAAACCTTGTGTTTATTTCTCTCTTTCTTCTGGCAAAAAGTATATAAGATAGCAAAATCCCTTCTTCTCCTTTTTGTAAATTCTCTGAATTCTCTCGTAAGAACCGTCCCCAATTCTTGCTGTCGTCACTGTACAATGCTTTCCAACGTTCTCCTTCTGCTGACCCAGGGCCTCGCCCTCACTCTGGCTCTGCCAGCTCCTGCTGACTCAACCGACTCCACTGAAGTGAGTCAATCGGAGGCCGTTACTTCTGCCGTTCCGGCGTCCAACAATGTAGTCACTGTTGTTGTTACTTCTCCTCCTTTGTCTACACAAACTTCTGCAACTCCTCTCGACTCGTCTGAAATCTCATCCTTCTACTCCTCTGTCGGATACAATGTCGTTTCCTTTTACGCCCAATTCCTCTCCAGCCGATCCAACTTTGTTCATGGCAACCAAAAGTACTTCAACACTCACACCTTTGACTTTGGCTCTTACTCGTCTGTGGTCTCGGATATTACCACCTACACTGACGACTCATTTACAACCCTGCTGGCCGCATCTCCTGAACTCTACACTGTATTGGCCAGTGTAGCCACTGAGTTCCCATGGCACTCGAACTATGTCAAGGACAGCCCATTCACCGGTCTTGCCGCCCCCACTTCAAATTCTGCAGCTGATTCGTCGTTCATGGGTGGCCCCATTGCGAAGGCCTCCATGAACACGGCTCTCGTGTGCTTTGTCGGCATTACTGCCCTGTTTGCGTTTTCTCTCTTTTAAAACCCATTTCTTTGAAGTAACTACCTTGATTGTTTTGAATTTTTGGTACCTTAAATAATACTGCTTATATATGTATACATCAATAAACGTTTAACCATGTTCATTCTTGTTTATGTCCTACCTCGCTGTTTGAATTCGGATGTTCTTGAGCTCAATCGCTTAACGTTTCATCAGTTGAATTATAATCAACGGTTGCCTTTCTATAGCGATATCTTGAGCGTGGTTTGTTGCATATAATAATGTAATCTGCATAGTCTGCACGAAAACTAGCACTATTGTTAAGTTTTATGCTTGCTAACTACACCCACTCTGTTTATTGAAATATCTGAAATTAGTGTTTGTGAACACAACACTATATCTTGATCCACTAGGTCGGCAATCTATTTACAACACCACAGTCTTGAATCTTTATTAGATACGCTATACATGAGTTAATTGCACTATTCAACTACTTTCTTCTATGCAAATCTCCAAATGTACCATATAAACTACGAAGGTTAATCGATTGCATTGAGTTGCCAGCCTCATTCATACACCGACCCCAAACTCTGATTGTCCCAACTGATCTCTCCAACATTTCACCAATCTGATTCATATCGCCGTGGGTTGTGTCTTCACATGGAAGTCGATATCACGTCGCTGCTCTCTGCTTTATTGTACTGTGCCTATTGTTGACAACTGCCCCTACCCAGGTCTGCACTGTGCGGCGTAACCCACAGAGTGTCTAGCGCATTATAGCGATATTGTCGTAAGTTACCCTGTCGAACTCTCAGCCGCCCTGTTTGGCTGGTCCTCCCTGCTTTTTTGTCTGACGCTGTAACTGTCTCAAACTCCCCCTCCAACTTATTGTTATCTCACCAGTTCGCCTCTCTCTTGGACACTTCCCTTCAATTCAAAAACCGAGCTTTTTAAACCAATTCCAATTTAACTTCTTAGCTGTCAAGATATAATGGCATTCCAATCCCTGCTGAACCGCGTGTCGGGACAGCCTGACAACTACAAGCTCAAGAGCGAGTACCGCATGGGCAAGACACTCGGCGCAGGCACCTTTGGCGTGGTCAAGCGTGCAACCCACATTGGCACGAACGAAGACGTGGCTATCAAGATCATCCTCAAGAAAACCTTGCACGGCAATGAGCAAATGGTGCTCGACGAGCTGAATCTGCTGAAAAAAATGGACCACCCCCATATCGTACGCTTCAAGGCGTGGTTCGAGTCGAGGGAAAAGTACTACATTGTGACACAGCTCGCAACAGGCGGTGAGCTGTTTGACCGTATTTGCGATTACGGCAAGTTTACAGAGAAGGACGGTGTCGCTTCTATCAGAGAGGTCTTGGATGCCATTCAGTACCTGCATGCCCAGGATATTGTGCATCGTGACTTGAAGCCCGAGAACTTGCTGTTCCTGACAGAGGCTATGGATTCGTCGCTCGTGCTGGCTGACTTTGGCATTGCCAAGTCTCTGAATAGCCCTAACCAGAAACTGACCTCCATGGCTGGTTCTTTTGGCTACGCAGCGCCTGAGGTGCTGCTCGGCACTGGCCACGGAAAGCCTTGCGACATTTGGTCTCTTGGCGTCATTACCTACACCATTTTGTCTGGATACAGTCCTTTCCGTGCCGAGACCATTGACGACTTCCTTCAAGAGGTGGACGACCACGGGTTCATTGTCTTCCACGAGCGATACTGGAAGGCCATTTCGCCAGAAGCAAAGGACTTTATCACCCAGATGCTGAATCCTAACCCCGAGAAGCGTCCCACAGCTGAGGAGCTATTGAAGCATCCCTGGATGGCCGACGAGAAGGCCGCCAACTCCACCGAGAACTTGCTGCCCAACATCCGCGCTGGTTTCAACGCCCGCGCCAAGCTCAAGAAGGGTATCGAGGCCGTCCGTCTTGCCAACCGCATTGCCGCTCTCAATTTGGACGACGGATCCGACGATGACGAAGAGGGGGGTCCTGCTACGCTCGCCAGTTTGGTGCAGAAGGCTAAGCAGACTTCAGCTGCTTCTACCGAAGACACTCCAAACAAGCTGACCAAGACCACATCTACAAGCAGTCAACAGTCTGGTAAGTCCTTGTTGGCGTTCCAGGAGGTGGTCCGCGCCGCATCGCGTAACAAGGAGCTGTTGAAGGAGGAGGCCAAGGAGACTGAAGGTGCATAAGTGTAAGGCTGTTGATTTTTGCTACGAGTAAGGTATATAACTATGGACAATTTAATAAGTGTATACGGAAACAATTGAGTTATATGTCAATGTATTTACAAAGATTGATCGGCACAGGATTCTTCTACCATTTATTGGAATTGTGCACTATCGTCTTTTTGTGATCCACTCAATCCACTCTCAATATTACAATACAAAGTGCCATTTTTTTTTCAGTTTACCACAGTTGTCATATATACATGTTTTCATCCTACTTAACTACCTAAATGCCCATCTTGTCCTGCAAAACCTGTTGCACCTGGCGGTACACCTGATCCACAGGCTGGTCGCAGTGAATCTTCACAACCTTGCCAGCCTTGTCAAAGTACTCAACCACAGGCATGCTAGTCTCAATGAATGTTCTAAACCGCTTCTTAATAGACTCAACATTGTCGTCAGTGCGGCCCGACGTCTCACCTCGCTTCAGCAACCGCTTCAGCATGACCTCCTCCGGGCACTCAAAGAACAGCGTGAACCGCGACACAGCCACATCCTCCTCAAACTTAAGTGCTTGGTCCATCTTGCGGGGAAACCCATCAATCAAAAACCGGCACGGCTCGTCCAGTGCCGCAGTACCCTCTCTGTCCAACTTATCCACAATCACCCTCTTCATGGCATTCTTCAACAAAGCAATAGTGACCTCCTGCGGCACGATCTTGCCTTCACGGATGTAGGTCGCAATGAGCTCGCCGTACTCAGAGCCCTCACGCGCCTGCTCCTCGCGCAAAAGATCGCCGGCGGAGAGGTGCACGAAGCCGTACTCCTTGACAAGGTGCTCACATTGGGTGCCCTTGCCAGCACCGGGTCCGCCGAGCACAAAGACGACGGCTGCCTCGTCAGCCGTAAACGCTGATTTCTTGTACATGACCTTGACTTTGCGCTTGTGGGCCTCGTAGTCGTCCATGGACAGCTGAGTGGGCGGGGCCTTCTTTTCGAGGGATCTGGATGCGTAGTAGAAAGCGATGGAGGAGAGCACAACAATGCCGGCGAGGTATCTGAACTTGGGGCCTTCGGAACCGGGTGGTGAGGTGGTGGAGTACCCTCTGCGGGACTGATGCTGCTGTTGCTGTTGCTGGTACTGGAAGCGAGGGGCCTGTAGCAATACCCTGGATGGACGAACCAGCATCTTGGAAAAGCCTGGGCGAGCGGACGATGCCAGCTGCCGAGCTACGCCAGTAAATCGAGGAAGAGACATTGCGTAGTTACTTCAGTCGTACTTGTATACGCTCAATCTAAAAGAAGATGATCACAGTCTATCGACCTTCTTCAATTCTTGAATTGACAACAGGAAAGATTGTCAAGAGATTAAATTTGGTGGGTTTTGAACTGATGATTTTTGTTTCTGTGTGCCCACAAACGGCAAACCCCATATGGGTTCACATACAGGGCAAGGGCAAGGTGAAATATTCAGCGTAGTTTTCAGTCCTGATTGGCTGACCACCCACCAGCGCTGAAAAAAAATCCACCTGAAATCATCAACACCGACTGCCATCATCATCTTCATCACCAACTATCAAACAACCACAACCACCACACACCATGTCGCTCGTCAATCTAGCACACGTGTGCTCCCACATCCAAAATGTTACCCGCGTCAACAAATCGCTGACCTCCATCCCCTTTTCTAAGCTCCACCTCCAAATCGCCGTGGGGCTTTACCGTGAAGGTTTCATCTCATCTGTTCAGCGCGGTTCTTTGACCGGTCCCGACAAAGAGTACACGCCGACGACTTTCGACAACGTTGCGACCCGGCGGCTGTGGCTGGGCATGAAGTACCACAACACCAAGCCCGTGATCAGCTCGATGCGCCTGGTCTCGCATCCAAACCGCCGCGTGTTTGTGGATGCGGAACAGGTGTCGGATCTGTTGGGTGGCAAGAGCATCAGACAGGTCAAGCCACCGCAGCTTGGTGAGGTCATGTTTTTGAGAACGAAGGCGGGCGAGGTATTGGAGCTGCAGGAGGCTGCCCAAAGACATGTCGGCGGTGAGATTCTGTGCCGGGTTGGTTAAACGACGCTGCGATGCAATAAAACGAAGTCGAACAGAGGGGAAAGACAGACAGAGAAAAGTTAGTGAAGGATTTTGTGCATTATTTTGTAAATAGTTATTGTTGTTTTTAATACAGAGGATTAGATGTCATCTGAACTTATTGCAGAGTTTGACCAATGTAGACAATCTGATTCAAGACTCAACTGGATGAGAAAGGTTTCTATAGGACTAGTCTGTATTTATTCTGCAAGTCCTTTGAAACTCATTGCGAACTGGGCAGCAGTGGAGTTTTCTCTCAATGTTTGTGTAAATCAGGCACTTGAATCAGATCAAGACAAATCCAAATCTACACTCTTGGATGAAAAAATCATTCTGATAATTCAAAAACAATGAATAAAAATATCAAACCGATTGAAGCTATGATGCCAATCTCACTTTCATCGAGGTTCACAAAAAGAAAGCTCCGCAACGGGGAATTGAACCCCGGTCCCCCGCGTGCTGTTATACTAGATAACTTGACAGGCGGAAATTCTAGCCACTAAACTATTGCGGATCCTTGTGTTAAATGTTTTTGGTGTTCAAAATAAGCTGTTGCATCAGACTCAATCTTTGCTAACCTATTACTAAGCTTACAAGGCAAATTTGAAATTTATGAGGTAAGTCCATCGCTTTGGTGACTAATCATATTTTGGATATCTCAAGCCAATTTTCAAACTTCACACTTGAACTATACATTTTGAACCTTTTCTTAGATATATTATAGATTTTTATGTTTCTAACATAATGTAACCATTTTTTTACTTTGCATTTCAAATTTCAAAAAGTTTTGGTGGTTTTGCAGCTATGTTCAGCTTATTTTTGGTAGAAACATGAACAATCATCGTCAAGCTCACTTTGAAATCAAGTAATTTGAAGAAGGTTTAATGATCTTGAAACTAGACAAGTTATATTTATAAATTGTTAGAGATAAGTTTTATGTTTTGGTTTGATAATTTTCTGGTTTCCGGGGCTGGCAGTTGCTGGAGCACTGGTTGGATCAAGTGCTGTGCTGGTTCCTCTAAATCACAAAAATAGAGCACAATTACAAGTTTATATTTAGGATAAAGTAAGAGAGAGTTAAATTAAATTACTTGAAATTTAAGAGTTAAATGATGTTCTTATGTCAATATATACTTGTGTCGCCCTTTGAATTCTTTAAAAGAAAGTGGACTTTTCAATATTTTTTGTCAAGAAGTCCATCAATTTCACTAGATATGAATTAATTTGAAACCACTTATTGATTAATATTGACTTTACATTATGCTAAGTTACCATTACTATTTACTATAAACAAAAAGCCAGCTAAACCTCTGACTAGAAAAATACACCATAATTAATTCACAAATAAAAACTGCATATCAGCAGGAGTAAGACGATTCATAGCAGCGTCATCCTGTCCCACTGTAGCCTGGATCATTGTCGCCTTCTTTTCCTGTAACTGAATAATTCGAGACTCAATGCTATCCTCAATGACAAGGCGAGTAATTTTTACAGGTCGATGCTGGCCAATACGGTGCACACGGTCACCACTCTGCCATTCCACACTCGGGTTCCACCAAGGGTCTAGAATGAAAACCTGGGATGCCTCACACAGGTTAAGGGCGACACCACCTGCTTTCAGGGAGACCAAAAAGATTTCAACGGAGGGGGTTTCCATAAAGTGACGAATGATGCCTTCGCGCTGACTTGGCGACATGCTGCCTTGGAGCTTCACAGTTTGGAATCCAGCCTTGTTTAGGCGCCACTCGACTAGGTCAAGCATACTTGTGAACTGGGAAAAGACAATGGATTTGATGGTTTGACGATCACTGCGCAGCTTGTATAGCTCTTCGACAAGTGCCTCGATCTTGGTAGAACTTCGCCATCCGCCCTCCATGTTAATTCGGTTGATAATGGATCCCTTTTTGACAACCTCGGTATCAGCTTTGAGAGCAACAGCAGTCAGATCGATAGTAAGAGGAACATGGCAAACAGGGCATTGTAAGTCTTCCTCATTTCCAGCCCATCCCTCACAGTACTCCTTGATGCATAATCTGCAAAACGTGTGATGGCATTTTGAACGAAGAGCTTCCTCGGCCTCATCATCACAGAGCTGGCAAACCAATGTGGTTTGAGCACCATGAGATGGAGCATGTCTTCGCAGCACCAGATCAGGGTGGTCTGCCATTTGACGCATTCGAGTGATCAAACTGAAAATGTTGGCGTAGTTGTTGAGGACAACACCCTGAGCAACGTAAGTGTTGAATGTACGCAGGGTGTCTGAATAAATACTGGAGTAGACATCAGTCTCCTCCTCATTGAAGAAGTCTCGTCGGATTTCCACCACACGAGGAGGAAGGCCAAGATCATCAGCGCGCTCAACCTTAGTTCGCCGCAGCATGATTCGACTGAGTAATAATCTCAAACGAGACATTGCCAGTTGCCCTTTCTCACTGTTGCCTTCACCTTGCAGATGCTTCAACATTGAGTGGTTGAAGAAGTTGGTATGCTGTAAATAATGGTGACCACAGAAATCGCAGTAGTCCTTGTTAAACTTCCAAATCGTTTGTCGGCACTCGCAAGCCCTGCAAAAGTTTTCACAGAATGGTCTAACTTGCAAAAATCGAAGCAGAGAATACATCTCTCCAATACGGTTCTGTAGAGGAGTACCAGTCAAGCACAGGCGCTTGTCCGTTTGCAAGTTGTATACCGCTTTAGATGTGATGGCGTTTCTATCCTTAATGTTGTGGGCCTCGTCGAGAACAACCCGATGGAAATGGACTTTGTGGAGCAAACTGGCTTCCTTCACAATACCATTCTTTCGCTTGAATCCGCTCTGCTGCTTGCGATAGACGGATCCAACCAGAGAATAAGTCGTCAAAACAACATCATGCTTCATGATCTCAGTCATAGAACTTGTTCTGTTTTGACCATGAAAAATAAGCATAGAAAGGCTTCCTCCAGTGTGCTGATCGATTTCGTTTCGCCATTGCATGATGGCCACAGTTGGTGCAATAACTAGGATTGGGGCCTTGCGATCTTTATCTGACATGAACAGAGCAATAGTCTGGATAGTTTTACCCATGCCCATTTCATCTGCCAAGATTCCACCATTATACCGGCTGGCTTCTTGCTTTAACAGCCAGTTGAGACCCTCTTTCTGGAATGGCAACAGAGTTACAGTCATTCCTGGGGGTTCAGGGATTTTTTCAGGCTCGATTGCTTTCTCAGCTTCCAGATCGTCGAAAACTGTAATAAGTTCTGGGTGCTGCGTATGAAGAGCAGCAGTAGCTCTTTCGTAATAAGTTGATGAGCCCTTCTTCTTTGGCTTGTCGCCCTTTGGCTTGGGTGCTCGCTTTCTTTTCGGTGCTACTGCCACTGGCTCTTCTTCAGGCACATCTTCTTCATCTTCGGCAACAGCCTCAGCTTGGAACTTGATCTCTTCGTCGTCTTCGTCAGCAGCAGCGTCATCTGATTCCACGTAATCGTCGTCTTCATCATCCTCATCATCAGACACCTTATAGGACTTTCGCCTGCTTGTCTTTACTCTCAAAGATGTGCGTCGTTGTCTGGGCTTGGCTCTTGAAGTGGATGGGCCAGGCTCGTCATCACAAGAGGTTGGTTGAGTGCTGGCAACAGGGATCGAAAAGGATCCCTCGTCAGACGAAGAAACATCAACATCGACAGGGATCACACTCTTTCCTTTACCCTTACTTTGTGATGTAGCTTTGCCCTTCCCTTTGTTCTTCACAGGGGGAGTAGCTACACCATTTCTGGTGAGACGTTGAGTCTTTCTAGGAGGCTCCTCGGACTCAGATCGAATGAATCCACCTTCTATTTCATGGTTAGGAAAGCGGCACAAAGCTTTAGAACTTGCTTACCCTCTGTGTCATTGTTCAAAAGCTCAGCTGGAGGATCTTTATATTTTGTTAGCACATGATAAGCCGGGAGCCTGGTTCAAAAACAGCATACCTGGAATCTTGGACGTTGAGCGTCTTGTTCTCTTGGGCGGCATGATCAAAGAGTTGTATCTGAAGCTCTGGGTAGAGGGGCGGATACCAGAAATCGAAGAAAAGGTGGGCTTCCAGTTGTGTGAAGTTTTTATATATGTTGGAGATATGTATACTACTAGGTACAAAAACGATCTGGGAGAGTGAAAAAAGTCGCGGAAAATTGCTTCAAATCTGGTTCAAGTCACGGGGTCCACGTCAGATTTCGCTTAATTAAATGTCGCGATTTCGCGTTAATTGCTTTCCCTAATTGTTAAATTATTGCCTATTTGGGACGCAGTAGATCAGAAAACTCAGCAATTAATATTGAGTAGCAAAATAGTGGACATATATGAATCCACTACTACAAACAAACGATATCAGCAATTGTTAACAGTTACCAACAACTTCTAGACCCTAGGTTTGATGGATCTCATCAGGATTATTCATAAAAGTGGGCTCAAGGTGATCAAGTCATGAATTAAAAGTTAATTAAAGTTGTAACGTTACTTCACAGCTTTAGAACCCAGCTATAGGTCAAGTACTCTATTTAGATTCCTTCTTCTCCTGATCTTCCAGCCACATTCTGTAAACACCATCAAACTCATCAAGGACAGACTTTTCCAATGGAATACACTCAAAGTCAATAGCCTTCATAGTCTTGGAAACGTCGTAACTGTAATAATCTTTAGGATCGAATGAGCCAGGAGTAGCAAAGGTCATCTTGCACTTGGCAGTTTCTTCCGGGCGGTACTTGTGCAAAATGTCAAGAACAACTTGATCATCACCGTATCCTGTAATGGGGAGCCATCGCTGACCATCCAAGCGATCTGTCTGGATAGCCATAACGTGGATGCGGGCCATGTCACGAACGTCACAGTGACCAATGAACATATCAGGGACTGTCTTTGTGTCAAAAGGTAGCTCAAACAGTCTTCTCATGTTGGCCATGGAGCTTCGAAGATCCTTGTAGTTGGTTTGGTGAATAGGTGGGCCATGAGTCAGAGGTGCAATAATCACAGACACAGCAAACTTGGGCTTAACCTTTTCTTCGAATTCCCAGATGGCTTTCTCTGCATACTTCTTTCCGACACAGTATGCATTACCCCAGTTTTCAGTACCTTCTTCATACTCAATTGGGTTCCATGATTCTTCGTTGATGAAAACATAGTTCTTCTTCATACTTCCGTTGCCCATTGGGAAAATTCCAGCAATGGAAGCTGTGAAGACAAACTTCTTGACGTTCTTTCCGTACTTGTGGGATGCTTCTAGTGCCGACTTAGTACCCTCAACAGCAGGATCAATGAGATCTCTCTTGAACTCTTCCGTCTGACAAAGAGGCGAGGCAGTGTGGAAGACGTAGGCGATATCGGGATGTTTCTTGAAAACTTCATCAAATGCATTGGGAGCTGAAATGTTTTCCACAATCTCATACTTGAAGCCTGTGATTCTCTGAGCGATCCACTCGCCCTTATCAGCAGATCGCACGGTTCCAACAATGTCATAGCCCAAGACGAAAAGCTGGTTAACTAAATGGGCAGCGACAAACCCATTTGCACCAGTAACAAGAACCTTTTCAGTGAAACTGACAGAGCTCATTATAAAAATAGTTTGTGTTCAGATCTTTCGAATGTGTTTGGAAGAACTTTAATAGAGACCAAGGATGTAAAAGAATTGGTCGCTTAAATGAAGAAGATAGATGGAGATTAGCACTTAGGCAGTAGAATGAAGAAATATGAGGATGATTCAAGAATAACCTCTCAGAAAGGTGAGTCCCTTAAATATGATTCAAATCACAAACGGCACTCTGATTGATATCTATAGCTGGTCCTGTTTTCCTTCTTCTTTTCTTTTTCTGTCCCGCAATAGAATAAGTGGATTAGGATGGATGGCATTTTTCGACCTGTCCAATATTAATGAAATGAAGCCGCGGAGAGAAATAAGATTCAACTACATGAGCGGGATCTTTTTCAAGATTCAGATGAAGATCTAGCGTTTTATATCAATCTTATGCTCTTCTAGTCAATGTCTAGTGGTCTTGGTCTTGATAGGATTAATACACAAGCTTGATACTCTATGAGAGATGAAGCTGGCGATGACATAAGCGCATAGATGTTGCGAAAAGAGACAAAAGGGCTGTGAGGAAAGTAAATCTCAGCTTAATTCGTTAATAAACCTTTGTGTCCAACATATGTAGGCTGGAGAATGATTAGCTGCTACAACGTTAAAGAAGCCGGATGACGATCAAGTTGCTCCTTTGAAACGATATTCAGCTTGAACTACGACATTGATAGTGACCCTTGTGCTCAGGCTTTGTAATATCACTCATCTTATCTTCAACTGCAAGAGCCGTTTCAATTGTAAGAACAGCGAGAATCTGTGATTATCTGTTGTGAGACCTCATAGCAGACTTGAAACTTGCCACTACATCATATATCTTTAAGTAATATTTTTGAATGGCGAGAAATAAACATGAATAACTTCCCTAGCAGCATATCGCACATCTTAGACAATGGACAGTGCTGGATTTAACTGAATCCAAGTAGATCAAGAAACTTGATAGTATGAGTGGCACTGCATGGAGAGGACAAGTTGAAAAACTCGCCTTTCGCCATGTGGTCCTCAAACACTGCCAACTGTTAAAATTATATATTTGGTTAATTTCTACAAGGCGCTTTTTTCAAGTTATGGTTCTGTTGGGTATCACAAATTGATCCGCCCCTATCTTCAACCGCTTGAACTGGTTGTGTGCAGAGTGTTTGCTCATATGTTATCCATGGGTTAGAGCTCATCCCATGTACGTGATAAAATCACTTGATTAAAGTTGCGATGAATAGATCTTTTTCAGCGGGCGGCATCTTCATGGCCACGTAGAACAAAGCACACAATTGAAATAGGCTACTAGAGCGCAAAAAATTTTGTCAACTTGAACCGCGCGCGCAAATCTGCCAATATTGTGGCTGCATCGCAAGCAGAGTACACATGGACCGCAACAAATTGAGACCTATGGATGCCATCATTTGGCGCTTGATTCCGTAATTGCACTTGCAAGAATATACAACCATGTTAACCAAGCATGCTAGCTGACAATTGAAGTCTCCAGCAAGGCAAGTATGCCTACCATTCAAAAAACAACACTGCAGCTTTAGAGCAACACTCTCTATCAGTTTGCTCTGTATTGAGCCTGCACTGATCAATCGCGTACAAAAGCTCTACAGCCAGACAATAAGTAGGGCTAAATCTAAGGCGCACATGAATTCCTATCAACGGAAGCTTGTATCCACAACCATGCCTCCAAGCTCTCTAGACAATTTGTATGTCCAGCCTACAACCATGCCGTCTAGATGATTGAGACACTGCAACGTAGCAGAATAAGTGCTGAAGAGTTGGAAAAAGGGCAAAAGTGAGATTTCATGAAAGATTCCATACATACATCGTGCTCTCTCATCTCTCTTTGATTGATATCAGGAATCAACACCCAAACCACGAAGAAACATTGTAAGCTGATGGCATGAAATGTGATGATTACAATCAATCATTCTCTGGATGTGTCGCTGCCTGTCTGTTTCTCGACACTATGTGTGGATTGTGGGCAGGGGCTGGGTGGATTGGCCAGACCAGATCAAGTTCGTATGGAAGCCAAAAAAAAAATTACATTCCATCACATAGTATCCTATGATCCTGGAAGTAATAAGAAACGCGTTAGATTAGATCCAGTTGTCTCGAGAACTTCGAAACTTGTGAGTGAAATATGTATGGGATCTGATAACACTCTTCTTCATTTAGAGCTACTTCAAGTTTCACCCCAACCTCCCAATTCAACCCTCACACTACATCCACCCCACGACTAATGCTATGAACTCAAGTGCAGGGGATGGGATTGAGAGCACATTTTGGACCTCATCCTCTATCAGGGTTGATAGAGGTGTTGGTGCCATGTCTATCAGTCCTCCAGGTAGGGATGTTGTGTTGGCTTCGTAAGTACTTCTTCATTTTGGATGTTTCCATCATCTAACACAGATAGGCGGTCTGGACTGTATGTCATTGACTTAGACAACCCGTTCAATCCACCGAGATGGCTGCATCATCTTACCTCTTGGGAAGTTGCCGACGTGCAGTGGTCTCCCCATGCTTCAAGACCGTCATGGGTCGTTTCAACATCCAACCAAAAGGCAATGCTTTGGAATCTCGCGCTTCCATCAAATCGGGCCATTGAGCATGTAATTCACGGCCACACGCGAGCCATCACAGATATCAACTTTCACAGTAAAAATCCCGAAGTTCTAGCCACCTGCTCCATTGATTCATATATTCATTGTTGGGATATGAGAGATCCAAAGAAACCATACCAGTCATTTGCGGAATTCTTTTCTGGCGCCAATCAAGTCAAATGGAACCGCCACAATCAGCATATTTTAGCATCTTCTCACGACTCTAGAGTGTTTATCTGGGACGATAGAAAGAATTCCATACCAGTAGCGACCATCAAAGCGCATCCATTGAAAGTTAATGGACTCGACTTCAGTCGAACAGAGGCACACAGATTGATGACCTGTTCAAACGATAGGACCGTAAAGATTTGGGATTTTTCGAAAGACATGTCGGAGCCTGTATGCACGATCGAAACAGATTTCCCCGTCGGCCGTGCTCGATTCACTCCTTTCGGAACCGGAGCTGTCATCATGCCAAGCAGAGGAGGAAACAACAGTTTATCACTGGTTGATATCAAAGATAAAGTTGGTTTTCATAAGCTCTCGAGTGTGTACGACTTTTCTGCTCATACTGAACCAGTGAGAGAGTTTGTGTGGAGAATGCGTGGAGGAAATGCAGGAGACATCGAGGACCGCGAATTCCAATTAATAACATGGTCAAAAGATAACGATGTCCGTCTTTGGCCTGTTGCTGAAGAGACTTTATCCAAAGTCAATTACGCCAAAGGCCAGCCTATTCTGATGCCTCTTACTCGCAGAGGTGCGCTTAACAAATCTTACCATAGCGAACCTACAGAGGAACGCTCTACTTCTAAATCAACTTCAAAACTACAACGAGGGTCATATGGATCATCCCCTGGTACTTTCAGGACACCTCTTCACTTGGGAGGTGCTGTAGCCCCACGCGCCAAACCTGGCGTTGCGGCATTCATGACTCGTGCAGGAAACAAAATCGCTTCAGATGCCTCTCAAAATTATCATCGAAACTCACAGCTGCAGTGGATATCAGGTGTCAGGATTGGACGATCAGCCTTCACAGCTTTTGACCAGACTTCTGGAGCCGATATTCAAGTAGCACTTGACGCTACACCTGGTAATTTAGGTGAGGAGGTTAGTCTGGTCGGTCATAAATTTCCTCGTGTACGATTCGAAAAGATTTCGGTGCCAACTAGAGAAGTCACAATTGCCCTTAATGGTTCACCTAACGGATTCGAACATGATTTGATATTTTTGCGTGTTGACATCAAGTTTCCTGTTGACTATCCTTATCACTCTCCTTCATTTTCTATTGAGGAAAACTCCAAGTTAACGGCTGAAAATATACAAGAGATTGAAGTTGAGCTCTCAGTCTTTGCCGAAAAACTTGCTAATCATGGCGCATATTGTTTGGAACCATGCCTTCGAATACTACTTGGCGAGAAAGTTTCAGTTCAAGATTACTACGAGGAAGAGAAAGAAGATCTGGACTTGGATCTTTCCCCGCCTTCTGCTGGATCCAGTATGGAGGATCTTACATCTTATGGAAATATGGCTTACTCTTCATCTTCCAGTGATGAAGAAGGCATTGTTGACCATACACACAGCTTGGTTGACCCATCATTTAATTCCACACCTGTTCCTAAAGGATGCGGTGCATATTGGTCTAAGGGAGGCTTCTTGGTTTGCTTCTTTATGCAAAAGAAAGAGCGGCCAAAAGCATCAGTTAATAATCTATTTAATGATCGCTCTTTCAGTGGTGCTGGGACTAAACTGATTTCACACCCCAATGGAAGTCAACCTGATTCCGATGATGATAGCTATACTAGCGGCTCAGATGAAACTATGGGAAATTCTCCCCTTCATTGGATGCTACCTGGAAGACTGCGCTCCAACTTCAGAATGCGTCATATTGGTCATGGCCCTCTTTCTGCTACAGGGCGATCGCAAGGCACTCATCAATCAGGAGGAATCGAAATCCAACCCAAAAACATGATTCGTATTCTGGATTTCCGTCATTTGATTCCTGCCCGTCGTGAGCTTGCAGCTGAGTATGAAATTCTGGGCTTGTACCCCAAGGAACTTTGTCGACACAATTCTACTGTAGCTGAAAAGTATGGATGCCATGAGGTTGCGGATTGCTGGAGGCTGATTGAAATGATATTGACCACCCAATTACCACTTGTTAATTCCACAGATTTTCTTGCAAATACATCGATGGATGAGCAAGGCATTGCAAGCTTTTTGGCTAAGGGGGCGTTTCAATGGGGCAATCATCCTTTTGGTCGGCGATGGCTGGTGGATCAGTTGTTTGACTACTTTGAAAAACAGCAAAACCCTCAAATGCTGGCTAATATGTCATGTATCTTTGCATCAGTTTCTACGGCTCCCAATCCTCTCATGATCTCATTGCCCAAGTTGGATTCCTTTTTCACCAGAGACTTAAGCTCTCCCTTTGCTGAATTTTCTCGAAAATCATTAACTGCTCCTCATTCGACTGTTCAAACACCTTATTTCAGTGGAAAGTTTAATCCTTGGGACTTTTCAATACCTTCCCCAAGTAGTTTGAGCAATAAACATGATCTCGAGGCAATGGCGGCTGCAGTTGCGAGTGGACACTTTCCTCAGGCCATAATGAGTGGTTCTGGTAATAAGCATATAACTTCAGCTGCGACAGCAGATGCTTCCCCAAGCTCTTCGAAGGACAGCTCTGTTGTTTCATCATCTCCTGAAAAATTCTTGAGTGCCCGTCGTGCTGTTGCTGGTATTTTTTCACGAACTGGAAGCCAGCTTCACACCCACCTGGCTCCTTCAACTTCTGCTTCAAATCCGCAAATCCACAAGCGTGATTCAAGCCATAACTCTATCACTGGACTTGGGCCTCTCACTTCATCTTACTGGAACACTGGAACCAGCCCAATTGCGAGTGCTTCGAATTCACCTCAACTACATTCCAACAACAGTTTGCAAAGCAATAGCAATGGCACTGGGCCAATAAATCGTGGGGATAGCGAAAATGATCTTCATCTCCAGATGATGTTCAATACAAATCCAGCAACCCGTCTGGCCAGCCGTAATAGTCTGACTGGAATGAACGACTCTTCATTTTCAGATTTTGAAGGTGGCAATCCTTTATTGCCTAAGCTGCGATTCACAATTCTCGATGAAGCACTATTAGATCATGGCGAGTCGCTTCCCCCGATTTCATTGTTAGATCCCACGAAAGAAGAAAAGTACAAGTTATACAGGATGCAATACGCGGGCATCTTGTTTTCATGGGGTCTTGAAATTGAGAGTTTAGAGGTACTGAAATTCAACTACACCAAGGGCCTCAATATCGGACCAAAAGCTACTGGGTTCACTGTTACACCCGCTATGCCCAGCACCCTTGGTTCGCTTGATGAGTCTGTTATCGATGGACATAAAACTCCAGCAGAACTCAAGAAAAAGTCGTTTGGCAAACGAACGTCTGATTTTGAGCTTCTCCATGCTGCAAACATTCAGTTTCACATTCACTCTCAGCAGTACGATCCTGAGACTATTAATACAGGTACACCGCGGTCTACATACCATAAGACTTGTCAGTACTGTGGCCTGAGTGTGCGAAGACGATTTTTCTTTTGCTTGCATTGTGAGCATATTACGCATGCGACATGTGCAACAGAATGGTGGACCAAGTGCGGTGCTCAAGAGTGTGCGAGTGGATGTGGCTGCCGATGTTTGGACATGATGTGAGAGTCATAAATGTGTAGCATTGACATTGATGTTTTGTTAGATTATGAGTTATGAAAATAGTTATTATTTATCATGGAATTGAAATATGATGGAAATACCAACGACCAGCGCCAATCCCTAGTGAAATCTACCATGTAGATGAGATGAGATACCAATATATATTCAGGCAGCAGCCTACTATTTACATTCTAACGACAATCATCTAACATAGCTTCACAGAAGCCTCTATCTAGATTGTGTAATTTAGAAATCTTTTGCCACCTCTTTGAGATACTCCAGATTGCCTGGCGCATTGTTGATAGGATAGAAAAGGAATCCAGCATCATAGCGTCCTTCATCGAAATTAACAATCCACGAAAAGAGATTGACTCGCAATTCCTCCGTTGACAGACCTTCAGTCGCTATTGCTCTAGCATGACATGCTCTTAGCAATTCAGCTGTACTTAAATTCCAAACACCGCCATTCCAGCCAATGAGAACATCATCGCATTTAATGCGCGCAATGTGGTTTTGTAATCGCTGCTGCATTGAAGCTTTGGACACAAGTGCCATTGGTATTAAAGACGAATACAAGTTTAATGCTTTGACACCAGCGGCTAACTCGGTTGTGCTCAAGTTAAATGCAGATCGAGACAGGAACTTGGGAAGCGAATCAGCGTTTTCGGGTGCCTGGAAAAGTGCCTTCATGGCATTGATGTTTTTGTTGTTGTTTGAAACGTCTTTTTTCTGCTGGCGAGGGATCGTGCATGTCGACGGCACAATGGTGGGCACGATGATAACTAATAACGGGGTTACTTCCGCAAAGATGCAAAATGTGAGGGTGAATAACGGCAGCTTGAGAAAATCCATGGGTGTGCGCAGCAACAGTTGGTACTCAGCACGAGTAAGATTGCCTTCACCAGGAGATTGAATCTTGACTGTGTTGTCATCAGACTCCGGGTTCTGAGTTTGTTGAATATTGCGCTTAATGCGGTCAATCGACTGCTTTTCGAGGATCGAAGAAATAAGCTCATCTGTGTTCTTTGCAGACAGCCTCTTGAGAATGGCATTTGATTCTTTTCTATTTTTCCACACATTGATGATGCCCGTTTTGTATAGCTTCAGGTACTCTTTTCCAATAGCTGTCAAGCGCGAGAACCCAGACTTGGAAGGGTCTTTTGGCGGGATCTGAAGTTCGTACGGCAGAGTCTTGGGTGAGTTCAGCGTATCTGCTTCCGGCTCTATATTTGAGGAGATTCCAACCAGATTTTGCGCAAAAACTGGGGTTCTCAGATATGCTTTTAATCCATCCTTGTTTGAGAGATTGAAGGGCAATCCTGATTCCAGATGATGCTGGTCTCGCCACAAACTGGACGATGAAAACTGACGAATACTCCCGTAAGCGCGGTAGTACGGCTTAACACCGCCTAGAACTCGAGACATGATTCCACTTTGATTCTAACCTGGCACTTCAGTTGTCCGTTTCTTCAAAGGCACCGAAGACAGAGTTTCTGACAATTTTTCATGGAATCAAGATTCAAAATACCGCTAATCACGTGATATTTTGAATCATGGGTATAGTATCGTACGGCTTCAACATCATTTTGAACATGAGTGATTTCAGCTGGTAGTGTAGACAGAAGTGAGTAAGATAGAAATGACTAAATCTAGACTACTTGATATGCCATATTTTTGATAGAAAAGGTTCAAATGAAATGAGTTTGCTATGGGTTTTGTGTCATGCCTTTAAAGAGGCTAATAAAACTTATGACAGTTGAGTCCAAACGGCTGAAGCTGCGCTTTTTAACTTTTTGGTTGAGCATAGTACCATACAAACATTATATATGCGAGTTGAAACAGCTATGGCACGTCCTTGTTAGGCACAATGTCATCAACAGGACATGTATGATAAACTGCTGTGTCTTGATTGCGAGTTCAGAGGTCTAATTGCAATTTTCGCCTTGCGCTTTTTCGCTTTTTGAATATAACGTTAAGATCACCATATGGGAAACCGTCAACATCATAAAGGAGGTGTAGCTAGGAGAACCAAGGGAATGATGAGCATAAAGAGTTGTTAAAACTACGAAACCAAAGTCAATAATAGCACTCCTTCATTTCTATTAAGCTAACTAAATCTTGAGCTCCAGTAGGTTCCAATATTACTTCAACCTTTTTGCTGCATATCTTGTCAAGTATAGATATGTCTGTCTGTTTGATATATATGATCTAGATTATCCACTATTTAGTGTCAAAGTTGCCGCACTATAAAAAAGTCAAACACTGCGCAGGAATTTTTTTTATCCAATACGCTCAGACTTTCAGACTTTCAGAATTAGCTTAATATCGCTCGTAAGACCATCTTTTTTTAATTGTTGGCGGTATATTTTGCTATCCTTCATCAAGGCTTTTTTTCGTTTTTTGTTATTTGTTATTTGTTTGTTTTTGTTTGACCTGGCTGAGCATAAAGTAGGCTAATTTTAATTGTTTGTCGCATTGTTGATGTGTTCCTATTTTTGCACATAGATTTTCGCCAAGTACCTTGCACTTTCTCTTGTAAGAACTCTGCCTTTTACCAACTACAACCAACAACAACTGTTGACTTTTGCACCTCTTTTGTTAGTCGACATCTCTTGAGATTCTATTCCCTCCTTTTCATCAGCTTCTTATTTATTTATTTGCCTTGGGCTTGACCAGTATTCGTTCCTTCCCTCTAGGACCCACATTATCGGTGACACACACTGTTAACTGCGTATACGCCAATACCCAACAAAGTCTCAGTAGCAGACAGTACAGTATAGGACTTCATTCATTAACTACCATCACAACACACTTTCAGCATGAGTAGCATCGACTCTGCAAAGGCAGTAGTGATAGGGTGCACTGTGGGAGTATTTTCACTTGCAACTCAGTCAGTCGGTTTGACTTTACAACGAAGATCGCATCTACAAGAAGATGAGAAACCACCAGAAATCCCGCGGAGACCAGCTTACAGACGACATATGTGGCGGATAGGCCTTTTATTATTTTTGCTATCAAATGTTGTAGGTTCATCCGTCCAAATTACAACTCTCCCTCTCGTGATTCTATCGCCACTTCAAGCTGTTGGTCTAGTGTTCAACTCGATATGCTCATCTCTACTACTTAGTGAGCCATTCACCCAGTATGCCGTGCGTGGTACAATCTTGGTAGCCCTTGGAGCACTCGCAGTCGCCTTCTTTGGCGTCGTTCCTGAGCCTCACCACAATCTGGCAGAGCTGCTCGTCCTTTTGCATAGAAAGCCATTCATTACCTGGATGGTACTCACATTTGTATTGATGGCAGGAATTTTGCTCCTCATACAAGTTTCGAAACACTGGAAGCCCAGTCCAAAACACCCAGACCGTCTCCCACTGATAAGAGGCATGATGTATGGTGTTATCTGTGGAATCCTATCAGCACATTCTCTGTTGATGGCCAAGTCAGCAGTAGAAATCATAGTCAGAGGTGTTTCAGATAACTGGCAGGATTTAAGGCAATATCAGTCCTGGGCTATCGTTGGTGGCTTCTTGTTCTTTGCCATTTCGCAGTTATATTTTCTAAACTGCGCACTTCATTTGTGCTCTACATCAGTTATTTACCCTCTCAACTTTTGCATTTACAATATTGTCACAATATTGAATGGCTTAATTTACTTTGAGCAAACGGCTAGATTGGCCACGATAAATTGCGTCATGATTGCGCTCGGAACTTTGTTGATTTTGGCAGGTGTCGTTTGTCTCTCCTGGCAGCTGGGATTGAGCGACGACTTGGGGCTTCACCACTTGCCAAAGAACCCTTGTGAAATTGAACCCTTTCGCAGTTCTTTCACTCATTCCCGTTATTCTGATTCGAGTGACGAAACGATATCTTCGACCGCGAAACCCGAGTATGCAATCAACGCTTCGGTTTCGCCATCATCCTCAGACAGTCTTGACTTTAGTACGAAAACCTACGTTTCGCCTAAATCATTTGATTCTCCTCTTGACATGGAAGAAACATCTCCAATTCTGAGGCATACCATCAACAAGTCAAATTATCAGTCATTCAATCAACTAAGCAGAGAGTGATTTCACCTGCTGCTAACCGGGTTACTTTTCAACTAACCAGCGCCTCATTTTTATTTTCATTATAGATTTTCAACTCATTCTCCGAACCCCTCCAGGCCAGCAATGAGCTGGCGGAGAAAGTTCATCACATATATATTAAATCAGAAACACGAATTACGCTTCTGTCAACCATGTCTTATGATTTACATGCCAGATTCTTCGTTCTTGTTCCTATTACTATTTTTTTTCTTCATTTGATTGTTTTATATATTGCATTGTAACTCAACATTTCTGTATTACTCTGAAGCCACAAAAGCACCTCCAAGGCAGAGAGCTGGCTCGTCACAGCTGTTGTGAGCGTAGCTGACGACGCCAGTTCCTCCAGCCTCCAGAATCAGATTGAGTGGTTCACTCAATTCAAGACCAAGCCAGCGGAGTGTGAAGCATCTGAGAATATGGCCGTGAGCAACAATAATAGTATCGCATGATCGCTTTTCTTTGATGGCAGCTCTGTGCTCAACCTGAATTTCTTGAATCAAGTCTGCATATTGTTAGAAGAGAGGACACCATGCAAGATGTATGAATAGCACTTACTGTCAATTCTCGCTTTGACCTGCTCGGGCACTTCACCTTCCTCGCAGCCCTTGGTCCAAATGGTCCAAGGAGTGTCCTTATCAAGACCTCTACCAGCGCGCTCTTCCTTGATTTGGGCAGTTCGCTTTCCTTCGTAGAGACCATAATCCCATTCACGAATTCTGTCAGTCTAAGTCCAAGCGTTAGCAATGATATTCTTCAAGACTATGTATGAGCACTCACCGTATCAATGTCAAGCTTGGAGCAGACTTCCTGGTCCTGGGACTCCAAGAGCAGTTTGAGGGTAGTTTGAGCGCGGGTTCGGGGCGAGACGTAAATCTTGTTAACAAGGTTTAAGTTAACCAAACGGTCCTTGCCAATGAGAGCCTTTCCAACTGCTCTCATTTGAGAAACGCCATTGTCGGTCAGTGGAAGGTCCGTAATAGAGGTGTACTGGCCGCTCAGCGACCATTCTGTCTCGCTGGGAGCCATGGTTAGAATTAAACTGTGAGAAGAAAAGATATAGAGCATACCCATGGCGAACGAAGATAACTCTTGGAGTATGTGGTGACATTAGGCAATTAGTGGTGATTCAATGGAAAATGAGTGAGAGTTGAAGATTGAAAGAGAAAGTGTTGCTTCAGCTGCAGACAATGACTTTGACCGGAAGAAATGTGATGAGGGGTTAACTAACTAGACAACATTTTTCCGAAATGAAACCAAGCTTTGCATAACAGTAGGGTAGGACACACAATAGTGTCAAAACGGCTTCAATGAATCCAAAATCAGAGACAGAAAATGGTTTGTGAATCATAAATCTATTGAAATATCTAATAAACTTTTATCATTGCAAAACATGTAGGCCTACATGCACTTTTTATTTGTTCACCTGGACGTCAAAGCCATCACCTCGGCGCTTGGTATCAACCTTCATCACTTCCCTCAAAGCCATAGTCGCATATTGGGAAGAAGCAAGCTGAAGCTTCAAAACTACTCCAGTCTTGGAGCCAGTGCCTTCCTTTTGAACCCGGCTTTCTTCAGTGAGACCCTCCTTCAGCAGGTCCAAATCAGTCTTAACCATCTGCTCATCGGCGACCTCGTAATTTCGAATCCACCATTCGACAACAGCAGGCTTGGAAACCACTTGTCTGTAACTACCTGCAAGAGAGAACTCTCTGACGGATCGACGCATATTTTCAGGGTCGAGACCATCCTTTTGCATAACGTCAACGTAAACCTGCTTCAGCTCATTGTCAGGGTACAAGATATCAAAACCGGGGGTCGGCAGAACAATGTCGTAAATAGTCTTGGAGCCTGAATCAATCTCTTCTTGCGTAATAGGGCGAGCTCGAATAAATGTCTCCTGCTTGATGTCTTCTTGAAGATCTTCGGTTTCTTCAGCAGCAACTCCATTCTCAGGTTCTACCAGCACCAAATCTCCAATCATTGGGTTCATGCCAAAGCGCTTGATCCGCTCGCTTGCAACCGTGTTCCACACATAGCTCTGGTATGCATGTCCATACATCATTCTGAGGTTTCTTGGAACTTGCATGATGGCATTAAGATAGCTGTTTGGGGTCTTAGCCAGGACTCCCAGTATAGAATGCTCGGCTACACACTTTCTTGGCATAGCAGCCAGGGCTTTCGCTGCGTCTTTGGATTCAGCCCAAATCTTGCGGGACTCAACACTCTCGGGGACAACAAGTTCTTGTGGAGACAAGATGAGTTCCGCCGCAGTCTGCCAGTCTGACTTAAGAACATGGGCGCCAATCGTATGAGTTGAAACTGAAAAAGTTCCGAATCTTTGCATGCCGTAGTAGTTGATAAAGCCCTTTTCTCTCAGAGATGTCAAGGACTGGTTGATGTGCTCGTGATTGTTTTCGCTGACTTCGCGAATGGTAATAAGAAACTCATTACCACCAAGCTCTCCAAGCTTCAGCGGCTGGTCCTCATACTTGAAACCTCCTAATGTGATTCCGCGAAGAACTTTATTCATGCCCATCAAGCGAGACACATCCATCTTGGACACACTTGCGCGCTGAACAGTAACTCCACGTCTATCTTTAGTTCCAGCGTATTGAATGGTCTTAGGAGGGATGCGCAGAAATTTAGTGAGCATATGAGCGACCTGCATCGTCTCCTTGTTCTCCTTGTAGACTGTGAAGTGAAGGAATGCTTTTGTTGGTCCAGCTGCAGTAGCCAAAGCCTTTGAAAATCGGTTGCGGCGGCCATTATTCTTTTGAGTGTTGAGTGTAATGATGAATGTATTCTCTGGCGTAGTCTTGGTCTCAAGCTTGGAGTTAAAAGCTTCACGAACAAGTTGGTGAATTGCAGTGCGATCTTCCTTCAATTCAATAGCCTTTGAAGTTTCAATTTTGCTGCCGGTTGACAGAAGCTCAATCATCTTATCGACAGTTTCTTCGTCCAATTTTGCAACCAGCTTTTCTCTAAACTCTTGAGACAGAGCAAAGGGCTCTTTCTTGTCTGACTTATCTTCCTGCTTTTCTTCAACTTGAGGCTTGGTCTCTTCTTTCTTATTTTCGTATCCATTGTCTGTCAAGTGAACAACAGTGCCGGCTGTGTCAATCTCATTCACCAGGAAATCAGTGTATCGTTGCTTAAGAATACCAGTGAACCCTGGCAGGTTTGGGGAAATGTACTCTGTGATCCCAACATCAGGTTCTGAAATTCCTGCATTATGTGCAGAGTAGGACCTAGCCGCAGGAGTCTCTGAGGCTTCCTTAGTTTCTGGTTCCTCATGATCCAGTTTCACACGTTTGGAAGGGCCTGCCTGAAGAGCATCAACCACTTCGTCTGAAGGTCTAGTAGAAGTCATTGGGCTGAAAAGTTAGCTTTATTTTCCCACGCTCTCTTTTGAACCACTTACATATCGAACTTTCTTGAAGGAAATGTAGATAACAAGGTAGTTTGTTGCGATCTAATAAACTTTTGCGCCAAAAACAACTTTGGCAGAGTCTTGAACATGGCCTTGAGAGAGCAGATCCCAGTCCCCATAGAAAAAGGAAAAAATTTCACAGATTCCTCCCAGTGTTAGTCAGTGCTTAGTTAGCAAGGGATAGGGCTGTCCTTTCTTTTTCACCTTCACCATTCCCAAGTCATTTCTTGTTTGAAGAGTAGGTGAAATTCCAAGTTATCAACATTTCAACTTTGGAATATCGATCAAGTCTCGATAATATTAAAAATGGTTAAAAGGAGAAGAACATGTAAGTTGCAAGCATGTTGGTTGAAGTTGTGATTGACCTTTGCGTTCTAACTAATTTATAGCGACGCGTCGTTCCAAGTCAGCGGCCTCAGATGAAGTGAAGGAAGATGTGGAAGTTGCCGATGAATCCATGGTCACAGAAGAAGTGGCCGAGCCAGAACCTGTTGACGAAAAGAAAGACGAAGAAGAAGATGAGGAAGAAGAAAGACCCAGGGTCAGAACACGCAGGAATACAGGGATTGAAGGTATGTTAGAACCAACTTGTCATGATACTTCGATCGCTAACTCAACATAGAAGGGGATGACGAAAATTATGGTGAAGGAGAAGCAGATGGTGCTGAAAATGAGGATGGTGAGGCTGATGAGGCTGCCGAGGCTCAGGAAGATGAAGTCGAAGAGGAGGAGGATGAGGGTGAAGACGACGAAGGCGTGATTCACACTCCTAGCCGCACCGGGCGACGTGGAAGACCCCCAGGAAGCAAGAATAAAGCTACTTTGATGAGAGAGATGGCCTCAAACTTGGCCGGTCGCGGTCGTCGTAGCGGCACAGCATCCAGACGCTCTACTGAAGAACCGAGTGACACTGAAGGTTTGGGTGATCGATTAGAAGATTATGGTGATAGGCCAGAGACTGGAACTCCTCGTCGCGGTCGTCGTGGACGATTACCGACTCGAGGCAGAGGTCGTGGTGGTCCTTCGCACTTGACATCAGTCCCCTTGGACAACTCTGGTCAGCCCCAAGAAGTGATTGATGACGAAATCGTGCTCCCAGAGGACCCTGCTGGAGAAGAAAAAGTCACGAAATTGGGTGAACTCACGGGTGACAGGCAGTACAGAGTGCGAACATTCACTGTCACTGGCCGAGGCAATCGACTCTACATGCTTTCAACGGAACCGGCTCGATGCATGGGTTTCAGAGATTCATATTTACTTTTCCAAAAGCACAAGAGACTATACAAGATCATCGTGAATGAGGATGAAAAGTTTGATCTCATTGAGCGAGAGATTATTCCCCACTCTTACAAGGGTCGAGCCATTGGTATTGTGACAGCTCGCTCTGTGTATCGTGAGTTTGGTGCCCGCATCATTGTGGGCGGTAAGAAGGTCATCGATGATTACTACGAAGAAGAGGCCAAAAACTTGGGATTTGTTCCTGGCCAGATTGCTGATCCTGATGACAAGTTGCCGCCTCCTGGAGTTCTTTATAACAAAAACCAGTATGTTGCGTGGCACGGTGCCAGTGCAGTGTATCATCAATACACACAACCTACACCTGCGCGCGAAGTGTACAAGGAAACTTACACTAAGCGCAAGAAGATTATTGTGACTGACGAAAACTGGATGCTGGAACATGCCAATGCTGCTAGCACTTACAACCATGAAATCTTTGAGCGCCGGAAACGGGCATGGCAGGCAAACGGAAGCTACGAACCCCATTCCGGCGTCCGATTTTACCCAGCGGACTCGCAACCTCACCATTCCAAGCTGATTCACGTTTCTACTTCTGTTAAAGAGGATATGGTGAAATCTGAGACCAGTGAAAAGAACCGACCTCGTATTGTGGTTGAGACTATTTTGGAGATGCCAAATTCTTCCAAAATGACTGGTCTGAGAAATGTTCCCGCTCATATTTTTGAAACCGCGACGCCTGAAATCAAAGAGGCTATCCTGAAACAACAGAAGTTGGAGCAGGAGTGGTCGTAAGGGATAAGTATCAATTTATATATTATCGTTGATCATTATTTAATTTTGCAACTCCTCTAAAGGACTTATAAGTTTATGCTATACTAGAGTAGTTCGGTTGTTATTGTCATTAGAATGCTCCAACTCCAGCCGGTCCACTTTCTTCGAGAGGGATGCAATCGTAGGCCGCATGTAGCTAGGGTTATTTCCGTCACCATAAGGTGCAAGAGGAAGAGAGACGCGATGAGAAACTGACCTAGCCGGGGGCTCTTGAGTAGCTGGCAAAGAAGCTCTAATAGATGGTACTCTTTTAGCAGATCTAACAGCAGGTGAGCCATTCATGCTTTTGAGAGGGCTAGCAACCATGGGCGAGTGGGTACTAGATTTGACTGGAGTTTTCTTTGGAGTTTTCAAAGAATGGTCCGCACCTGCAATCTTAGGTCGGGTTTGTGTTTGAAGGAGTTTAATAGGTTCTGGTTTAATTCCAAGCTGGGATGTGCTTGGAGATGCATTTTCCGAAACAGGGTCTTTAGCGACAACAGAAATGGTCTCGTCTAACTTGTTTGCGTTTTTAGGGTGGTCTGCATCAACTTCTGACTCCACTGCTTTTCCCTTCGGAACTTCAACCGTTTTGGTCAACTCCATATTTTCTGTTGGAGTTGCAACCGTTTTGGCGGGTTCTATGGCATCAGAGTCAACTTTTTCAACAACCTCTGGAGTTTTAGCTTTTTCAATAACATCAGTTGGAGAAACTTTTTCAACAACCTGTGGGACTTCAAATTTTTCAACGGCTTCAGTTGGAGGAGCCAATTCCTCAGTCTGTGTTGGGGTAGTTGTATCACCAACAGTCGGGGTTGTGTCCGGTTGGACTTCCTCGGACACCTTCTCGATAATGCTAGGTAATTCAATTTCTTTTCCGAGTACATCTTCTACAACGGAGACGATGGTATCAGATTCCATTTTATCAATTGAGCCAGTTGCAGAAGACTTAGCTTCTTCGATGACTCTAAGATCATCCTCGACAAGATCAATCAATTTTTCAGTGGGTTCAGTTGAAGCCAACTTTTCTGATACATCTGGTGACCGCATCGATGAGAGTGTGCTTAAGCGTACTCCATCGGTCTCAATTTCCGCATCAATGGTTGTTTCGTCAGTTGTCTCAGGAGGGTTGGCCTCACTTTCCCAAGCTGCGTCAGGCTGCGTTTCTTTCTCTTGAATAGAAGTATTCTCCACTATATATGGTCAGTTCTAGTATTGACTACTCTGGTGCATATGCAGCCCTACTCACAAGGCGACTCTGTTTGTTTTTCAATTGCAGGCTCCAAGCTGGTGTCTTCTCTCTGATCCAGGCCATCCAGCTCAATGGCTGCCTTGTCCTCGTTTTTACTGCGTGAGGCAGAGGAGTGGTTCTTGTTACGTTTTCCGCTTTTTTTGGCCATTGAAAAGTATAGATTAGAGCAATTGAGTTGGTTCTAGAGATTTTATAGTATTAGATTGATGAAAAAGTGATTAATTGACGGTTTGTTTGATGCACTTCAAGTGAGGAGAGGGCTTAAGCGAGAATGGTCAATTGGGATTTTCAGCTGATTCAACTAGTTTATTTATTTTTGTCGAAGTTTATGTAATTCAACCCCAATCATCCCCCCTGACAAGAATTATTTTAAAAAGTGCCCTTGATATCGGTGTCAATATATTTTACCAACATTGACAAAAACTATTCCTCTTGGAAACCAGTTCTGTTTGCTTTCATTTATTTATTGATTTGCTTGGTTTCTGTGCCTTTCAGTTAGGTTCTTCAAATCAGATCAAGCTCTTTTCATTCAGGTTGCATAGATATACCCTGATCCCTTGTGTCCAGCTCACTGAACCAGACTAAGGGCATTCAACATCATCCCATACGACTATTGGCGGTGACTGCTTTAACAATTAGACAATAGGTATTGTTAATCTGGTGCTTGTATTCTATTTGGAGTGAACCTTTCTAACTTGTAGCTAGTCTATCCTTACTCACGATCTACAAGCTGAGAGAGGCTGAGGAAAGCTGAGGTAGACTCATAACCAAGATCCTGTCTAGAGTTCAAACCATTGGACTAGGCCAATTCTTCTTTTGTCACTATTTCTCCCGTCATTTCTACGCCCATGTCGCTACTATTTTCATCCTTCGCCCACTCTATACCCAATTATGACCCCTTGGGTATGGATAGACAACGTCATAATGGAAAACAAACCAGCCAGGCGCTCAGTAAGAAGGGAAGCAAGAGCTTGCCGCGTTTGCCCAAGTCACTGGGGTTTCAGCAAGTGTCACAGCCTGCGGACGACAGCAGTTCAATCATGTCTCTCTCTGAAACATTGACAGAAAAAACCATTTCTGGATCGAGCGACTCTAGCACTGCCAGTTCTTCTCAGCAGGGTTCTCAAGAGGCTTCGGAAGCAAATTTGACGAGTTCAGCTACCCTTAATGCAAGTGAACCCACATCTGCCACCCCTTCCACGCAAGAAGTTCCGTCGACACACTTTGATTTTTCAGCAAAACCTTTAGTCAAAAACAACTCTTCTTTTTCATTATTCAAGCATTTCTCAAATAAAAAGGTCACGTCGACACATAAGAAATCGAATTCCGCGTTGAGTACGACCTCGACTGGCACCTTTAGCAGTGAGACCACCAGCGCTTCACGTATGCCGTCGGAAAGTACACAGCAAAGTACTGCAGACGCACCAAGCACGGCCCTCAATTTGGCTGGAGACATGTCAGATCCTCCGGTAGTTAGCGACGACAAGTCCGAGAGCCCACCAGGCTCGAACGAATCACAACCCCAAAAAGATAATTCACAAGACAATCGCGATTTCAATGAATCTAACGATGATGATAATAATGACAATACCCCGAGTAATTTTTTAGAGTCTCTGAATGACTCCCAGCCCGCTACAGGGTATCCTTTCCTACGCGCATTGCATTCTTTTGACTCGACTTCGCTTTCTGCAGAGGTGGCCGATCCCGAGGAGGACCCGGCTAGTATATGTCTGTCTTTCCAGGAATCAGAAATTGTTCTTTTGCATTCAATACACCCGTCCGGTTGGGGCGATGCTACGATACTTTCGACTGGAGTCCGGGGCTGGATTCCAACCAACTATTTCACGCCTTACACTGAGCCAAAAGTGACGCATTTACTTACAGCTGTTCTGGGCTTTGTGCTTAATCCCAAGTCTCAGCCACTGACAAGAACTGGAGATTCAGAAGTTCAGTTTAGCTTTTCGCAAAGTTCAATTACAAGCATTGTGGCCGGTGTGAGGTCACTGTTAGAAGCATGTGGAACCTTGACTAGAGATACGCAAATTATCAAGCGGTCGCAAGCCATTCGAAAATTTCGCAAGATTTTACTAGCGGAGCTGGCAATCTTGGTATCGCTGGCGAAGCAGTTTAGAAACACGACGGACGACGCAGAGATCGAGCGACTGGTTAACGGAAGTTATAAAATCATTTCTCGGGCTGTGGTGTTTTTGGATATTTGGACCATCGACACCAGTAATGAGACTGCTGAAGAGCCTGTAACGCCAACTAGTTTGTCAAATCCGGTATCAATCGATAACTTGCAACTGGCCACCAAGAAATCAAAAAGTCAATTGCAACCAATAGAGACTATCCTGGAGTCGCAGCCTGATGAGCTTAAAAAGCCAGACGAGCCAGTTAAAAGAAGTAAAGCAGCGAATCGCGAGTCTGTAATCTTCCACAACCAGCCGCCTAATGTGCGCCAGCGCCTAGATGAGGTCAATGACGCGCTCACGTCGTACTTGGGCAACTTTATTCATCGGCTAACAGTGCTGGAGACTGATCCGACAGCTTGCACTCAGATTTTGGTCAACACGCGCAAGTCCATGTTGGCATGCAGAGAGCTCCTGGCTGCGGTCGAGTCGATTAGTTCAAGGTCGCTGCCAAGAAACAAGGAGCTGGAAATGTGCAAGGATAAACTCTTTGGGCAGATTCGGAGTTTGGTAACTGCAGCAAGAGATGTCGTAGCGTCTACGCCGTCGGCAGGGGAAATGTTGAAAAACATGGAAGACGAGGGCCAAAAGCTGCCAGTGATTAAGGAGAAACAAGGCCAGTACTCAGCAGAAGGACAGCGGCTGATTGACATTGCGACGGATTGTGCTAGGACGTCGGGCGAGTGCGTGGTGCGGTGCAGACAGATTATCGAAAAAATAGGAGACTTTCAGTTATCGCCGAGCAGGGAGTACCCAGACTTTTCGGACGGCATCATTGCATCGAATAACAACCGCAAGCGGTCTAGTATCATTGTGCCCAAGTCGTCGTCGAACCATGGGTCCCTGTCGACGCTGTCGCCCTATACGTCCGAGACAGAAAGCACAACGTCGCCAACGTCGCCGCATGTTCCGTTTGGCCGTAGAGCGTCCATTGTGCAAAAGATGGAGGGCGAAGAGGACAAGCACTCGAGCGTGCTACCGCAGATCCAGCTGCTGTCACCCCTTATCTCAGAGGGTGAGAGTGAGCCCATGGGAAGCATTGAGGAGGTTGTGGCTGCCGAGAAAAAGGATATCGAAATGGCACCTGAAGACCAGATTATTGTAGACGATACTGGTCGGGTGCGGGGAGGATCCCTTGATGCCCTGGTCAAGGTGTTGACAGACGAAAACAATGACGCTGACCCCATGTTTATTGCGACTTTCTTTTTGACATTCCGACAGTTTTCCAACGCTTTGGAATTGGCAGAGTCTTTGGTGCGGCGGTTTGCGTGCAGCGTGGACGAGACGACTCTGTCTGCTGAGCAGGTCGAGGGCTTGCTTACGCGACGCACAAAGGTGTACCAAATGTTCAAGCGCTGGATGGAGGGGTACTGGAAACAGTCGCAGGACGTGGTGGTGGTGCCGCAGATTGTGAACTTTGCAAACTCGCACTTGGTGTCGATTCCAAACGCAAAGACGGTGCTGAATGACTTGGCAGCCAAGGTTCAGCAGCTGCCTGAGGGTGAGGCCATTGTGCCGCGCACGGTGCCGTTGCAGAATGCCTCGAGGGTGTCCCCGCAGGCGTATGCGCATATGCCATTGGTGGCCACGCAGGTGACTAAAGGGCTGGCCGTGACGCTGGCCCGGGCTGTGGCCCAGAGCGAGGCGCAACCAATCGATACTATTGACGAAGACGATTCCAAGTCGGTGCAGAGCACAGCAACAGGATCGACATGGAGCAGCTCGCTGCGCAAGGCCAACCCTTTGTCGTCATCACTTGGTGGCGGACATGTTTCAATTCTGGACATTGAGCCAGCTGACATTGCAAAGCAGCTGTGCCTGATGGACAGCCTGGTGTTTTGCCGGATCAAGGCCGACGAGCTGCTGGACCTGAACTTTTCGTTAAAGCGCCGCCATTTGGGCTTGGCCCCGAATGTGGTTGAGATGACGCAAATGTCGAACCAGCTGTCGACATTTGTGGGCGACTCCATCCTGTGCGCCGAGTCCGTCGCGAAGACGCGCAAGAATTTGCTCAAGCACTGGATCAAGGTCTGCGAGAAGCTGTACGAGTTGCGCAACTACAATAGTTTGATGACAATCATGTCGGCACTGCAGTCGGTCAACATCATGCGCCTCAAGAAGACGTGGGAGCTGCTGGCCCCGCGGTACTCTGTTCTATTCCAAGAGCTGCGGGCTGCAGTATCAATGGACAAGAACTACGCGGCGTACCGCACAACGCTCAAGACCAGTGAGATTCCAACGCTGCCGTTCTTGGGCTTGTACCTGACCGACCTGACTTTTGTTTTGGAAGGCAACAGCACGCACCGGGTTCTGGTTGTTGGCGAGGATGGCAAGGCTGTGCCTCCCGGTCGCGGCAGCACTCGCAGTCGGGCTGGATCCATAGTGGCTGGTAGCGGCACCAACATGGTCATCAACTTTGATCGCTACGAGCGGACGGCTGCGGTCATTGGCGAGCTGCAGTCTTTCCAAGTTCCGTACCGTGCGTTTGTGGTGCCCGAGCTGCAGGCGTGGCTCAAGCAAGCGATGCAAAAGTCGTTCAAGCACGTTGCGAAGGACCACAACAACCTGTGGCGCCGCAGCTGTATCGTCGAACCCAAGTAGATGCCATGCTAGGAACCTGGTGATGTGTGTGTTTTGTTAGAGTGTTAGCTATAGGTTAGTGTGTTAAAACTAGATAGAATGGACTGTTTTTCGTTTTTCGCCATTAAAAAGAAGTAGAACATGAAAAAGTGCTAAGCGAGGGATTGTAGTAAGGGTTTCACTCTACAGAGTTTTGTTTTGAGTCTGGCGGAGACCTGGAATGTAGGCGGAAAGGGTCTCAATTGTCATTCATAGCAATTGCAAAGAAGCTGGCTTTGCACCCACTTTATTCATATATCAAGTTGACTAAACATGGCGGCCGATATAGTTATATGTATGATCATAGCTGAAGTCGGGATACATAGATCTGGATCAGATCTCTGTCCAAGCGGCTAGCTGAGCTACGAAGATCTTGCCAGGATTTGATTTGATAATCAGCTTACTCATCTATGCTTAAGCCACATTGTGCTGACTAATTACTGACTAATTATACTAAATGTTAGCGGGTTTGGGCTTGGATGGAGAGTCTAATGAAGAGATCCAGTTCAGAGAACTTCAAAGCACCGTTAAAGGCGTAAATCAGATCAAGAATAAGACCCAGCAAAAATCAAGCAACACTGCCATGAAAAGATTTTACTTATGGCACCTTTAATAGTTCTAACAAGAATCCTGTAGCACGTTAGCTAGCTGAAACGAGTGGACCAGCTGAAAGTGACATGATTCAAAGTAATTTGAAGGTAGACATGAATTGAACCAAGATAAAGAGTAGATTAAGGTTAAAAATGAAAAATGCAACTACGATATCTAACAATTGTTCAACTGTATTGTATCGTTGCTGGGCAGGTTCAATAGTATCGTCATCATCAACAGTAGGAACAAGGGCCGCCAGCAGAACTGAACAGCATGCTGGTATAGCTAACTTTGACTAATATAACTTCAACTTTTTAAGTTTCTCTCTGGATGTAGGTAGGAGAAGGACTTGAACAAAAACTTTGGAAAAAGTAAAAGAAGTATATTCTTGAGTCGCCTCATCGTTTTTAGATATATGCTTAGCAGTTATATCTCCAAAAAAAACGTTGCAAAAAATATAAAAAGAGGAGCAAAATGTAATACAAAACTACAATTGTTGACCATATATCATATCAACCGATCATTCTAGATCTCAAGCTAGCGACTCCTCAAAAAAAATTAACTGATCAGCAGCTCTCCAGATCACCAATAGGCCTATATATGATTTATGGTCACACACACCTCCTAAAAGTTTAGGTTATACCTCTATATATAAGCTGGCCTGTGACTTTAATCTTTCAATATTGGGTCAAGGGTCACAAACCAAAACTTATATAGCTAGGCATATATATGATATCACCAGCGTACAAAGACCACATGCACAATCGTACATACAAAGCATACGCCCGCATACATCCACATACGTTTCTCATACATCGGCCTACATACTAATGTGTATACACAATGTATACATGTATGTATACGCTTTAGCTATAGTATGTATTATAAAGTTACAAGGAACAGGACATAGATGTATGGTGGGTGGACCACAACATCCGGCACCAAACTTATCCAGAATCATATATATAGGATGCCTATCACAAAACATATTTCGAAACAAGGCTAGACTGGACGGGCGAGCGGATATCAAAAAATTAAAAGAATTTTCGAGTCGTTGTCCATTAATTATTTTAAATTTGTTCAGTTATTATAACCCCAGATTGCCCCCCCCAGATTTTATGTATACCGTAGTCTAGGCCTCCAGTCCATAGCTTACAAAAACAATGCAGTAGTATACTAGATTGTGACCAATTGCCAATTGCCAACAGTTGGCAACCGATAAATATATAGACATATATCAATTGGTTTGAATTAGTTCATGTATAGGCCTATATAGAATAGGTGGCCTCTCTTCAATTAATTGCAAGGTTGTGCCGGTTAGCCAATATATATATATTGACAATTGCATATTTTCACATAAATCTCTTTCTCTCTCTCTCAGCTCTAGGCCGGAGTTGCCCCTCCATTTGAAGTTGCTCTGCTGTCTCTGTTTGCCTTCAACTTATATAACACAACCTAGCTTTGTCTATAGTTGCCGTTTACCCCCCGCGGGGGATTTATATTTTATAAACTTTAACTGGTTTGGTAACTTGTTATTAAGAAGGTTGATGGCATCCATGGCATCATCCATGGAGAAGGTTTACGGGGTACTTGAATCATGAATTCATGGGGTTTGCAATGGATTTATAAGACACAAGCTTATTTGGATATATGAGGAGCCGGCCTACCATATGAGTTTATAAAAGAATCAAGGTTTTGGTTTTGACATCAATTGAAGGTTTATGATCAGAGACCAGATTCTGGTTGTTCATTCAATAATCCTATATCTTGCATCATATCAACTTAAGAGCTCAGTTATCATTTATCAAAAGAACCTTCTTCTTATATATATTTCAAATACAATTGTAGTCTTTGAAATCTAGTTACATTTTACATCAATTCTGTTATATTCAATTTTTCAATTGCTCAAATGTCTTACTTCTCTCTTCTTACTTCTGGTCTTACTTTAAATCTGCCTTGGCTTAGATCAAGACCAAACATAGGTATTTCATGATATATTGAAATATTGGATTTGCAAATAAATTTGTATTGCAGCTTACTTGTAATGCAAAACTTGCCAAACTGCATTGATAGATTCTAAAAGTCATTGAACCAATAACCTGCAAACGTTTTTGTTAAGCACAAACAAGCGCCATAACTCAAGGCTACAAAGCATCTAGGCATGAATAAAGCAACTTTATGAGAAGTAAATTAAACATGAAAACCAAATGATTGGAGCATGTAATGAAACATTGAAAAGTAAATGAAACAATGGAAAAATAACGATTGAAAACTAACTCAATACAAAAAAAACGATTGAATGAAAAAAATGCAAAACAAATGCAAAGAAATGAAAAAAATGAAAATGAAAAATGCCAAATGCTTTTTTGTTGTCGAGGTGTTTAGTACTCATCTCCATATCTGTTCCAGTACTCGGCCTCATCCTCTCCCTCACAGTCCATCGACGCTACAGGGACACCATAAGTCACAGGCGCAACTGTAACGCCAAACATCTCATCCTCCTCCTCATCATCGTACACCAGTGCTCTGCGTGGTACATGCTCATAGTTGTACTTGGCCGTGGTAGTAGTAGTAGAGTATGAAATGTACTCCTTTTTCTTGGTTGCTGCCACTGCTGGCATTGAAAAGTTGAAGGGCGAAAAAGTAGAGCTGTTAACCTTGGTCAGCGCCGTGCTGGTTGTAGACCACGAGTAGAGCGAGGATGCCGAATCAGGGGACGCCGACTTGCTGCTCTTGCTGCTACTGCTACTGTTGCTAGCACTGTCCCAGTCCAATTCACTCACGTCCAAAGACGCCAAGTCACCTCTGAAATCCTGGGCATACCACGCATTGTACTCTTCTTCAGCTTCTTCACAAGTCGGTTCCCATGGCCGCCAGTAGTGCTCCTCGTCGTCGCTTTCGTTAAACGTCAGTCTTCGCAGTGTCCAGTTACAAGGGCCCGCAATCGCCGACGACTCCCACATGAAATCCAAGGGCTCCATACCCGGGACCGGCACCGTGCAGCAGCTCTGCAGTCTTGAGCGTGTCAGGCGTCTGTACCGGACTGTCCAGTCCCTTGTCTTGACTTCACCAGCTGCCAAGGCAGCAGCAACCGTCACCACCAAGTCAGTGGCGTACAATGCAGCCGATTCGCAGGCCATGTTGGCCTTGACAAAGGCAACTGCCATTTTATTAGGTGCCGATGTCGTTGCAGAGAGTGTTTTAGGTAGTAAAGCAGTCTTGATAGCGTAGCTCATGTATGGGGCGAGCAGGGTATCGAGCTGTGCGCATTTGTCGTAGCTAGAGCTGCGGCTGTGTTGCGTCTTGGCGCACTGTGTAGTATTGGTTCTTGAAGAGTCGTCGAGGAGCAGGTCGAGGAGCTCGCAAACGAGTTGAGTAACGTCAGTCATTTTAATGAAAACAAAGTTGAATAAGGTAGTAGAAATGCAAAAAAAAGTGTGTTGGTATGGTTGGTATTGAAAGCCGGGATGCCGGATAATATAATGCGTATTGTATTTTGGTCTTCTTGTTAGATGATGAATGGAACTAGAGAGAGTTCCTTTTTGAAATGCTTTTTGATATTGAAACAAGAAATATATATAATGAAGAAGAAGAAGAAGTAAAAATGAAAAAGAAGAGAGAGATTTAAGATGGTATATATAAAATTATCATCTATGCTAATACCTCTTCCGTAGTTCCTTTTTTTTATTAAAACGAACCCTCGCAAGACCGGATGTTTCTTTTCTTTTTTTTCTTTTTTGGATTACTTAAGCTGCTGTGGGATAGTGTGAACACTTGCATATTTCTGCACTGTAATGCGTGGGGACAGTACAGCTGTTTTTACCGTTTTGGGACTATTATCATATATATATTTACTATGTAGGCCAAGCCAAAAATCCATGGGAGAGAAAAGAAATGTTTTTTGCTTCTCTTTTTTTTCCATGATAAGCAGTGACGTGCGTGATGTCATGAGCCCAAAGGGGTAATCCATAATATATTGAATGTCCTTGCCCTGTATGAACGGAACAATCGAGGCCACGGAAAACCGGAATCAGCAGCCAAAAACCAAAAAAATTTTTTATCAAATCAAAACTTTGCAAGGAACCAAGGCAATGAATAGAAAACCTCAAGGGTCGTGGTCATCGTCGGTCTTTTGTAGATGATGATGATGATGATGATGATATGGCTTGTGATTTTTATTTGATTTTTATTTTCAATTTTAACCGTTGACTTTTTGATATAAAACCTAACAATATTGATTGCTACAACAGTATACACTATACTACTGCCATGATGATTTCAAATATATACTAGAAAAGGTCATAATGATGATCGATGGTTCAGTGAAATAAAACGGTCAGCGGTTCAATTAATCTTCAACAGCTGGTCCTGTCCATAATAGATCTGAAACATTTTCTATTGTATTTTATAACTGTACAGAGAGCAAGAAAATTTCCGCTGGTCCGGATGGTATAGAACATGCAAAAGCGGGGTAATTACGACTTATGATTTATGTCTTCTTGAGTACTATGCTTATTTCTGAAATAGGGAATAGTTGATGCATGGAACAAAAATATAGTCTATGGGTTTTTGAAGGGTTGTGTGAATGTGAAAATATTGATGATCAAAAGGCTGCCGAGTAGTGGTGGGTGGGTTGGTTTCAAGTTGCCGTTCGACCTTGCTATGATGGAGATGATATATGGTGATTGATTGCCATATTATGGCTTGGCTTGCAACAGTTCATCATGAAGGTTACAATATTCATCATATCATAGTCTGGGCTTTGCTTTTTTTGTAACATAACAAACAAAAAGTCAAACCATTTTATTAGATTGATACGTTCAAAGAAAAGAGTATGTCAAGTGCAAACAGAGAAACAGGGAAACAGAGAAGGAACAAGGACTAAAACTATATATCTAAATGAGATTACTGAACTCAATCAGACATTTTTGCAAAATACATACAAAGCCAGGATTATACCGGAACAAGACACAAGATTATTTCTCGCGAAGATAGACAGGACCGTTATTGATTTTTTTTTTGTGAAAGGGTTTTTCTGATTATATTTCATTTTTAATTTCATGTGTTCGGGTTACGTACAAAAAGCTGGTGTGGGTTGCAGCCCATTATCCAGAACAAGTAGAACTAGGGTCTTTTTGTTCTATCATATGCTCATGAAAAAAAAGCGTCAGCCTCGCTTCGGTGTTTTGCTCCAGAAAAAAAAAATCATCATCATCGTCGACCCTTGATTCTTTTTGGATTCAATACCAAGACAAGGCTATATATGAAAAGAAAAAGAGGCATCCACTGCCAAGCACAAACCTTAAGATTGAATTATGCATACATCTATATATGTGAAGCGCAAAATTATCATGAAATACCATTGTCATCATATCTATATAGAGCAGTATAGCTAAGAAAAATTTTCAATATTGGAACAGGCCTCCCTCCGGTCATAACTAGTTATGGCAATCATTTCAAATTAAAGATTATCATATTCATCATGAATTGATCAAAATCACCGAACGGCTGAAAACCGAAACAACAAAAAGAAGCCAAGTTCCGCGGTCTTTGATATCTACTTGCCATATGGATACCGGTTAATCTATTTCTCTAATCTATAAACTACAGCCTCTTTCTTTATAGGCGTACTCAAAAAGCTTGAACCTTTCTTTCACGGGCTTCTTAAGTTCGGTATGTTTACTAGTGCCGACGCCTACTCTGTTGCTGATGTTGGGGACTTTGGTGTCGTATAAAAACATCTATGATTATAACATGGTTTCGTGACATTTTGATACGGTCAGATTCAGGTTTATCTTGCTTGCTATTATGAGCATAATATATAATATTGATTGCGGTTGCGGCGGCTGTGGTTTTGAGCACTTTCAATGATTGCAAATTGGAAAGATGGCAATGCAGATATTGAATACGATATAAGTGATGTCACCACAGAAGTTTGTGGTAAGTTGAGCACCGTAATATTAAAACTGCGCCTTAGGTTGAAACATATTGAAAAGAGGTTCTGATTATAAGCAGACCTAAACGAAATGCTTCCAAAGGATCCTCAAGTAGATCTATTGTCTGAATACATCTATGACATCAGTTGTAGTCAATTGACTCAACATCCCTTTCATATTTCAAAATACATTGTATACATACTATATAGCCTACTTCTCGACGGACAATATCAAGACCGTCGACTCAACAAAGTCTAGATACAGTTAGGAAGATCTATGAAGGTCCCTCTTCGAGAAAGAAAGAATAATTACAGACGATCGAAAGAAAAAAAAAATGGGCACAAACTCAATTCATTTTTCAGTTACTAATCTTTTTAAGTTGTATGTATATATACTAATCTCTTCTATTTTCTTTGTTCCTTGTTCTTTCTTTCTTTTTCTATAGACAGAGAGATTTTCCATCGATTTTTGTACTATACTCTATGAGGGCTAATCTGGCTGTGTACTTTGACTTATAATTAACTTGTATACGCGTGGCTTGTCAGTCTGTTCTAGCAAGACCTTAGCTAGTAGTCCTAGGCATGTATGAGTTCATTGACTCCTTTGAAAGAACCGCACTATACAAACTTAGGATACCTAGTTAGCTATAGTTGGCTAGTTTCAATCATAACATCAATTCCTCTTGCAATCATTAGTATTTTGATTCATGTTCTTGAAGCCCAGCGAGCAATGTCAAGACCTCCTTCCTTGGCTATCGAGTAGCTTGACTTGATACACTGAACGATGCTTTTAAGTGAGCTTGAATATCGTATAACTAATTAAGTGCGTGTGGCATTACTAACTCTTACACTGGGCTCAACGTATCTAGGTCTAGTTGCACTGCTAGTACTGATCTAGGTTCGTCAATGTGCTGCTGGATGTGGGTGCTGCTTCAAGCCTGGGGCTGCACCCCCTCGAGATATCTATAGTCCATAGAACAGTTCTATAGGGTCGGTTTCTACACTCTGTCCTAATAAGGCCTAGCTCCAGTTGGCCGTTTGAATTCATCGATAGATGGAAAATTTCTGGTTTTGGGTATTTGTGACACATCACCTCTTTTTTTTTTCCAAACGGGATTTGAAAACAAGGCAATTGCATACAAGAAAGAGAATGAAGAACTTTTAATCATTGTAGAACCAGGTTTAGATCTATGATTATGATAAGACTACTGAAAATCAAACCTGAACTAAAACGTCAACAGGACTAAAATAATTTGAATTGGGCTGATTTTACATTGTATAAATCCTAGTCTTTCTTGGCTGGATTCTTCATTTCTCAATATAGAGCCGAGATACTTGCTCACTGTTTTCATTGCGATGCGACTGAATAAAAAGCATTGCTTAAACAAAACTAAGATAAGAATAGATAGAAACTAAATTCAAACGTACTTCAAAGCCTACACTATAGTAGGCAATCATACAGAACAACAATGAAGAAAGAAAAAAAAGCATGCAAAAGTAATACAAAACAGAAACAAAAATGAAAGTGAAAAAAAACGTCTTTACATCTCCTCAAGCCTCCCCAATTTTTAGCAACACCTTGGGTGCAAAAATTTTAAGCGCTCTTCAACCCGTAGCTCTTGCCAAACTTGTCCTCGACATTGCCAATCACGCCCTTAATCCACGCCGAGCTCTGGATCGTAGCCGCCAGCGACGGACTCTGACCGCCTAATGGCGTGCTGCTGGCCGTCGCAAGCGACCCCACACCCGCCGCCATGCCCACGGGGAAGGTGGACGCCGGCCGGCTTAGCGGCATACTTGAAGACCTGAGCAGGTCCATGGTGGAGGTCGGCGGCGCGCTGGACGACAGCGGGGTTGATTGCTGTTTGTGGGCTGTGGCAAGGATGTTGTCAATGGACTGCGATTTTGAAACGCGTTTGGTGGTGGTAGTGGTGGTAGCGCCGTCCTTGCGGGCGGGCTTGCTGGTGTCCTCGGCAGGTCGCAGCCATGGCTGGAACAAAGAGCCGAGACCGTAGCTGGGGACAGCAGCGGCAGGGACGGTCACGACTTGAGGTGGGGGAACTGGCATTGGGGCAACATGCGCGCCGTGGGGCTGGTTGTTGACTTTGGTAGCCCATTCTTGCATGTCAATGAACTTGCCATCCACGAAAATCATCATGCGGTTCGACACCATCTTGACCTGCATCGCTTCCGGTTCATTCTTAATCGCAAGCGCCGATCCCAGGGTGCCGCTGCTGCCTCGTGTCGATTTGACAGAAGAGCTGGCCCAGGTTTGTTTTGGGGTGGACGCCGACGACGTGGGGGAAGACACATGCGACGGGCATGACATGGAGGCTGTCTCGGGGCTTTTGGGGCCGGTGGTGGTTGATCGCACCGGCGTGGCAGGCGGCGTTGTGTGGCCAGACAGGGACACATGCTGGTGGTGCTTGGTGAACTCTTCGCGCTTGCGGGCCAGGTCAAACGCCTGCATCATCTGGGGCAAGTCTTCCGACAGCGCTGATTTGGTAGAGGCGGCCGTAACCGAAGAGAACATGGTAGAATTTGAAACGGTGCGGCGGTGCGTGTTCTTGGTAGGCTGAGGGGCTGGTTTCAATGTCTCTGTAAAGTCATTGCTCTGCCACTCCTCGGCCAGCGGAGGCAGTTTAGCAGTAGTCAAGTCAAAGAACGTAGATTCCTGGGGCGTAGTGTCTTCAAGTGACTTTAGCATTTGGGAATCGGAAAATTTGGAAAACATGGACCGCAAGTCATGTACAACCTGGAACAACTCCTGTTGAACAGACTCAAACGGTGTGCTTTCAATTTCCTCCAAAAGCTGTGTCACGAAGCGTCGGTACGACTCTACCAGATCTGCGTTCTTGGCTGAGCTGCTGACGTCTGACCGGTTTGATTCCGATCCGCCAGGGAGTTTCGAAAACAGACCAGCCATTTCGTAGTGGATTTTAATGAGCGTTGCCCTTGACAACGCCAATTGCAGGGTGAATTCCAGATCAGAGTACTTGGCCACGATGCGGAACACCAGCACAGTCAGGATCGTGGCCTCATCCGAGTAATATGCAGAAAACTGTGTCACCATGCGCTTTAACCGTGGAATATTCCACGCATGAATCTCAGCCAGCAGGTGCTCAGCCCGCTTGCCGACGACCACGGCAACATCCAGATCAAACTGGCGGACATTACTCTGAAAATCGTAGTTGTTAAGCAGGCAAAACGTCCAGGAATTGGTTTCTTCCAGGTACTGGCTAAGTGTGGACAGAATGCGGTATGACATGAGAATGTCCTGCGCCCGTTGTGGGTTCAAGCCCACGACCAGGGTTTCCAGGTCCTTGTATTGCAGGGACTCGGACGAAAGCACGGCGAGTACATGGTCTTCACCGTTGTTAATGCTGAGCGAGTTTTGTGCATTACTGGCGACAAGTTCGCCATAGGCAGAGCTTTGTTTTTTCGGCATGGGAATGTTATTTCAGGAAAAGCGAAAACACAAACACTCAAAGACTGATGGCCATGATGCCGTTATGAGAGAAAGAGATGCAAAAAACGATCCAATGAAAATGAAGTCAGCGAGAAGGACTGAAGAAAAAGGAGAAGAACCAGAACTTTTTATTTTATAAAAAAAAAAGAATTAAAAAATAATAATTGGCAAAGTAATCCTGTCTTAAGAGAGAAAAAAAAAAGGAGACAAAAATATGATCAGACAAAAACACAAAAAAAGCCTAAAATAATCATGGGTTATCTACCATACAGGGCTAGGGCTTAATGGCGGGCTTGTGGAACCATTCTCTGGGGGACGTATCCGCCTGGGACCGGCCCCCCGGATCAGGTGCACTGAGACAAAGCTGGAACGGGGCTGGAGCTGGGTTGGTTTCAACTTTAAATGGATTTTCATGACGGGTCTAGACTCAGGTCAAGCAATGTTTTGCAAGGTGTATATCAAGGAGCTATAATTGTATCAAGGCAGGCGCGTGGAGCGCGTCGAGAGCGTGTATTTGTCGTGACTCAGGGTCAACAACGGCCCAGCTCCGACGAGCTGACCCGCAGAGCAAGCAAAATCACCAGGACTCATCATCTAGACTCGAAGATCAATCTGGATTTTGCTGACAAACGTGTCGACGTCACTAACGGTCATGTAGTCATCATCTGTCACAAACACTCATATTCTCCAGACATTTTGTATATAAAGTCCCAAGCATGAAATCTTTCTGCGAGATCTGTACCACCAAAACTCTCTCTCAGATGACTGCGCTACAACGACTGCGATACGCAGATATTGGCATTAATCTCAGCGATCTCCAGTTCTCGGGGATCTATCATGGCCGCAAACACCACGAGGACGACCGCGCAAAGGTCATAGAGCGAGCACGCTTTAACGGCGTCGATAAGATGCTCGTGACCTCGTCGTACCTGGAAGAAGCCAAGGAGGTGATGGAGCTGTGCAAGCCGCACCCTGACCTCTTGTACTCGACAGTGGGTGTGCACCCTTGTCATGCAACGGATGTAACGAAGGACGGCCGGTCTGCGGCTGACTACTACAAGGAACTGACGCACGTCGCGATGGAAGGAAAGAAAAGTGGGATCGTGAAAGCGTTTGGCGAGATCGGCTTAGACTATGACCGACTACACTATGCACCAGCGGACGTTCAACGAGAAGTGTTTAAAGCCCAGCTTGATATTGCTGTCGGCCTGGACCTGCCGCTGTTTCTGCACTCGCGTGCGGCGGACGAGGACTTTGGCAAGATCTTGTTTCCGTACCTAGAAAATGGCCATTTGGCCAAAGGCGTGGTTCATTCTTTCACAGGCACTGTTGAAGAAATGCAGCTACTGGTTTCCAAGGGCCTGTATATCGGTATCAACGGGTGCTCGCTGAAAACCGAAGAAAACTTGGAAGTCGTCAAGCACGTTCCGCTTGAGAAGCTGCTGCTGGAAACAGACGGACCCTGGTGTGAGATCAGACCTTCACATGCATCGTTCAAGCTGCATCTGGCTACGCAAAAACTTACAGACGGCCAGCTCCCCAAGAAACCATCGCAGCTGCTGCCGTTCCCCACTGTCAAGAAGGAAAAGTTCACAGATGGAACCATGGTCACTGGCAGGTGCGAGCCGTGCGCCATTGGCCTTGTTGCCCAGGTCGTGGCCAGCATCAAGGGCATCTCTGTCGAGCAAGTCTCAGAAGCCGCTTGGAAAAACTCCATGGACCTTTTTCATTTAGAATAATAGAATTATCATTATAAGGTAATAGTAACAAAAATATTTACTCTTTCATAACTTCATCAATCTCTTTGACAGAACCAGATTCCTCCTGTTGGCCAGACCCAAGCGTGGACAACAGCGACGCGGCGGCAGCCGAAGTACTCTGGATGACCAACACTCCGTTTTCATTTGTAACCGTCGCGTTCTGGCCAAGGAGCTGCTGCAGGGCCAGCGATCCGCCAAACGAGTGGGATGCCAGGTCCTGGGCGCGGCTGCCTGGGAACGAGTCGTAGCCCTGATCCAGGTGTGAGTTGCCCTTGGGCTCTGCGCTCTCGACAGGAGCTGCAGGGCCCTCGCCGTTCTCGACCCGCTTGGCGATCATGTCGTACCACTCCTCCTTGGTCTGGCCGTTCAGAATGCCCACAATCATAAACGTCATGTTATCGCAGCCAATACCCGACATGTCCGAGGCAGGGGCCAGACAGTTCTCCATGATGTTTTCGCAAATGTAGTCCAGGTCCTGCTTCTCAGCAATGCCGCGGCGCACAAACTCAATCACTTCTTGTGAATGCATGCAGTCCCAAATTCCGTCGCACGCCAGAATCAAGAACTCGTCGTCAGGCGAAATGGTGTGCTCCATCACATCCGGGAATGCAGTTACGACCTGCTCCTCAGGCGGCAAGTCCGCGCTGCGCTTAAACTCAAAGTCGCCAATGGCACGCGACAGCGCCAGGTTACCGTTCACTCTTCCGGCCTCTACGAATCCGCCCGCTGCGCATATACGCCCGCGCTCGCCCTCGTTCTGTGGTTTGTGGTCAAACGAAAGTGGTTTGGCAATGCCCTTGACGCCGAGGACGGTACGAGAGTCACCAGCGTTGGCCACGTAGATTTTATTGTCAGCAATAATGGCGGTGGTAGCGGTGCACCCTGAAGGATCACTCTTGAACTCCGTGTCATGCATTAGCGACTTGTCGGTTGAGAGAAAGCCATCCTTCAGAGCTGTAGCGTAGTCGCCCTTGGCAAAAGTATCTTGACACGCGACAATATGATGGAGATGTGTACCACTGAAAACAGCTGCTCGTGTGCCTACCTCACAATGTTAGCAAAAAAAATTTTACAACCCGCCCCTCTACGTGACAATAAAAAATCAACAGCATCAATCAACCCACCTCCATGGCCATCGTAGACAGCGAAAAATGCGACTTGTTCCTTTGGAAGCTCAGAGCGCGTGTCGTCATCCGGCTTGGAGTCCTTCTTGTACTTGTTCAGATCCAGATACCTCAGGTCCAGTTCGGCGGCATGTGCATCCTCCATTGAGATTCTCCATCCTTGCATTGACGAGACGCCAAAGATGAGTCGGTCGTTTCCACCATGTTCAGAGGCCTGTTGTTACCAGTAAGTAAGTGTGACACACACCAGCTCATCGAAAAAAAAACACAACGAGCCCATGCAAAATGAAAGTGCTGCGCTTACCTTGTCTGTAATTGGCTGCGAAAGTATTTGGCCCATTTCTCAGGTGCTATATCACAGAGATTACGGTAATAGTTCTAAAGTAAGGAGAGAGGTTGAGTGGGTGTAGAAGCGATGTGATATGTGTATGTATATGGTGAGGGGTGGGAAAGGAAGAAATTTACAGCAAGATAAGAAACAAAAAAAAAAAAAAAAAAAAAAAAAAAAAAAAAAAAAAGGATTGGAGAAAAAAACAACTTCTTGTTCTATGGCCACACCTATAGCCCACGGACGTATTTGAAATTGGCTTAAGGAAACCATAGTGCTAGACGTTGAGTATGCCATGAGGTGCTACTTGGATGCGAACAGTGCACAAACTAACGATCTGTGGGGAAAGGAAAGGGCTTCGTGTTGTTGCAGGCTGCTTGAACTGTCTACTTTCACGAAATTGCAGCATCCGGATTGTTTACAAAAGCGTCTAGAACCACCCACTGGTACAAAGATTCTTGAACTCTGAAAGGCAGAACCTTTCTCTCTACGCCAGGTCTAACGACGAACCAGTTTCAGCATTGTAGATAGGTTCTATTCATGAGCAGCTGAAACATGGGCGATTTGCAAAGTGGGATAGGTGCGGGTCATGTTATAATTAATTGTTCATATACAGGGCCTTTAATGGCCATTTAAAAAAAGTCAAATCAAGGTGTGGAAGAAGCAACAGTTCCGCATTTCTTGCACGTTCTGTTCTGCTCACTGCCCTGGAATTCGACAATGGCCTCCTTGACCTGGGTTCCAAGGTCGTGCATGTAAAAGTCCTTTTGGTATACAATCTCCTCACAGTTCTTGCAGTACCAGCGGATTGAGTCTTCAACGTTCTTGATTCTATCCTGCTCAACCACAATTCCAATAGTGTCCTTGTATCTCACCGGGTTGTGCGGTGTGTTTGCTAGTGTTATTGTTAGAGGTTTGTAATTCCAAAAAATTGCATTGTCAGGTTGACTTACGCGGAAGCAGGAACATGTCGCCTTCGCCGATGGTAATGTCTCTGAACTTGCCCTCGTCGACGACCTTCAACGTCATATGGCCCTTAATCTGATGAAACCACTCAGGCGTCTGGTTGATATGGTAGTCTGTGCGCTCATTCGGACCGCCCACAATCTGTACTCATCGTCAGTCCCAAGTTCAGTCTAGTTCTGCTGCATGACAAATCTTACCATGACTGTAAACCCACCTCTGTGAATACAGAAATTGTTCACTGGGGGTTTCAGCAAGTGGCTATTCTCTTCGAGCCACTTGGGCAGGTTAATAGGGTCGGGAAGCATTGTGAATACTGTTTAGAGGTGGTGAAGAAGAAAGATCTGAGTTCGGAGTGTCGGAAGAAATCAGTCAGGCTATCTTTGCTTTGTAGAGACAAAGTGATTTACAATATTCAAAATCAAAAAAATAATAATAATGCATTATGACATGTTTTTTTGGGCGGGGATTTTTCAGTCCCAATCCAATTTTTTGAGCCTATATCGGAGGGCGAAAAGAACTTGGGGAATGAAATTCCAGACCATGCAAACCGTATAACGGTATAACGGATTGGAAATCAATATAAACTGGGCGGCTTAGATACATGTCTCACAGGCTGTTGCAGTTATCTGGGATGGCCACAAGAGACACTGCCGACTATGGTAGAATGAAATAGAAAGCATACATACAGATTTCGAAATATAATGTCAAAACCAAGTCAATTCGGCATAAACTTTGATAGATCACCATTGAGCTCAAGTCCATGATGCCATCGCATTGGAATGCATATAGCTCAGGAATCCTTCACATTCAAGCATTGTTAGTCCTGGTTCTAGTTCGTTTGATCTGAGTGAGTGATGGTCACCTTTCTGCCTTTCATCCGCTTCTCACCACTTTTTTGTGACAAAACTCCTCGAGTAGCGTAGCATGCAGTTAGATCGTGAAAACAGATCAGTGTTAACTTGAGTTACATAGTCTGATGATGGGAGTTATCAGAGTCATTTTTCAATAGGTACACATATTGGTACTCGTATAAAATTGAACTTTTTGTGAGTTCGTGAAAGTCCTATCCAGATTGCTCTCTCTGGTCCATCTAATTGTATAAATGATGAAATGAAAGGTGTCTGGTTCAACTCAAAGCTGTGCTATAAAAATTGGAACCAGAGATACCCACAAAATGCTCTATTGTCAGATAGATCTCTAACTCTCATGTTTTTGTTGCAGTTCCTCAAAAACTCTTGATCAAGAACAGGATCAAGTAAAGTCGTAACACACTTGTAATACAACCCCGTTTTGCTCATAAAAAATTAGGTTAACTATGCTTTAAGAATTGCTTTAATTTTACCTTTATTTCTACCTAATATTATTTTTTAAAAAATAATAACTTGTTTAACCCATTGTCTTATGCTACCTTCATGACTGTAAGTAACAGTAATTTAAAGCTCGGTACTCCAGTTTACAGCTCGCCAGTCAAAACTGCCTCCGTCACATAGTTGATATAATCCCTCTTGCTGCTCAGCTTGACCCCAAACTTGCGTTCCAAATGCTGCCTGATACTCTTCTTTGTAACCGTCATCAAGTCGGCCGTTTTCAGAATCTCCCTAATCTCATTGGTAAGGGCTTCGTCAGACGGCAATGCAGCTCCAGGGTTCAAGTTGGATCCAGTCGTCATTGTACTATTGCGGAGCATGGACATTTCAATTTCAGATGCTGCGGGACCTCCTCCCCGCCCGTCGATAGTGCTACTGCCGTCATACAACGACGCGCTGTACACCGATTTAGCAAGCACGTCTTGCCCGTTATGAGTCATGAAAGACTCACCATCTGCGCCAGCACCAGACATGATGCTCTGCGCGGCCGTCTTGGTCGCATTCATTTCATTGTAGTGGTTCCACGCTTCGCTCTGGTACTCCTGCCACTTCATCTTGGGAATCTCGGACTCGTCAAAGGTGCCCTCGCTGGTGACAATAATCTTCTTGCCCTTCTCGCCCATGACCACACGCGTGTTACCCCATGAGAAGTCGTCCATATGCCAGAAGGAGTAGACGGGAATGAAGAGCGAGAAAATGGGGATAGCCAAAATGTAGAAAATCATCCAGCCCACCATTTCCCATTTACGCCTGAGAATGAAAATCAGAGCTTGGACACCATAAATTGAGCATAGCAAAATGAGTGATGTAATGGGAATGTTGCTGGGGTTGGAGCCAATAAGATAGAAAAGATAAACCAGATAACCGACAGTAACAGGCTGGACAATGGTACTCACTAGATCTAGCAAGACCACAAACCTCATGCTGAAGCAACAGAAGCCACAAAGTTGCGACAGGGGAACCAGCTCAAACAGATTATGAACGGTCGAATTAATCCATCGTCGTCGCTGTGACAAGAAAACGCTCCACGTATTAGGTGCAACTGTCCATGCCTCTGCCACCCTCAGAAACTTGGTCTTGTAATTGTAGTTGTGTTTAAGCAGCAGCGTTGTCAGGTATCGATCCTCACCAAGATGCAACAGATTCTTCATGTGCAAGGTGTCGACTCTGTTCTCAGCATAGTCCCTCACAATCGGGTGAGATACAAAAACTGGTTTGCCAGAGCCCACGATATAGATCCTGTACATCGAGAAACAACCCGGCAAACATGTAACGGATCCAAATAAACTTTCAAAGGCCTTGGACAAGTTATGCGAAATGTAGTACTCATAGACCTGCATCATGGTGATGATAGACTGGCGGGAATTGGACAAGGCAGTTTCTCCACATAGAGCTTGGATTTTGCTATTATTGTTCAGCGATGAAATCATTTGTGCAGCTGCTTCAGGTGCAACAACTGTATCAGCATCGACCTGGAGAAGGTACTCGTAGTATGCAGGGTTAACTCCAATGATGTTTTGAATCTGATGATAGAGCTCCAGCTCCATCGGGTTCATAGCCAAGTTGTAATGGACTCTATTCAAGAACCGCATGAGAATCATTTGTGAGTCTCGCTTGCCTCTATTACCAGGCCGGTTGATCTCAGTCGGTTTGCCCACTTTGACCAAGACAATGTAAGGAACAATATGGCCCTGCACTTCATACAATCCAGAATAAATCTTGCCCATATTATGCTGCTTGGTGCCTTCTCCCAAACTCTCAAAAGACAGGGCCGGCGGATCGATATCTCGGGGCGTCCCCAGGATATCAAGGACAATGCGCGGGGTAGGGCGATCGTTACCAGCGCCCACAATCATACCATCGCAAATGATAAACAAAAGCTTCCTTTTATCGTCGTACTTAGTTCGTGCCAGCGAATCAATAGCACGGCGCAAAGAGTCTTCATCTTCAGTGTAAGCCGGCACTTGGCAAATGAAAAAGTTGTCCAAGTTTTCAGGATTGCTTTTGCGCGTAAACTGCAAAGCGGCCAAAAACTTGACACCAATCACGGCAACCAAGAAGATACTAACGGCAAGCAAAAAGTATCTCGCAAACTGACACCTTACACTTTGCCGAGTATCAACTTTGCCAATCATAAAGATATTGTCCAGGCAGTTGCCTTGGTCATACCGCAGAGCTGAGTTTATGCCTAGATTCTCCCACCGTTTTGTAATGTCTTGCCCGTTAAACGACTGGAATAATGTAACTAAACTCGGCAACAAGAAATTCCGATCAACATCTGTAGGCGGAGTTTGGCCCGCCTTAACTCGCACTGAAATATCGCCCATAATGTACGCCGTCAAATCATAGAGATATCCGTTGATAGACGCCACGTTTCGTCCTTTCTCAACCATGGCCTTGATATGCTTCGGGGTGTATCCCATGTATGCCTTTTTGTAGTTGCTTCTTAGAAACATCATTTGCTCTGTATACCAGTCTGGACGCGAGTCGTTCTGGAAGCTGCGAAAGTCATGATACTGAGCGTTTTTGTCTGTATAGTTTTGGGCACTGCCATACACAATAGCAGGATCAACGGACCCGTTTGTGCCCGCACAAAGCGCTGAAACCTGAATAGGGAAGAGGTCCGTCATGTCCTTGCCGCCATATTTGAGCACATCTTTAGTTGGTACAATGACTGGAAAATGGCCCGGCGCAAAATGTGTCAAGTCAAACACCACTCCTCGAATTGCTCCGTAGGTCTTGTCTGGATTGTTTATATTGGAGTACCCTTGCAACTCTTCTGGTGTAAAAACGTTCTGGGTTGGACAAACGAGAATGGGAAAGCCGACAAGAAACAGGATCACAGTAGCACACGCCAGCCAGATGAGCATGTTGATGGCTAGTTTTTCACGCCATGCAGTACGTACATCCTTTCTAGGCATTTTGCCCAAGACTTTGATAAAGAAGTCTGGAATCCACCAAGTCAAAAGCCAAACAATTGTCATCCACATTTTCCTGGCGCTTGTGATCTTGACCACGTCGACTTCATCTTCACCAACTTCTTTGCTGTGAATGAAAGCTTCTTTGCTCACAGACTTGCTATCAGTGAATCTGAACATGTCTCCTCCAGTTGCAGTAATTGACTTTTGATCGCCGCTAGCATCAAAGTAGTATCCATCACTTTCACCGTAAGGCACATAAGGTCGGTTATCTGCGTCCAGATACCTCTTGTTAGCAAACTCTGCAAATGACATGGTTGGATCAACCAATTGCAGCCATGCGGTTTCACTCAAGAACACGCCAGAGAGACCGTATCGCACATCGCGTCCATTCCAGCCTCTAGTTTGAATGATTTTGATAGCCTGGTCACGATCACTTCCTGTCCCAATTCCAGGATCTTCATCGACTCCGTCAGCTTGTGTGAACCGAATAAACTCATTGAAGGGCAAGAAAATGTTGACAAAGTCGGTTTTCTTAACGTGCTGGGCAAGTTCCGGAATTCCAAACGCCTTGATCTGCTGGCGGACACAGCGAGCATCAATATTTTTTGCTAGCCTTCTATCATTTGGCTTTAGGCAAAGCACAAAATAAGTGTTTGCGCCATCAAAGGAATCAATCAGACTATCAATTGCAATGACAAATTGGCCACAAGCGTTGGACTTGGCAGACAGTTTCTTTTTCTTTTGAGGTTTAGTCGAACGCATGGAATTTCCATTCTTCCGTGTAGAAGGGGCTCGCAGCGGTTTTGACGACAGATGAGCTCTGACCACAGTGCCTTCAGAACCAAATTTGGCATCCACAACTGCTGAGCTACTGAAAACAGCTTGCAAGAAATCAGAAGAAGACGACGAAGTGAACAGGGTTATAATGTCACCTGAAATAACCTCAGAGTTTTTAGCAAGAAGACTATCGTCTACCATGTATTCGACCTCTCCAGAGAAGTGGCGAACTGTAAATGATCGAGGAGAAGAAACAGCATCAAGTGAAGGATTCTTGTCATATCGTTTTCTGAAAGACTCCATTAGAGCTGCATCATTCTTCTCACGCCGCGAGTAGTCATCAATGACCGACAAGGCACCTAGCGAATGCCGAAAAAGTGTTCTCACAGTATCAGAATTGTCAAAATACTCTGAAACAGGGATTGTCACTTCTTCAGACACAAACTTTTCCACTGGATGCTCAAAGTAACTTTTGAGTAGATAATTGTATAGGATCTCATTTGCACTGTTGTGCAGAAGCTTGTCGATAGTTGGAACTGCGCTGGAAGTGTTGAACCCCGGAAAATCCACAATTGAAATAGTATTGTCCACAATACTTTTCAAACCACCCATTTTTCTGTTTTGATCTTGCGAGAGACTAGAATTGATTTGTTCCATGATCCAGACGAATAAAAGGGTGTAGAGTGCTCTTGCCAACTCATCGGCGTTTTCACGAGCACCCTTTTGATCCAGCACCAAAGTGA
>JAJMHO010000005.1:0-267439 GCA_030566085.1 Geotrichum histeridarum
CACTCTTTCCACTTCCATTGTGACCGACGATAAAATTGATTCGCGGCCCTAGCTCAATTGCTAGATTTGAATGGCACTAATATGGATGTTAGAACAGAGCAAACATAAGACTAGAATACCAACTTACCATAAAATTGACGAGCTGAATCTTGGAAATAGTACCACTTTTGTACGTTGACTGCATGATGTTAGCTTCTGTTAACAGTGAACATGTCGTACACTTACTGGGACAACCTGAGAGTTGAGTTGGTCCATTTGACTGGCGGTGAAACCATTGAACTGAGATGATTTTTGGAGACTAGCAAGAGACTCAGGGATGGTATCTTCAATGTAAGATATTGACGAGTCTGCAGACTCGTCGACGCGCTGCTTCTTGCCATTTGCCTAGAGGGATTAGCAAACCGATCTTTAGGTGAAACGATAGAAAGAGAAAGCTTACCTGATCCATTTCAAGCTCGTCATTGTAGTCAGACTCTTCGTCTGAAAAGCTGTGGCTTCGCTTTCTTGCGCGGTCATGGTTGTACGAGACCATTGTAGCAAATCTTTAGTAACGTCGTAATGCGAGAAGATCAAGATGTAGTTGGGGATTCCCTCAACGCACAACTTAAGAGAGAAGTAAAGAACAAAAATGAGAATGAAAAAAAAAAAAAAAAAAGTATCGTGTATCAGGTCTAAAATATAACGAAGGTTTAGAATTTAAAAGTAGAGTCGCGAGGTAAAACAATAAGGTGGAGTGAAAATGGTTGAAGGAAAAGACAAGAGATAGTGGCCAAAAACTCTCTTTTTTTTTGATTTAATAAATTTACCTGTCTCACCACACCAAAAAAAATTATTTTAATGACATTTTCGCGTTTTAGGCACCCCTCAGTTTCGTGTCGAGATAGGTTACCCTGACTTACCGCATCCTGTAAATTGATATTGCAGGCTCTCTTTACAATAGACCAACGACGTGCGTGACGCTGTAAATTTGTCAATAGTTGCGATTTGGTATAGAATGATATTTCAGGGTGCAAAGTGCGTTATTGAATGTGCTATAGTAGAAGTACTAGTTACCAGTGCTTGGCTTGAGTATGGTCTAGAACCCTAGTGAGTAGACCTGTTCGAATCGGTCTTACGGGGGACTTTGGTCTTGATAGCTCAATTGAACGTGCGTTAACTTCAGTGTTTCTGGATCATATCTTTCCTCCAAGACGTTAAAATAACTTTGAAATTAACCAGTTTATGAGTAGAATAATCTCATCATCTCAAGATCTTCTCTCTCTCTCTCTCTCTCTCTCTCAGTAAAGTTAAGTCTAAGCGAAGGGAGCGACTCTCCTTCGACTCCTCACCCAAATGAGTCCCTGCTTTACTGCATTCACCCCATAAAACCCACCAAAACTTAAAATTCCCATAAAAAACCACCCCAGCTATCAAAACCTAGACATTATCAGTCAATAATTATCTTAAGTAGTAGTCATCTTCATCATCGATATTCAACTCTAGTTACGGCATATTCTTCAATCTTTTTACATTTTCTTCCAAGCTTATCCGCATCTTTCGTCATCACTAATAATCGCACTGCTGTGAACAACAACTAACGCATCCCCATGAGTGGCATGAACTACGCGTCCATGACAACGGTCTCTGGGGTCGACTCATCTACGTCACAGGCACAAGACCAGCAACCACAAGGCCAAGGATTCGTCCGCCGGAGATCAACTTTGCTTCTCCAGGGCGAGCAAGAAACAGAGGTGGATGAGGACATGGAGTTTCACAAGTTAAACCTGCAGCCTGGTGTGCAACCCAACCCAGCAAAACCCTTATCAAGAGCAGGATCGGGCGAGGAAATTCAGCTCGGTGGCGAGTACTTGGATAGTATGAAGGATTATATTCTGAGAGTCTGATTAATAGGAGAGGCTAACATGGTTTATGATAGATGCAAACACATACGAAACGCTGATTTCATGGGAGCAAGGTGGATCCAAGGTGTACGTAACCGGCTCGTTCACCGGCTGGAGAAGAATGATCAAGCTAAATCAAAGGTACGATTGCATTATTCAAAGTCTGTACAACTCACTAACTTCATATAGGAATGATGGCACATATTCTGTTGTCTTGAAACTACCAGCAGGCACACATCGCATGAGGTTCGTCGTCGACAATGAGTTAAGGTGCTCCGATGTTCTTCCCTCTGCAACTGACTCCATGGGTAACCTCGTGAACTACATTGAGGTTGGCATGGAGTTAGATGCAGATACCAGCATGGAACCGCTAACTCGGGTAGGCCCTGCCACTACAGACCAACGAACAGCGGATGACTGGGAACAAGTGAGCGAGGACCAACTGCGAAATCCTACAGATGCCGACTCAGATATGCTGATGAACGACGACGAAGAAGCCCTGAACGGTGGCGGTTATGAGCGGTTCCACGAGGAGCAACCTGCAGAGCCAGTCTACAAGTTTTCCAACGTCATTCCCAGCGTATTCACCGACGTCGAGGTCATGGAGCAGTTTGTAGCGTCTGATTTCGTGACCCCGCCACAACTGCCGCCGCACCTTGAAAGCGTTATCCTGAACTCAAATTCAAACGAAAAGGATAACAATAGCGTGCTGCCAATCCCAAACCATGTGGTTTTGAATCATCTTGCAACCACTAGTATCAAGCATAATGTGCTGGCTGTAGCCAGTATTAGTCGCTACTCACGAAAGTATGTGACACAGATCCTTTACGCGCCTCTATAGATCCCTTTAGCTGTATCTAATAGTTCCTACACCTCCACATTCTTCTCTCTTCTCATGATTCAATAACACAACCTAATAGCTATATCACTGAATGAATAAAAATTAACATGAAATATCTAAAACTATTCGTAACATTTTAAAACAAACACTTAATAGAACAAAACAAACTTAGCTTCATCTCTGCAGAGCCTCATCAATGTTGTTGATTTCCTGCTTCAAGTTGACCTCCTCTACAGTTTTGACCAGCTCTGTTGTGCATTTGGCCATGTCAAAAGAAATACCTGCAAGGCGTTGCTTGAACTGTTTATCTGGAATTAGCCCTTCATCGTAAATCTCACTATCCCCATATAGGACTTTCATGCGCTGGCAGCAGTTCTCTAGGTTGTCCACAATATAAACAGCATGGTCCTTGAGCTGTCGATGCTTGGTCTGTTTCATCATGCCGCTTATGGCTTCTAGCATGGATTGCACATTGTCTGTAATCAAAATGATGTTGTGATGCAGCATGCGGTAGTTGTAGTTTTCCTTGATGCCTGTGAGCAGTTCTTGAATACCATCAATGACTCCCACGGTTTGGTTTTCAAGGTATTCTTGAAGAGCTATAACCGTGTTCGAACCAGGAGTATCCTTATTAAATTTGCTCGCTTTCAGCTCGCGGATCATGGCCTGCTCTTCAACTGCCGGGGAGTTACGCAACTCCTGGTCAATTAAGAAGCTGACATCCTGAATTTCTTGCTTGTGGTGACCTGGTATAAATACGTTCTTCTTAGTATCAGGAAGTGGTAGCCCATTGGGCCCAGCTGTGCTCACAACTGGGAGTGCCTTGCCACCATTTGTCGTCGAATCACTCTCATGAACACCGCTCGAAGTAGGCCGTACTTTGGCAAGTTTGACCAAGTCAATTACAGCAGCAGCAAGATCCGAAGCTGCGGCATCCAAAAGAAAAAGAGGGGAGAGACCGCCCGAAGTACTATGGTTCCGAGAAGTAGTGATGAGATGGTTAGCGGTAGCCGACACCAGAGAAGTGGCCTGGGCCAACTCTCCTTGAAGTTGATCAAGGTTGCTATCCAGCTGGTGCATTTCCTCAACAGGGCAACTACCTACATCTTGAGTGATAACTCTGGTAGCCACAACAACACCATGAAGTTGCTCCATCATACCCTTGGAAGGAGTTATTCTAGACTGCAGTAAAAATGCATCCATTGCAGATTGGAACTTGCCAACACTCCCGTCATTTATCATTCCATGTGGAGACAAGTACTCACTTTGGATCGATGGAATGTTAGGCTGTGCAAATGCACTATTGGTTCCATACGCTGTAGCACGCAGGTTCCTTACCTGTGCTTTGGATTTGGCGTATCTGGCCTTCCACTCCTTAGCCTCATTCTTGAGAGCCTCAATTTCTTTTGTTTGCTTCTCTGTGCTCCAAGACGTGTCATGCTCAGCCAGGGTCCTCATTTCTTCCAAAAAAGCAGACGCCTCTGCCCTGACTTCTTCCGTCACTTTTTGTTGCTGCTCGAGCTCTATCTGCAGCTTTTGATGATCTTCTTCCAGTCGATTGTATTTCTCTTGCAAGCTTGCATCATGCACAACGCTGGCACCTGCCATCAAAATGCCCATGTTTTTTCCGGCTGCCAGCTCATCTCGAAGTGATGCAATGGTCTAAAATGTTAGTAAAAATTGTTTTCCTGTGATCCCTGAAAAATGACTTACATTATCTTGCTTGAGAAGTCTGCCTTCAAGAAGCATGATTTGACTGGTCAAAGATGCCGAGCTTCCAGCAAATTCCGTTTGCTTAGACATGGTTTCAGCGTGTTTTTCCTTCAGTTTTTGGTGCATAATCTCCATATCAGCCAGAGCAAGAGACTTTTCCTCCAATTGACTGTTGAGGGCTTCAGATTGGGCGGCCAATTCCTTTTTCGCCTCTTCAAGCTCTGCCATCAAAGCATCCTTAGCCATTTCGCTATCACTAATCATCTGATGTAACCTGCCATTCTCCTCGACAAGTGAATTCTTGACTACCTCTGATTCGGCTATCTGGGCATCAAGCTTGGCTATGCTGTCTTCCATTTTTGTACCTGCTTCGACCAAAGCGTCAATCTGACTATCCTTGTCCTTTATAACAGCTGTATAATCGATGCTTGGTTTGGGATCCATCTTTGTGAAAGTCTTTTCCTCAGAAGAGAGAACAGATTGAGTGGACTGATTAGGTGTGTTCATCTCCGACTTGCTGACTGACCGAGATCGAATGCCACCAGGGATACCAGCCAGCATGGTTTCACTCAAAGATCGGCGTTTCTCACCAGGAGATGTAGTGCTTGCTCTTCTCATAAGATTGGGTGGGATGTAAGGAGATTTTTCTTCAGCGATGCTCTGGAGCGGGAACCCTCTCATAAGCTCTGCCTCTAACTCATTGAAGGCCGCACTTTGTGCAGGATAATTCATTGATTGAGTGTGAGTTTCCTCAATGCACTGGGACTCAGGATCAATGCGCTGGGATTCAGGATCAATGCTGCTTAGATTGAATTCATGTGCCAGACCATAGTCATCATCGCTGTTTTCTTCATCTGATGAAAAGTGAACGGCTGGGAGTGTAGGATGTAGTGTGGTAATGTCGGCCTGACTACTATTCTTATAGGACCAAGCTTGCAGAGCTGTATTGATCCCAGGAGTAGATGAATGAGGACTAAATTCAATTTCTGAGTGATCTGAGTCTTCATCAGACTCTTCCACAAGAAGAGATTTTGTTGGTAATAAACCTGGAAGCTGTGAGGTGGTACTGGAGATGGGGATAGATGTGAGAGGTTCTGGAATTGATTTGGGCACATCAGACTGTGTGTTGAAAATTAAGGTGTGAGACCCAGCAATGTCTGAGCCAATATTAGCCGACAAATTTGGATCAGGTTTTGCAGGGTGCTCAAAAGGTGATCTTGGAGAAGAGAGCTCTGATCCGGCTGTAGAAGATGGGGCATCTGAATAGAAAGTTGACGTAGTGGAGGCTGACATATGTTTGGCGCGAGATGAAGAATTGTGACTACTCAGTGGTATGGCGATTGGAGTTTGATGGACTGGCTCGTCAGACATTGAACGTACAATATCAACCTCAGCGACAAGAGGCGGTGACTTTGGTGGAATTGGAGGAGGAGTGACATTGTTTAGCATGCTTGAGACAGGGATGTTGGTAGAAGATACTTGGATCGGTTCCGGATCAGAATAAGACGATAACTCTTCATCGTTGAGCTTGGACATGACCTTTATATTTGGATTTCGGCGCTCTATCTCAAACAGTATGTCGAAAGCTAGATCATTGAACCGACTTGGAGAAAGAAACGAGAGCTTTTTACGCGCATTGTTCCGTTTCGGGTGTAAAGATTCGTCAGGGGGAAGAAATGCTGGAGCACTACTACTAGAAATGCGCCGATGCATTTCATCGTGGACATCTGTGGATAATTCGTTAAACTGCTTGGTTGAAAGCCTGAGAAGTTTCTGCTGAGCTCTGTTTGCTTGAAGTTGTCGCTTGTGTGACTCGTTAAACGCGCTGTCGACGGCCAGAAAGTTGCGAAAGTTCTCATAAAAGCTCAGAGTAGTTGCATCACTCATCAACTGGGGTTGCGTGATTGGGCTACTCATAGTTGGCGAGAGGTATTTGTAGTGATCCTCGCACTGATAGAAGGTGTAAAACTGACGTGGAGTAGTATCGCCAAAAGTGTTAGAGTAGAGATAGATTGAAAAACGGTCAATCTAGTCTCTACATGAAATGGAGTAAAAAACCTAGTAGCTGGAAAGAAACTTTAAAATGACGCTGTTTGTAAGAGGTGAGATAGGCTCAAGATTGGTTTCACAGTCATTAAAACTCACTAGTCTGAGTTTAATACACCAGGGAAAGGTGTCGGATGTTCAGAACAGCCCAAACTAAAAAAAAAATGAAGAAAGTCTTGAAAAATTAAGAATATTTTGAAAAGGGCAAAGTTTGAGATAGATATTGAGAAATAAAAATCAAGTTGAAACTAGAATAAACTCAAACAAACTAGGGTCCTTAGCTGATATAGGCAAAAGATCGTGGGCATTTTCTTGTTTTGTACACGATTTATATGGGTGGCTGGATGATAATCACCCTCTGTGCAAATTCATCATATATTTTTAGGCAATTCTGCATAATGCTGGAAAATTAAAATGAAATATTCAAACGCTTAATAAACTTTGTCTCTATTGTAAACAGATTTATAGGCCAACCAAGCGGCATCCATTCTTATAAACCTAGAGTTGAGATATTCAGAGAGGGAGGGCGGCGGTCAGATTGCTCATGCACAACAGACATCCGCGTATACGCGAGAGAGCTACCTATGAAATGGCCCCACCTTATTTCCACCAAGATCCAGCCAGTCAACTGATATTGAACGGGCGCCATTAGCCACCCTTCGTTGAGCTATCGAGGCATTTAAACAGTACTGTCAGGGCTACTTTTGCAATAGTGATAATGGGTTTTGTTACATCTAGCTGCGTCTTGCACTGCATAGACAGGTATCGCTTGAAAATTAGTCCGTCATTATAACTCAAGAATACATTATATATAGTGTTCTGGTGTCTTTAATGGCCAGTTATTACTAGCAACGTTAATTGATGTGGAAAGGCATGTTGCAGAATGCTCATGGCCCGCTCATATATGGGTTCAGATAGGTGTAAGCCTATATAATGGTTGTCAGAATAGGGATGATAGGAAATTGAAGAATTGTATCAGCCGTACCACAATCTGTCAATTTCATGGTAGAATTGCTGAACTATAGTACACAGAAAACGCATATATCTGCCAAGCTTTCCATCAAGGGGATATTTGCACGTTGGTATAAATGTGTCAATGCTGTATTCTAGTTTCTAGCTCTAGTAAACTTTATATGGAAGATTAAAAAAATCAACTCAGTACTCGAATTCTGTCCGAGGATTAAAGTAAACATCGCTAAATAAATAAATAGTGAGGCAGTTGTGATACAATATAAGAAGGAATAGTACAGATATGAGGGATACAAACGATGAAATAAAGGTAAGGCACATCAGAATAGGAATGGATAGTTTGGCCACATTATTCTTCGTTTGAAAACAGAATGATCCGGAGGCGATGGCTAGAAGGCAGCTTGGGAATTACCAGCAGGAGGCACGCAAGACAATTCAAGGTAAATAGAGTCAGGTCGTATTGTGTGTAATGAGTAGAGATAAGGAAAAGGCCAATAGGTACACCTAGAAGGAACTTCTTTGCGGGCGTGTACTGATCGCCATTATCAATCTGCTCCCACATAGTGAGGTTGTCGTATGCTCCAGCGTTGAACTCCCATGGAATACCAGTCACGTAATGGAACATTAAGTAGGACCCAAAAACATAGGTAAAATTGGTCAATGTCCAGCTCAATTCCTTTGAGATGCCAGGGAACAAATCATAAATGATCTTAATCAGGCCAATGACGACAAAGTGAATGGTCCAAGCGCCTTTGGAGTTGACCCAGGTGGCGTTGCGGTTGGGAAGCGAAAGTTGATCACTCTGCTCCTCAACAGTTTCTGGCTGAAGATGTGCAATTATACTGGAGGAGCGTCGGCGGTGTGGCGGAGGGGCGGTTCCGGAGTTTGTAACAGAGGACGAGGAAGAAGATGAAGAAGGCATGGCGAGATTCAGATGCTGAAGAGATAGGTCGGATAGGGGATTTCGGGAACGGAGAATTTGATCCAAGGTTCTACAAAGTGGGAGAATTTGGTAAAGAATCTGGGGGGTAATGCTAATGAGCCGGATGGATGAAAGAGCTAGAGAGACGAGATGGCGGGTATACGAAGGAGCGAGAAAATAATTGAAGGATCAAAGATTAGGCGAAATGATGAAAGATGAGGTTGAAATAAAAAGAGAAGGAAAGAGAGAAAAGAGGGAAGGAAAGAAAATTAAAACGAGTGGAAAATACAAGGTCTCTTGATCAAAATTCAGGTAGAAAAAAAAGGAGAGGAAATTTGCAGTGGTTTGGGTTGGTTTACTATGAACAAAAACCAACAAAAATATCCTAAAATTGACCTAAAAGTCCGTTGGAAAGGTTCACATTCTTCATATATATCATCATCAAAACATAGCTCAGACTGAAAAAGACTACCTAACATGTACGAATATTCAATTTCAGGAACAATATTGAAGGCTTTGAAGAAGTCTTGAGTAAAGTCGTTTGATTTTCAATGGTAATTAAACTGCAGTTTTTGATTCCTTTTACGATTCAGTGAAGTCGCATGTGCTAGTAGAGTATCAATAGGTGATTAGGGACATTGCCATGCCATTTTCACCGGATACGAGGTTTCCTCTTCAGGTTTTACACACAGGCTTTTCTGTAGGCCCGTATACGACATCTGTGCTATAGTTAGGATTGAGTTTCGGTCATAATATTTGTCTTCCAGTGGCAAATGCATGGTGACATGGAAGCCATCTCCATCTGAAATTAATTAGCAACTGTGTGATCTATCACTTTCGTGTGTGCTCACAAATGAGGGGCCATTCTATGCTGTAGTTCATTCTGTTTGTGACTTTGGGGATATGAGATTTACTCATTGCTAAATGCTCTGGGGCATAACTCTACTAGAAACATAATATATACAGGTAGAATATCACTGGGTTGGCAATACCAATGATGAAAAGTGAGGCGACAGTTAATATGGTTGAGGAGACAATAAGTTGCTAGTTATCGAACAATACTATGATGGGCATCAATCACCTTTGTAATTCCAATGACGTATAGATTTCATGGCTAGTACGAGCTGATAATATCTGATCCAGCTATACTCTCTAGTTTATTGGAAAAGCCATGTAAATGTCACAATGTATATGAGAAGGGATGGGTTAGCTGCATTGTCTGCTCAATTGCAGATAGCGACAGATCAAAGACGATTTCTATTGGCTTCTATTGCTGGCCATTCTATTTCAGCACGAGCAAAACTCCTTTTCTAATATGGCTGACCGTTAGTCCTTGAAAGCATGACTGCAGGCTATAACATCTTGAACGCCATAGAGCTTGAGATTTTGATATATATTGTCAATTTCTAAGGAGTGTCATAGCAAGGACCAAGTGTTTGTGTCAATTCAACAGGCATTTTGTGATCAATACAATCGCACACACAACTGGATACATGTTGAACATGAGCACTTTACCATCAAAATACTTCCATGGCATCCTCTTGATTTTTGGTCGTTATTACTTTCATTAAGGACTCTTTATTGCTTTTGATACTATACTTGTTGAAAGAAGGTCTTGCTTTACTCCTTCGTTTGTATTCACTATAAGAGAAGAAACCGTTTTGATTCTTTGTGATGCACACACAAATAGATGCTTCAAACCAACTTCTACATCTACCCGAGTATGTGTCTCGAGATGCAGTGACATCAGACGCAGCTACGACCAATCCATGGATGCAATTCGAAATCATGGCACCTCATGATGTGCAATGGAATCCTCCTATGTGCCGTGCTGTGTCGGTTCCTGAGGGACTTGGTTACACTTATTCCCATTTGAACCATGGTTCACAATTGGATATGCGTCAAGAGGTCAAAAATTTGAACTTGTATCGTCCAAGAACAATTCCACCGTTTCCAGTTCCGCCCACTCAGTTCATAACTCAGCAACAGCCAATTCATTATCAACAAGTTGTACCTATTACAATTGATGCTCTCAATCAGTTGGTTGGCAATGGATTGGTAGCATCTTATCAAAACTACAGTCTAGCTGTAAACCCAATAGTTAACGGTAGACCCAGTATTGTTAGCCATAACAATGAAGTGGAGCAACCAAATCATTTAAACAGTTATACTTCATTTACTTCTGGAGTTAAAGGATTGAGTCAAGAAAACTACAATGTTCAACAGCAACTGGCTAATTACGAAAACACTCTCTCCAACGCTTACAATTCTGATGATGATGGCAATCCTTCATTTTACAATGTGAATCAAGAATCAAATGTTTTGCTGGATTATATTGACCCCAATCTTGTAAGTCCCGAGGACTATCAAGATGAGATTATTAAAGCTGAAGAGGATGAATTCTTTACTCTTGTGGAGAAAATAAAAAATGAGGACATTGAAGAAGAAAGGTTGGATCCAAATCAAATTTTAAACAATAATATTGATTTCATCGGAGCTCAAAAATTGTTAGAAGAGCTCACAGATTTGCAGAATCTGACAGAAGATACACTAAAGTTTCAAACACTGGACCTTGCCAAAGATGAAAATGAAGAGGAATTACTTTCAGAATCATTTATTAAACACTTGCTTGATTCTATTCCAGGTGTTCTTAAAGAGCTCGATGAATTGGAAGAAGAGCAGACAGAGGATAAGCAAGATAATTCACATCTCGACTATTATCTCAATGACTTTAACAAGCGTGCCAGAATTAAGACATCACAATCATGTGCTAAGCAAGAGAAGGCACGTCCTTCTGATATGATACACTCAGAATTTATAGGATCGCCTAACAGTTCCCCTAAACGTATGTCTACCAAAAAGACTTCAAAGACCGGGTCTCCTCACAACAGCCCCCCAAAATGGCGGAATTACAGAAAGTCGTCAAGCGAGTCGCCTCCCTTTGTACCTGTTGATCTGCCCTTTGCAGCGACAGACAGCGGGGGCACATTTGGCATGATCAATTTTAGACACAAGAACGCGTGGACTAGAGTAAAGCCTGATCAGCTTGAAGATCTGGACGACTGGGATGCAGATGGGAATTTGAAATACTCCCCGCCGGATAGTTCTAAGAAGCGGGTTAAGATGGAAGTGAAACGGCCAAGGAAAGCCAAGGTTATTAAAACAGAGCCCAAGAGTCCAAGGAAAAGGGCTAGCTCTAAAAGAAAGAACTCGGGCCAACCTGTATGATTAAAAAAAGCTTCTTGACAAAACATTTTGTAACCTGTTTCCTACGTTGGTGAAACGTGTAGTTGTTTACTTGTCCTATTGTATTTCCCTTCTTTTAAATGCATCACTTTTCTGATCTCTGTTGTACAAGTTTAGTGAATTCAAACATTCCTATAAGCTAACCATAAACTTTGCTTTTAAAAACCGATTATAATATTTTAAAACCAATCATTAACTACCACATCAGTTTATCGATGTGCTGGTTGTTCTGAACTTGGGCCTGTTGCTATTATCCAAGTTGTCACGCTCTGCTATTGATAATTTTTTGATAATGAGATCTACATCATCATCATCAAAAGGCAGCGCTGGTTTTTTATTAGTGCTGCTCAGCAGAGCTTTGCCAGTGCCTTCGTCAGTAGCAACTTTCCTGCTGCCGACTTTGATTGAGGTAGGTTGATCCAGTCCCAAACTTCTCATTCTGTTGCTCAGCTTTGCTTCGTCTTTCTTTTTAATTGTGGGAACTAAATCCTTTCCATCATCATCCTCATCATCAACTACTGCATTGTCATCATTATCATCCTGGTCGTCGTCTTCTTCATCTTCTTCATCACCATCCTGATCGTTGTCGTTGTTGTCGTCGTCACCATCATCCTCGTCATCTGGGTATCCGCCTAATTTCAGAACAGTCTTGTTGACGATTTCGTTCCAGTCCATCATACCTCCCATTCCAATGTCTCCATAGGAACCAACCACCTTTTCGACTGGTTTCAGAATCTCAATCCACTTCATTTCATCCTTAATCACCTTCAAATGTGCACGTGTAGCAGGATGGTTGTAAGCGTAGGACACCATGGCAGGGGCAATCAAGATAGGATATTGAGTGTTCCATGCACGCACAACAGATGTCAGCAAGTTGTCACAAAGACCCAATGCAATCTTTCCAAGAGTGTTTGCACTCAATGGCGCAATAACCAAAATATCTCCCCATCGGCGCAGCTCAATATGTACCACCGGATCTGCTCTACCCTTCCAAGTAGCCCATTCATCCTGGTCACGCCAGATGCGAATATGACTTGGAATCTCGCCTCTAGAGACAAAGTTTTCAGCAGCCTTGGTCAAGATTATTTGGATATCAATTTTATCCCTTCCGTAAATTTCCGTGAGCTTGTTAATGATGAGACGTAGCTTGCCTGTAGAAATTGAACCTGTAGCAGCAAGTAGAATATGAAGTTTGCCATCATCCTGAGGAAGTCTAGGATCTCCAGCAGTATTGCTTGTATTATTGGCCTGCGAAGGAGCAGCAGAAGGGGGAGTAGCAATATTGGATCCAGACACATTCTTGCTGGAAAGCCCTGATGGTGGGGTGACATTAGCACCAGTACCTGGAGCAGATCCAGCAGCTGAATTTGACAGAACTGTACTGATAGCCTCAGGCACTTGAGAAGCTGAAGATTTAGGTAGAAGAGGTGGGCTCACAACCTGCTTTTGACCTATTGTCTCAGGGGATTTGATTCTGGGGCCGGCAATAGCTTCTGTCCCTGATTCCAATGAGTATATAGCTGGCATTTGGGATCTTGACAAACTGCTACTCCGGCTCCGTGTACCGGAATGGACGACATCATCAAGCAGGAAATGAGCATGAATGGAGGGTTGCTTGTGATGGCTTGGAACTGGGGTCGGTGCTAGCGTGTTGGTTGAATCACTAAGGTTCGATGTGGTTGCTTTTTCGGAAGTGGCAGACCCAGTGTCAGACAATAATGACGTTGCAGACTCATGATTTTCGGGCTTGCTGAGCAGACTAGGTGTTGGTTTTGTTTCGTTCTTGTTGCTGGAAACAACAACTTTACCTTTGACCTTGGAAATCTTCTCATTGAGCTTTTCAGCTTGAGTGGCTGCGGCTTTTTTCGCTTCTTCCTCCTGAAGCAGTGGGGGTGTAAGAATCCCACTAGAACAAAGGCTTGTGGAAGAAGATTGAGCCTCCGTCTTGGACTGTTGACTTAAGGGTGGAAATGTGGGTCGTTCAGGCTGTGAAGTAGCTGAAGCCTTGGGCTGAGGGACTGACTGAGAGGATGTAGCAGCACCCACCACCCCTTGAGAGATTGCTGAATTTTCAGCCGTAGGCAGAGGAGGAGTGTTGCTTGCTGATTGCGATGCTGGAGAAGGCGCATTCAGTATGCTGGTTGGCTTCTTGTTTTCTTCTGGAGAAACGAGGATCATACTTGAAGACGGCATGGCGGAGATCAATCTGAGTGATTTTAAGCCAACCAAAACGGAGACTTAACAGATGACTTAAAAGAGCGCTGTAAAAGAATCTAAAATCTCGAAACGTGGACTTTCTCTCGACACCAAACTTTAAAGGGCAGGATGAATGGATACTACTTGGACGAAATGAAAAACAAAGGGTGAGAAGAAGGTTAAAAATAAGAGAAATTTAAGGGCAATGAGATTGTCCCAAGGGCCGTAAGAAATTTAATGCTCGCAATTGTCAAAAAGCGTTGCTTTAGTAAGCGTTGGGAAAAAAGTACTAGCCTCGGGGAGTTTAGACTAGGGGAAGAGTTCAATAGCCGATGTCTAATGGTCTCTATTGGGCCTTATAAAGTGTTCATCTTTCAAAGGGAACTTAGGTATGGTATCTGTTGAGCCCATAGTTGCGATGTGGGAAATATCAATATGGCAAAAGGAATGATATCACAGAAGCACGGACTCACCTCTTGTAGGCCGGATACCCTCTGAAACATCTGAAAAAAGCTTGGCTCTACTATGATGACCCTGAGTAAACTGCGCATTGACAGTTGCCAAGTTCCATTGCATTCTGTCAATGACCCTAGTTCAACCTCTTTTGATGTGATTATTACAAAGAGTTGAGGTTTCTGCTCCATGTGTAGAACAAACGGAAATCTAATTGGTACAAAACAAGGACAAAATTACCTTCTTTGACATGTAATAAAAGAAACGGATGTCTATGGCTCTCCTTTCATACAAACAATGTCTCTGAAGACTTTTTAAAGGTAGGCAAGAAAAAGCGGGTAGGTCGTTCTCGTTATGTTAAGCGACCTCAGAGTATCAGTTGTGGTGGTCTCTGAACACCCCAGGCTGCCGCCATTGAAATCAAATTTCAACAACTAACATTAAATTCAAGAATTACTCTAAACTATTTGGCATTTAAATAACATTTTGGAAATCAAGATACGTAAAAATCACTGGCGGATAACTCCAACTTCTTGTGGAGACACAAAAGGGCCCTGATCTTTCGTCTTTTTATATTTTGGAGGCTTTGGATGCTGAACGAACGGCTGCTGCTCCTCCAGCTCAACATTTGCAAGAGGGTGATGCCACTGAGGACCCGAATTCCAATCTTGGCCCATGGTGTACCTGTCGTCTATTCTTTGAATGCCTGATTGATGGTCCTTTTCTATCCTCTTGTTCATGTGATTGAATATCATTGCCGCGTTTCTAGTGGAACATTGATTTAAATAACTGAAGAAGATGCCCAAGATGGGGATTAATGTTATCAGGAAGTCAAAGAATATCTGGCTGGCTATTTTCGCATGAAGAGTTTGTGGAATTCGGATTTCTTCCGCCAGGCTCAAAATTCGACCATGCAAAACGTACATGGTCAAAGGACCGATAACTGGTAAAATGGCTAGAGAAAACCAGGTTAGTTCGACAGCAACTGACTCCAAATCAGAAACTTACAAACAATTGGAGCAAGTCCAATGCCCAGATCACAGCAGTTCATACCACACATGCACCTATCATGCGACCAGGCTTTATTGCGAATTTCCTTCCAGATCTGCTTCTCATAGTCAGTCGCATAATCTGGGAGCTTGCGTCGTCTCTCTTCACCGTTCGGCAATTTCTCATAGTAAGGGTCTAGTACGCTCTCGGCTGTCAGCTAAGATTGATCTACACTAAGTATTGCCACTGACCTTTTGTATTGAAATGCTCTCCCATATATTCATCGTAGGCCATTTGGCCTGCGGTGTACCCAGGGATACTCTCAATCAGAGCCGCCATATTGATCACTGATACAGATTAGCTCACCTGTGGCGAGATACCCAACCAAACTCTCTTACCAGTAGTCTTTAGTCAAGAATCAACAGAGAAACGGGCGTCATCAGCTTTAAATGCTGTAGAAGGGGTCGATTGTCTCTGCTGAACCCAGGAAAAAGAAGGCAAGGAAAAGCATAAGCTGACACCATATCGCAAGGCTGTGCTATTTCAAAGTTTCCATGTAACGAACCTAAATGATGGTGCTCATTTCGATCCTTGATTGGTACATTTATTTATTTATTTTTTTTCATTTTCCCCAAATATGCAAAAGCTGGTGGGAGGAGAAGATTGTTTTGGTTGTTTAAACCTTCTTTCACAACCAAAAGTATGACCCTTTGATACTTTCCTTTAGATGCCTAGATGCTTGTCTGATTGAAATCTTTTTTTATAATTTGTTAAAGTTTTGAGTTTCAGATACGGCGCTTTGTAGGTCCTGTCAATCTCTTCTGGCTAGACTTGATAACTGGTAACGTAGGTTTTGTTTCCTAGCTCCCTTGTCGAGTGGATCTTCCAATTCGGTCAGCCCTATTTGAACTAACAATTCTCCTCATACAGCTTGCCAACTCATGTCGGCTTCCTCTAATGTCTATACGAGTGTCAGGTCCAGCGCCGACTATGCTGAAAACTCTGTAAAGCCTCAACTTCAGCCACATGTACTGCATAGTCAGAAGAACCTAAACCAATATGAACCAGAATTGAGTACTTCACTGAGTATGGGCGATGCTACCATCAATAGAAACTCACCCCTCTCTCCATTGTTACACAGAGAGAGCCCTGCTGACGGCCTCGAAGATGTGTCTTTACCCTCATCCGTCATTCCGAGTCCGCAACTACGAGCTGCAACACCTCAAAATGCCTTTTCACGACAAAGAAAAACATTGTACCAACAAAGTAACGCATCTTCAAATTCCCCTCGCTTTTCGCAACTGACCCTGGATCAATCGTCGGATTCATATAAATCACGATCTACGTCACCTTTGGAGTCCAAATACATTGGTTCAGGCAAAGACTCCGCAAACAGAGAAACCCTTCATTCCCTTCAATCAACTCAATTCAGTAGTAATGGCACCGAAAATCCCTCCTTAGACTCAGGGCCAACTGAAAAGTACCCTCTTGATTCCTCTACTCCAATAAAAGAATCACATCCAACCGATCTATTCTTAAAACTAAAATCTAGTCAAATTGTCAAAAATGCTTCCAAGAGTACGCCAACAAGAAAACTGCTAGAGCCTGCATCTCTCAAAATTCCACCTCCTAAATTTAACGATGCCATTGAACTTGATGATTCCCTGAATTCACCAGGATCAGAACTAGGTGTTTTGGAAGATTTTGTCCCCGAAACAGAAACACACTCGTTCAGTCTTCAAAGTGGAGGGATCGAAGAATCAGAGAGCTTCATGAAAGACAATACTGATTATCTAGTAGACAGAGCTACCTCATACAAACAGGGAGACGCGTCAATTCAGAATGATGATCTTCCAATAGGCGTCAAAAAAGAAAAGGCGGTCATTGATTCATTGAAACAAGAAATTTTCCAACTCAAGTTGCATATCGTGATTATGGAAACCCAGATGAATACATCTTCTAATGCTGGGGTAGCTCAGTTGAAAAGCAGGTTAGCTGAATCAGAAGCAGCTAGAATATCCATGAAGAATGAGAATGACAAGTTGCGCCGCACAATGGCTTCACTTGATGAAGAGGAGACAGATGACTCTAAGGACAAATGCCAGGCATTAGAAGAGGAACTGTTAGAGTACGAAGTCGCTCTGGGTGAAGCACAAGATCAGCAAGAGTATTTAAAGGTATTTTTCATGCTTTTTTTCCTGAGTTCTAGTTCTAACATTTTAGGAATATTATGAGAAAGTAATTCTTGACAAACAGATTGAGTCTAGAGAGCTGCAGGAGGCAAACGAAATTCTCCTGCGACAAGTTGCGGCTCTTGAAGAACAGCAAGATAGTCTTCTTTCAACAATTCATGGTTTACAATCAGTGCGCCAGAGTCCTGCGAAATCACCTTTAAGTTTGCGAACCAGCTCTTCCAGGTCACCAATTAGTGTGCGCCATAGCCCTTCTAAGTCCTCAATATTAGGAAAATCTGCGAGGAGAGATGCAGATGATCAGCTTGGAGATTTCGGTGAAATTCTTGCTTGTGTTAACGATATTGAAGAAAAGCTTTCTCAGTCCAACGGTGATAGTGAACTAGGGCTTAGCCCAAGGATCAAACCCGAGTTTTCGCTTAGCTCTCCGAATACCGAAACTTTTCTTAACCTCATCAGACGCATTGATTCAACTGTTGAAAATCATATGGAGAGATATTCACTTGTGCTAGATGACTCTGAAAAGGTTCGACAAGACTATGCCAACGTGCTCGAGATGTACAATAGTTTGAAATCTGATCTGGATGGCTTTGTATCTCGCGGTGAGGCAGAGGCTGCCATTGCAGAGATAGAGCAGGTGGTTTACGAAAAAGAACAAGAACTAGTTGAACTCCGGAATGAAAAATCTGAGCTTTGGAGTAATATTCGGATTGTCAATCAGGGCCTTGCTGAAATCGAGAGAGAAAGAGCTGGTCTCATTCAAATGAATACCCACCTAGTGCAAAAAAATGAGGAGCTTCATGAACTTGCAGTATCACAAAACCCAATGGTTGAAGAGCTAGAATCTCTGACCAACGAGAAAAAGGAGTTGGAAGTGGAAGTGGATCAGAAAGAAAAAGAACTTCAGAGTCTTACTCTGAGCTACTCTAATTGTGAGGCTGAGCTTGAAGCCAAAAGCACTGAAGTCAAGGCTTTACAAGAACGCATCAACTCGCTCAAATTTGGTTCCGATATGAACAAGGAATTATCCCACAACACTTTAGAGCGGTCCACACCTTTGAATAAGAGTCCAAGAAAATCAGATGCTTCAGTTATCATTCACTCCAGGGTCAAATCTGCTGAAGATATTGTTGACCATATTCTATCCGAAATTCAGGATTATTACAGCACAAATGTTACCATTGAATCTCTCACTGATCATCTTGACGAAATCTTTGAATCTGTGAAGCAGTTTGATGAGATAGCTGAGCAACTCAATGAAGCGAATAAAGTCAGCACAGAACTCACTCAGTTTATTGATGAAAAGGAATCAGAGATTGAAAAGTTGAAGACAAAGCTTGGATCTGCTGAAAATGAAGGAGTGACATTGCAAAAGAATCTTGAGAAGGCTAAGCAGGAAGAAGTCATTCTCCAAGAAAAAATCGCTGGTCTTGAAGCGGTACTTGAAGCGGGGAAGTCTGATTCAGAGACTTCGAGAAAGCTAGCAGGCGAAAGCAAGGAGAGATTAATTTTACTTGAAACTGAACGTGATGCTCACGCATCTAAATTGGAAAGCTTGCAAACCAGTTATGATGAGCTCCAAGATAAACTACAGTTTATGGAGAATGAGCTCGATGCACGCACTTCAGAATGTGAGGAATTGCAAGAAACTATACAGGCACTCGAAATTGATTTGGAGGCAGAGCAAGCTTTGAGGTCTGAATTGGATGAAATTAGGACAAAATATGACAAAGTGGTTGAAGATCTAGACATTTTGAACAATGAAAACTTGGATCTAGAAGCAAGGAACTCAGAGTTGACTACAGATTTGGAAGTTCAAGTAGCTGAGCACCAGGAATTGCAAGCGGAAGCCAACCAGCTTCGCCAAGGCAATGATCCCACGGAAGTTAACATGCTTAAATTGCGTGTGGCCACTTTGGAAAACTCTGAAAAGCAGTATGTCAAGGTCAATACTGAACTTCAAGAGAGGCTTAATAGTTTGAATTCGTCTAAAGAGAGCCTTATGGAAGAGATTGAAAAGAAGAACAATGCAATTGGAGCGATTTCAAGAAGAAAAGGACAATTGGATCGTGACATGGACCTTCTCACGCAGAATTTTAACAAAGAATCCAAGAAGACTGTTTCGCTGGAACGTCAAATGTTATCTCTTGTGCAGGCAACATCAGGAAGTAGCGTTCTCAACGCTAGTAATGCAGGATCAGTTTTCAAGCAGCAAACTTATCACCGTATGCTTGAGCTTGATAAGGAAGTCAATAGTTTGCGTGAAAAGACTGAGGGATTGCAAGACGATCTAAAGACGCGGAACCAAATGCTTCTCAAGCGAAGTACTAACTTTGGTATCATCATGTCTGACGTCCTGCTGAGTCTTCAGAAAGTCTCAGGTGAAGAATGGCAAAGCGAAATCAGCCAAATTTTAGAGGAAGTTGGGCGTACACCTGGAACCTCAATGGACGATTACAAGAAGCTGGCCGCGCTCATTCGGGATTGCATCAAGAGCATAAGTAGCACTAGCCCTAGAGGCTCAGTGCCAACGACACCTTCAAAGACACTGTCTAAATAGACTTGATTGGACTCAGATGAACGTTGGGTTACGCTTGATTAAAGTTTATAGACCTATATTAAGTAGACAATGTAGCAGAATGAAATGAACAAGAACAGTAAGTTTCTAACTAGTGTTGATATGCAAGTTGAAACTGTGAGTTGAATGTTGCAAGCATACAATGGTGCTAATGGTCCCAAGAGATCAACACTCCAAATGAAAAAAAAAAAAAAAAAAAAAAAAAAAAAAAAAAAAAAATTAATTCACCCACTGTCAGAACGAACCTTGTAACAATTCCAAGATGTCTGCACAACAACCAAGTACCAAGAAACGGCCATTAGAAGGTACAATAAAAGGAGACTCTATCAAGAGACGTACTGTTTTCAAAAATGTGCTGGAAGATCCATACACGAAATCTTCTTGGTAAGTGGTGCTTCTACATTGAACTCTTTCTTGCGACATACACTAACCTTTCTTCGCGCCAGGCCGGCCATAAATCAAGAAGATGGAACCTATATAATTGAACTGATTTGCTCATTACTGGAGCCCATGGGCTCGTTTAAACAGATACAAACGTCGAACCCGAAATCAAACCGCAATGACAATACCCAACTACGACCTGATATTGCCGATTTCTTGACAATTGGATTCAACAAAACGAATGAAGCCCTCGAACAGCAAGCCCGCAAATTTTATCATTCCATGGGTGTTATTTCGGATACTTCAGCATTAGAGAAGGAAACTACCAACAACGGCGTGTGGCTTGTTTTTGTGTGCAAGCAGGATATGAAATCACAATTACTATGGTCACATTTTCCAGCCTTGTGCGCTGCTGCCTCATTAGCAAGCGAAACCAGCAGTACCACTAGCACCGAGCAGAAAAGTCGACCAAAATCAGTCAGATTAATACAACTGCCGGCTGGATCATGTACAAGGATTTCTAACGCTCTTGGTCTCGATCGGGTGTCTGTCATTGGCTTGCGCCCTGGAAGCTCAGTAGCTTCTGAGCTTGAGAATCGAATTTTAAAGAATGACATTGGTCTGGTCGAAGTTCCAGGATGGATGAATCAGATCAAGCTGAACCCGCCAGTGATTTCGAGTCTGAAAACGACAGCACCTATTAAACCTCCAAAGTATCAAAAGAACAAGCCACCATCATCCTAGGCTGTAAACTAGAGACTATTTATTTATGCACTATGCAGATAGATTTTGTTTTCCTTTTTGTTAATAGAAGTATCCAAAGCTCCGTTATTTCCATCTTGAAGAATTAGGTCAAGGTCGCGGTAAAGATGAGATGCTCGAGATCTGGTCCCAAACAGCCTTAACCCATGTAACCTAATAATGTTTGAAGTGACATTGAATAAATAGTAGCTATACAGATATCATGAAAATGCTTAATAAAATGATTACCAGCGTGTTCCAAGAGCAAGTGGTGCCATCGGATCGTCCGCCGCAGTAAGAGTATCCTCTATAGCGTGATACTCAACCTGTAGCAGGGTGGTGCGGTCATTCTTACCCCATAATCCAGCCAACCAATCTGAAGCAAGCTCATTAAGTACGCTGAGGGATGCATTGGGGTTCTCTTTGTTTTCAAGCAAAGCCGTCTTTGAAAACACTTCGATCTCACTGTAAAGCAGCTCCAGCTCGTCTTTCCAATCTTTGGCATTCTTTCCTTCTGGAATGCCTATCTGGCCACCTCCGTTAACACATCCACCAGGGCAAGCCATCACCTCAACATAGTCATACTGGCTGGGGTCACTCAAAGCTTGAGATGTGGTGACTCCAGCACGACGAGAAGTTACGCGTGCACGAGCCATCTTGAGCCCGGCTTTCCCTAAAGGTCCAGTGCCCTTTTGCTTCAACTTTCGCACCAAGTTTTGGATATTTCGGAAACCATATACTCGAGCAGTGCGGAAGAAAATCTTTGAAGCATCTGCATCACTGACAACTCGATATTCAGTGATATCCAAGTTCTTTCCAGGGAGGACTTCAACATGAGTTGGCTCTTGAAGTTGCCGTTGAATGCCCTGAATAACAAAATCCATGTAACCACCAGAAGATGAACCAGGATGCGAGGTCCATTGTTCCGTAGGCCATTCCTTGGGTGAGAGTTTCACGACAGCAGCTGAATCGGTCTTGTCGTTCAGAGACTCAAATGCAATTCCTTCACCAATCAACAGTTGCACAATTTCCTTCGCAGTAATGACGCAGTCCACATCCCGATATATATCTCCCTCCTCGTCAGATCCAAATTCAGGTCTAGCGGCTTCAAGCTTTTTATCGAAACAAGGCATGACACTTAGGTGGTAAATGTTGCCCCTGGGAGTGTTGATTTCCTTGCTGATAAGTTCTTTGAGAAGTGTACCAGTAATCTGCTGAGGCGATTTAACCTTAGACAGGTATGGAACAATATGCGGATGCGTTTTTTCAACGTAGCATGTCCAACCCGGACAGCTGCTGCAGAGGATTGGTCCCCGAGAGCTGCCAGAATTTTCAGTTGAGATCTCGATAGTATTTCTATATTCCTGAACTTCTCTGAAACTCTCACTCAGAGATATAGCCCTTCCAACCTCCAACCCCACAATGTACTTGAACCCTAGAATGTCGATGAATAAATGCTGTAGTTTGGCGTCAACCTTCTCAATAGAGATGCCATACGCACCAGCTAGCGAGACACGAGACTGATGAGATATGGATGCAACATAAACTTTGTCTTTTGATTCTGGGTTCCGTAGGCTGGAGAGTAGTTCGTCATGGCTCTGAAGAGATACAAGTACGCTTTCGGCGGATGTGATGCACCCACTGCACGCAAGACAGTCGGATAGAGAGATCTGCGCTTTTTCTAATGTGGCCTTCCCTCCGTCACTAGAAATTTCAGTTGGAACACCGTCCATACTGATCTCGATCTTGGCTTTCCCTGAGTCATTAGTCTTTTTGATTTCGACAGGTTTGATACAAGCCACACCAGGGCTAATAAAATCGTTCAAGTCGTCAGCCGAGAGAATAGCACTCATTAGCGCAAATGTAAAATAAGTTAACCGAATGCAAATGAAGAAAGAAGAAGAGAAAAGAGTGAGTTGAAAAAAGTTAGTTTCTATACTTTTAAATGGCGAATTAGAAATATCTGGTATTCTATGAGTAATCCGATTCAAGTTTTTTCTCATTTCTCCCAATCTTGCTTTCTTCATCTGAAATTGTCATGTGACCATTGCCCGTTTTTTTCATTGCTCAAATCGCCTGTAAACAACAAGCACCCAACTGTTCCTTCAACTCTTATCTCAGGACTACTCGTGGTGGCCAATTGCTTAACTCGAGATGTCACTGACTACATTCACAAGGCTGCTGAGCAGAAATACCTGCAGGGCGTCTTTCAGCACTGTGTCTTATCGTACCCCGTTACAGTACCAACCTACATCAAGGGTCCAATTCAATAAGTTCTTACTGGCTAAACATGGAGTTCGGTTCAACGCAACAATTGCTCCTGCTGCAACGCCAGATTCTGTTGAGAAAACGGCTGAGACGGTAGCTGAAGCTGAAGCCACTAAAGATAAAGATGAGCAGAGCAACGTCGAGGGAACCACCGGTGAAATCGAAAAAACGGTGCGGGAAGGAATCTTTTACTTTGACAATGTATATCCCGTAACCCCAGGACGATTTTCTATTATTTCGCAATTGCTATCCTATTCTCTAGGATTGACTGAAAAACGGGTGGAACAATTGATCACTCGCCACGCTTTTCCAGAGGATCTCCCAGTCAAGTTTACCCAATTGATCCCTCGATACAAAGATGGTGGCGCTTTTGGAAAGTACGAAATCAGCTCAAATTCACCTACTCTTACTCATGAGGAAGTTCAAGCTGTTATTTATTCTCACTTGAAAGCCCATGATTTCCGACCGATATTCAATCCCTTCCGCCGCATGAGAGTGTTTGCTGTGTTGGGTGTTCCTTGGATTGAAGATCTCAAGAGAGCCAGTAGCAAACAAGTGCGAGTTGTTTTTGAAGGTCCCGATCTTTCTCAGGAGATGTTGTACAAGGTTTTGCGTCGTTATGGTTCCATTATTGACATTATTCCGCCTGCTCCCTCTGTGAAAGATCTGCCTCGATCTGCTCTTGTTGAGTTCAATCGACTTCGCGACTCTTGTACTGCCCGAAACTGTGTCAATTCATTGAAGCTTGGAAACACTACAATACATATTGCCTATGTTCCTTCAGACCGAGCAGGTTGGTTTAAGAAGACTATTACCGATCACCCTCGTATTGTTATTCCCGTGTTTTTGGCTTTGTTTGCAACCCTTGCTGTGCTTATCTTTGAGCCGATCCGAACTTTCTTTATCAAAAGAAAAGTCTGCAACTCCCATGGCTTTGAGAGTTACAGAATTTATCAATGGGTCACCTCCATCACTAGAAGCACCTTGAGTACCTTAAGCAAATATCTGCATTGGGACTATAGCTTCCAGACCGCTCGTTTTGAGGACCTCTGGTCTGCACGTCAAGAGAGTATCAACACACTCCAGCAGTGGCTGGAAGAGAATGTCAATACTTTCATTGTGGTCAACGGTCCCAGAGGCAGTGGTAAGCGGGAGTTGGTGAGCAAAATTGCTCTTCATGGACGCAATAATGTTTTGAATATTGATTGTGAGGCTCTTGCAAAGGCTAGAAACGAAAAAGCGTTTCTCAAGGCTGCCTCAGCGCAATTGGGCTATTTCCCTGTTTTCCCATGGATGAAGAACTTGACTACTTTTGTTGATTTGATTGTACAGGGTTTGACTGGTCAAAAGACTGGATTCTCGGAGTCTATTGATGTTCAATTCAAGTCCATGCTCTCTACGACTATTTCTGCTTTACGGGAAATTTCATTGGAAAACTACAGAAAGGCTGATACCCAGGGTGATGTTAAAATCAGTGAGGACGACTACCTGCAGCTTCATGCTGAATCCAAGCCTGTTGTTGTTATCTCTCACTTTTTGAATCGTGACGACTCATCTGACCAGTCATATCATTTCATCTACAAGCACTTGGCTGAATTTGCCGGTATCTTGATCCAGGCTCATGCTGCTCATGTAGTCTTCATTACTAACGACGTCTCGTTTGAAAACACTCTCGGTCCTGCTCTTCCAAACCATTTGTTCAAGGTTCTCACTATTGGTGATGCTGACCCTCAGTCAGCCAAATCATTTGTCTTGCAGCAAATCTCAGAGGCAAATAAAACAGCCACAGAGGAAGTCACCGACGAGAAGGAAGCAAAGCGTGAACCCAAATCATCAGACTATCCCAATATCGATCAAGCTCTGCAGCCTTTGGGAGGTCGTATGACTGATCTTCAAACTTTTGCACGCCGAATCATGTCAGGCGAGAGACCGATGCGGGCTGCTAGTGATATGATTGACCAGAGCTCATCTGAACTCCTGCAAATGTATCTTCTGAAGCAAAGCTCAACTTGGACCAGAGAACAGGTCTGGGTTTTGGTCAAAAAGCTTGCGGCTCTTGAGGCAGCTCTGGAAGCAGCTCAGAAGGATGCTGAGGTCAAGTCGAACTCAAGCTGGTTTGGCAGCAATCAGGCCCACAAAGAAAGCCACCACGAAGCCACAATGCTCCCACTATTGCCCTATGCTGACTTACTCTCAGACCCAAATTTCAAGACTATCGAGCAGCAAACCGCACTCATTGCTTTGCAGAACTGTGAGATGATCACCATTCTCCAGGAAGGAGGTCGGCCTGTGGCTATCAAAGCCGGTAAGCCTCTTTTCCAAGCTGCATTCAAGGCTTTGGTTGCAGACAAAGAGTTGAATGCGCTGATGGAAACACAGCTTCTTGAGAAGCAGGTTTCATCTGAAAGTGCCAAGATTGCCAAGTTCGAAGATGAGCTCTTGTCATTATCAAAGCTGCCTAGTCGGTGGGAAATCAAGCAGCGCATTGATTACTTGGCCTCGAAACTTATAGTTTCTCAGGAAAAAATTCAAGATTACGAGTCAAAACTCAAGGAGCATGCCAGTGTTTTGAAGGGGTCAAGGAAATGAAATGTAATGCTATATGTAGTTTAGTTCTGATTAAGGAAGAAAGGAAACATTGTTATCGTCATTAAGATGCTCTTAGTAAATGCTTTCAAGCAAGTGCTGCTGTGTTATTTCATACGCCATGCGACGACGGATATTGGGCATGTCCCTTTGGGAGAATGACATGATGGGAAGGTCTCTTGAAAGCACTTCTACCATCTTGCTAACAAACACGCCGCAGTCAAACGAGTTCTTCTGTTGTGGGCACTGCAATGTGGAGCACATTTCATACTTGTCGTACCCCAAATCAGCTGGGTTTGAATCAGGGTAGGTTGCAATAGTCTGCTGGCACATGTAATCTCGCAGTAGATGAAGAGCTTGTGTTCCAGCACCGTTCATGGAGTCGTAAAACTCAAACCGCATATCTCTATTATTGATGACAGCTAGACACCAATGCGTGTTGTGCCGGTTTATTGGCACAAAAATAAAGTCTTGTTTCGTCACATCGATACCCTTTCGCTTTGCCCACCTTGCCACTCCAGAGTATCCACGCGTTTGAAGAGTACTAAAGAAGTGAGTTGAGAACGCAAAGCTGTTTGGCAGCGATCCTTTGCTCTTTTGAGATCGCTCAGTGACCATGCTTAAATAAAAGTCAATGATATTGTCATTCAACCATTGCCCATCCTTCAAAGTACCTAGGTCATAAACAGAAATGCCAATGCGATAGGCAAAGACAAGCTCGGTTGATTCGTCTCGTCTTGCCCAGAATGTCTCAACTTTTCTAACCGCTACAGGGTCGAGTTGAGGAACTGCTTCACGCTCCTTCCGCTTTTCCTCTTCCCTAGTTTCTCTTTCGCGCTGTTCTCGCAGCGCAACGAGAGCCATGTACAGCTCAACATATTTCTCTGTACTAGCAGCTTGTTCAGGCAATTCAATCTTTGGAGGTTGATAGTACCATGAAGTAGTATATGGCAGGGGTTTTCTATGCAAGAGGCGAGTATGATCAAACTGAAAAGTTCGATTTGCTCTATTGGTATTAAACCCACCATATTGAAGTGAGTTGGAAGGTTTAGTGGGCGTTGCAATTGGGCTCATTGATTGCAGTGATGGACTTGGAGATGAAATATGGTCGAGAATCCCCAGCTTTTGACGTTTGAGTCCATGGAAGAGTCGCATTGCCTTTGGGTTGTTGCCCTTTGTTGAATCTGGAACAATGCCACCCTGGTTCTTGCATAGACGGAATGACGGAGTAACCGGAGGCCAGTAAATCCTTGACCCAGAGCCGTTGCCATTCTGCGGTTGTTTTTCTGGGGTCATCATGTCAGTCTCAACGTCCATTGGAGTTCCAGGATTAAATACATTTCCTATAGACTCGTTGAATAGATATGATTCAGAACTCTTAGAATTTTCGTCAACTTCCTGGCAATCTACCAAATCCAGCTCTGAAGAGGGAGAAGTTGGATGGTCGAATGACCCAGGTATCCTTGAATTAGGTAACAGAACACCATTCGTATCTCTTGCTACCAATGCAAAGAAACCCCCAATTGTTAATTCTGATTGTTGAGGTTGAATCGGCTCAGAATCTAGTCTTAGTCTCTTGTGTCGAGCTTCCTCTGTAGTTGTATTTAGGTATGTAGAGGCGTATTTGGACCCTTGTCGCACCAGTGATGACATCAAGTCTGCACCAGCATACGCACAGGCACCTACTGTGTGCACCAGAGTTGTGAGTTTGTCCGTCACTGCATTGGAATCTCTTGGAGAAGCCGGAATTGAAGGACCATGGTCGTGTTGAGTTCGAAGGCTATCATTTAGTAAAGTACTGTATTTGGCTCGATCTCGACGCTGAGGTGGAACAGGGCTCAGAAAGTTTTCAAATATTTGGGAAGGCTCTTCGTATTGCCTGTTCTCATCGAATGCCTCCACAAACGCATTGACAAATGGTCGCTTGTGTCTCAGTGATGGTTGCGGGGCATCTGAGTGGGCTGGCAAGTCAAAGCTGGATTCGCCCCCAGCGCGATCAAATGAGCTGCTTTGATTCATATGACGGGCACTGTATAATTGAAGATTCAGAATCGTTCTATTGTCACTTCATCAACAGCAGTAAGGATGTTTTCAATGGTAGAAAGTTGAATGTTTGGACCTGAAAACTTGTCAAGAGATTTGTTGTGAAACAACAAAGTTTAGAAAGATTTGGTAAGCAACCAACATGAACATGGGAGTTTGTGACCCCAGTAACCATCTCACAGTACAAATCTCAAAAGAAACGAGACTCGAAATAAATAATGAAACCATTAAATGACTAAAAAAAAAATAATACCATCCTAATTATAATGTCAATAATCTATCAATAAAAGATCTTAAAACCAAAAGCAATTGAATTGTTTAGATCCTTTACTCCTCCACAACACCAGCAGACTCCCATTCACCCTTCAGGTTCTCCTTCCAAAGAGTGACCTTGTTATCTCCACCAGAAACGGCCAAGACGTTTCCAGAAAGAGACCAGCTGACTCTCCAAACAACGTCAGGGAACTTCTCATCACGGAGAAGCTTTTGCTTCCAAGGACCGTTACCTTCTTGAGTCCAGATGATCACGGTCTTATCCTGAGAAGCGGAGGCAATGTATGATTTTGAAAGTACTGAAGGAGACCAAGCGACATCACGGACCCAGTCGGTATGGCCCTTGAGAGTAGCCTCTTCAACGTAGTTGTTGGTAGCAGAACTATAATACAGTTAGACACCAAATTGATCAGGGTGAAATGTATAACTTACTCAAACTTCCAGATTTTAACAAGGTTATCACAGCCTCCACTAACGAATCGCTTGGCTTCTGAATGTTGGCCAGGGATCGAGGTTTGCACCAGCGATCCAGAAACTGTAGGAGGTGCCCATGAAGCAGCGTTGGCTCCAACCTCATGCGCAGGGAAAACAATAGAATCAGGATTGCCTTCATCCTTGAACTCAATGCAAGAAACCTTGCCGTCGGAAGAAGCGCACAGCAAAAGAGCACCGTATTCTTGAGGAGCCCATGAAATTGAGTTGACTGAAGCTTGGTGAACAGTGTGTTGAACGATATTGGACCATCCGCCCTTCTCCTCACGCCAGATAATGACCTTGCCGTCGTATGAAGCAGATGCTAGAATAACACCAAACTTGGGGTGAGCCCAGGAAACTTGCCAAACAGGGCCGTCGTGGCTACAAATGTTTATTAGAAAGAATGACATTGATGGCCGACATCAAACATACCCTCTGAGAGTCTCTATCAGCTTCTGGTTCTCACCATCGATCTCGAAAATCTTGATGGTTTTATCAGAGGAGCAGGTCGCAAGTCGCTTTCCGTAGTAGTCCAGAACGGCGTCATGCTAGTTAAGTTAGTCCCCATCAACAGCAAAAGAGATATGTGGAGAACTTACAATCAAGTCATTGTGAGCATTACGAATTGAAACCTGCAACTTGTTAGTAAGGGGATGCACTAAACGTGCGATCTGGCGCCACGTACCATTGTTGTGATTTAGTCTAAAGTCGTAATGAGTGTAAAAGTGAATTTCCAACGCCTTGGACGAGAATTGACGTATTTCCAAGAGGTTTCTAAGAGGGCAACTGGTTGAATAAGATGATGGAATAGTATGGTGTAAGTGAAAAATACAGAGTGGTGTTTTCGTGTCAAATTGAATCATGGGTTAGGTCCACAATGGCGCAAAGGGAATATTTCAATGAGGATTTCAGTGCCACTCAAAGTGTTTTCTATGTTCTCTCTCTAGCTGAGCTCCAGTCCCAAGTCGAGTACCAGACATGCCTGACTTGCGATCGAACGTCAATGAGTACTTGGAGGGTCTCCCTGAGACTGTCCTAACAAGACTATATCAATCGGTATGTGGTGAATTGTCTGGGAAAAAGAAAGTTGTTAACATCCAATAGCCGGCGACTTGTTTGGCAATTTTCAGACTGCTCCCGGGTCTGGCTAAACATCTAGTCCTGGGGATGCTCTATCGAGACGAGCCATTACTACTCGACAATGTCGATACACTGGTCAATACAAACAGTCAGAGGTATATTGTTTCCCGTCTTCTCGAGGCTCTTGTTTGTTAATGACATCATAGGTTACAAGGAGAGACTCATAAAAAGCTGAAAGGCCTCCACATTATTCGCGAAAGGCACCATGCAATGACACTGAATCCAACTTTCCGAACCAGTTTTAGAAATGCATTAACAGGGAGTGAAGGCAGTAGTTCGTTTGGAATTCCCTGCGAAACAGAAGATAAGCATAAAGTCAATATTGCATTCCTCGATCACCACGCGCAAACAAGATGGGAATCGATTTTACATTATATGGTAGGTACTCAGACTTCTGACGTGCCGAATGAAGGAGCTCTATCGTTACTGGTTCATAGTGGTTTGATGGAAGGCCGCGATCCGTACAATATGAGAATCACAAACTCGGGGTTTCAATTTTTGCTGCAGGACGTAAATGCTCAGATTTGGACCCTTCTGCTGCAGTACCTGAACATGTCTGAGCAGCTTCATATGGACCCTGTAGACGTGCTGAATTTCATTTTCATGTTAGGGTCGCTTGAACTGGGAAGAGACTACTCGCTCTCAGCATTGAGTAAGACACAGGAACAGATGTTGGTTGATCTGAGAGACTATGGAATAGTTTATCAGCGCAAAGCTTCGTCTCGACGGTTTTATCCAACAAGGCTAGCTACGACACTTACTTCAGACGCAGCATCAATCCGCTCAGCGTCAATGTCGATGGAAGCAGCCATGGCCAATGGCGTTCCGACATCACTTAGTCCACCTTCCGGGGTCAATGGCAACGGCAACGCGCTTGCATCTTCTTCGTCTCTCAGCTCAACAAATACAGGCTTCATCATTCTTGAAACGAACTTTAGACTCTATGCATATACTGATTCGCCTTTACAGATTGCGGTTTTAAACCTGTTTGTGAGTCTCAAATCCCGGTTTGCGAATATGGTATCAGGCAACATCACGCGAGACAGCGTCCGGTCCGCCCTGGCTAACGGCATTAAAGCAGACCAGATCATTGCGTACCTGCGGGTTCATGCTCACGCGCAAATGCAAAAATCGGACCCGATTCTACCGCCCACTGTAGTAGACCAGATTAAGTTGTGGCAGATTGAAATGGACCGGATCAAGGCCGTGGAGGGATACCTATTCACGAACTTTAGAAATTTTAACGAGTACAATATGGTGGTTAATTATGCAAATCAGCTGGGCGTGGTTGTGTGGCAGTCACAGACGACGAAGAAGTTCTTTGTGACAAAAGAGGGCAACTCGCAGGTCGTGGAGTACGTGAACAGAAAGATGCAGCAGCAGCAGCAAGCGAAATAGGTTAAGGCATTTGCATTCAAGATATTCATGAGATCTTTTATTTTTCTTCATACAGTGGTATATAGACATACCTTAATCTTGACTCTATTTATTTGGACAGACATAAAAAGAAAGAAACTAAATGAACAATGATGAATATAAAAGAGAAAACTAGAAACCTGCTCTAAATTGGAACCCAACCCATCCATCGCCTGCTTGGAACATGAACCTGTTGTTATTGTTCTCTTGTTGCAAGTTATCATTTTGATCAGCCTCCTGTGCCTCTCCATCCTGCTGGCGCAACCGCTGCTGTTCTGCTCTTTGCCGAAGCTCCTGCTGTAACCGAGCCTGCTGTCTTTGGCGATACCACATTACTGCTCCAAAGATGGTAATAACTGTAAATACCAGAAGCGAGTCGAGCGAGTCTTCCAGGTTCTCAACATCGTCAATAGACGACGACTCGCCATCATCCCAGATTTTAGTTGCTTGCGCTTCGTCATCTTCAGGCGTCCGTCGATGGTCAGGCGGCGAAGCATCGCGCCAATAGCGCCACATTTGCAAAAGTCCTTCTCTGAACGACTTGGCGGGCCGATCCTCACTCGAGTCGTCATCTGCAAACTCCGAATTCCGGCCTTTGCCACTAGTCAGTGAGCTCCAAAAGCTGCGGAGACGAAGTCGTATCAAAGCTAACTGAACCGGAAAGAATGCTTCTGGGGTGGTTGCAGCTGCTAAATCATAGTATCTTTTAGCAAGATGGTAAGACTGCTCTGCACCAATTCCATTTTCATGCATCCATCCTAAATTCCATTTGGCTAAACTGCTAGGATGGTCAGCGGCAGCCTGGTAACAAGCAGCAGCTTTAGCGGGGTCTGGCCGTTCCGTGCCAATACCATTGAAATAGTAATCTCCCATTTTCACAATGGCATCGATATTCATCAAGCGGGCAGCACGAGTCCAGTACACCAGTGCGGTCTTCTCGCGCGGAATGTTTCTGATCTTGGGCTTCTGCTCTGTGGTGTCCACAGAACCTGCAACGAAAGGCAAAGTCTGCTTGATGTACCTGAGCGCTTTTTCTTTAATAGATCCAAGGTCAATGTATCCTCGTTGTTCATCTAAAAGATACGCCAGATTCATCTGTGCAGTCTCGTAGCCTTGCTCAGCTCCGATGAGAAACCCAAGCATTGCAGAGCCATAGTCCTTTTCAACAAACTTGTCATGAGCCCATTTTAAGGGACTGTGCAGCTCTTCAACAGTATCTGAGACCAGTTTAAAGTACACAACAGCACCATCAACAGATTTTTCCTTTCCTGGAAAGCCATTGTATAGCATCAATCCTTTATAGTAACAGGCTGGGAAGTTACGCTTCTTCGACGCTAGATCGAACTGCTCATATGCTTTGCTCTGATCACCAGGTTGATTTCGCTGATAATAAGCATAGCCCAGATTGAAATGCGCCGGGCCATACTCCATGTCTGCTGCCTTTTTAATGTAGCTCACACCCAGATTCATATCCTTCTCCACACCAATACCGTGATAGTACATAAAGCCGAGTGAGTTGTATGAAATGTAGTCGCTGAACTCAATTCCTCGTAAAAACCACATCTTTGCTTTCTCAAAGTTTTGCGGCACACCCTGACCCTTCATGTATCGAGCACCGACGAACCCAGCACAGTGGGAGCCTTGACGAATGGCAAAGTCTTCCAGCTTTGATCTCATAGGATTTGGCGAGCCATCAATTCTCCAGAGGTAGGCAGCACCCCGTTTGGCGTACTCCACAGCCATCTTGAAATCAGGTTCCAGTGTTTTACCTCCATCAAAGTAGAGCATGGCCAAAACGAAGTGAGCGTAGACAACATTATTCTCTTCTGCCAAATAATGGAAGTACTCAATGGCTTCCTCAACTGTGCGAACTCCAGTGGGGTAATCATGGCGTGCATTATGACCAGAGGATGCATAACTGGCGCCTTCACCATAAACTCCACCATTGTCGTTAGGCAGAATCCACGAAGGATGGGCCAGGAATCTACCGCCAGGAGAAGAACCCTCAAAGAAGTATTCAAAAGACTTGTCGGCGGTATCTTTATAATACTTGAGAGCTTCCTGCGTATTGACAGGAGTTCCAATTCCACTGAGGTGACGGAACCCCATTGCCATTTGTGCTCGGGTGTCACCTGAGTTGGCAGCGAATGTGTAGTAAAGGTTTGCCTTTGCTTGATTGATTGGGGTGTGGCCAAACATGCCAGTTGAGTACATGAGGCCAACCATAAATTGAGCGGTCGTATTCCCCGTCAAAGTGGCTAGAGTTTTGTAACATTCCAGACTTTTAGCAAAGTCTTGAGTATGTGTGTAATTGCCGTAAAAGTTCATGTCTCCGAGAGCATAGAGAGCATCAGGATTGAGATGAGTTGCCGATTCAGCAAGCAGTGCAAATGCTGTTTGCACCTTCTTCTTGTACTCCTCATTGACTGGTGGTGGTGCTGGCTGATCTTGGTTTTGTAGCTGCTCAAGGTGGGTGTTGCGTAGAGTACTAGATGATGGAAAGAAATATGCCAGAGTTTGATAAGAAGTCTGCTTAATGTCCTGAAGCAGAGTGAGCCATGCCGCCCGTCGAGGTCGATAGAAGCTTCCGATATTGTCTCGAGTTGGAATATCTGGCAATGTATCTAAAATGCTTCGAGCCTGGCTATACAAGACCTCTATGGAGAGTTAGAATACAATATAGAAAGATGAAATAACTTACCACCAACATCTGCCGGCTCTTTCGGGCTCATTATCAGAGCTTCCTGGTCGAATTCTCTCGCATGGCCGATCTGTAAGGACCCTAGCAATAATAGAATGTGGACAAGTGCTATCAAGTTAGTTTAATGCAAAAACAGCAAAGATATTACTTACAGTATGCGAGCATTGTCGGCTAGGCACAGAACTTCAATTGTATTATGTCTGTTCCAGTACGAGCGGATGATTAAATGCACATGCCTTGAGGTTGGAGGTGTTAACAAGTGCCAAGTGGCGTGGGAGTGAAATGATAGAGTTGGGAGTTGGAAATCTTGAAATATCAATATTCAAACATGATTTATACAGATCTACGTCATAAGAAGGGCTTTTCCAACAAGATACGACTCTATACAAATAGGAAAACAACTATGTGAGATTTGCTAATGACAGGAATCACGGCTGTGCGTGAGATTGGTTGCAAGGATGTCTCTGCGAGCGCAACAACAGACAGGACTAGTTGGAGACTTCTCATTGAATCAAGTATTAGACCAAGAGACAATAATAGACATGGACCCGTCGCAGAGTACGCGTAGCAATGCTGAGACCGGAGAGAAATTGACATTGACGAAATAAATGCAGTTTGACTGATTTCACCTGGAAATCGCGTGTGTTGATGGGTCAACGTTAAAAGTCCAGAACGAGATTCGGAGCAATCTTTTCAAGATGCTTGACATTGAGAACTTTGGTCGCAGAGTCTGTGTTTCCCGTTGAGGTTTCGTCCAGATCGTCCAGTTCCTCCTCGGTTCTTCTGTTCTCTTCTGACCTCCAAATCGCCTCGCGCGTAAAAACGCGTAGATACTCAATTGATGCCTTAAGTGCAGTGGATGAGATCTTGGTATCAGGGTGCTCAAAAGATGCAGTGGTCATAATCCTCACAATAGACTGTGGTACATAAGTAGGGTCTGACGCGTTCTCCATTTGATCTGTACACAAATTGGTGCTATTTCTGGTGCTGGTGATGAATGGATCAAGAATGGTTTTGAGATAGAGCAAGGTTAGGACAAGTCAAATAGCCGAGAGTAGCACAAATGTTTTAATTGGCTGATCCTTGTCAGCAACTCACTGGCCAATCAAACTATTTATGCTTGTTCAGCCTCACAAAACAAAATAACCTGATACCGTACAAAACCACAAACTCCAAAGCACCGACGGGTTCTTTGTCAAGGCTGGAGCCTAATAATAGTCTAATGCCATTTGTCTGTAGTTCCGTGGGTTTTAACGGTCTAGAGCATCCAAGCTCATGCCAAAGCGCCATGTCACGCAAACCAGATCCACTCACATCAACACCAAAACCTTCATGTGGCAAGTTGAGGTATACTCGGCTACAACTCTAGAGACGGTGGTTTAGACAAGAAAATGTGGCGTCACCAGTCGTTGTGTCCATATATATGGCTATCCTGGTGCTTTTTGATTTTGTCTTGCTAATATATATAGTATTGAGATGGAGTTTGCCGTAGACTGGTGAGCTGTTGGTTCTGCAGTAGTTTCGCTGCAGAGACTCCATCCGGACTAATTCTACGCCGGCCCATCTCGGCTTTAAAGCTGGTTTTGGCCCCTTTTTCCCAACGCAGGACCAAAGTACGACCTACCACGGACCAACGCAAGGTAGACAAGGGAAAGAGACGGTTAAAAAAGCACCGGAACAACGTATTTTGATACCATCCTAGCACTGTACCGGGTTCTAGTTTATATTGTATGTGCTTATTAGGGCAAACTGAGTTCTGGACCCGATTGGATATGAACCCTACTCAATTGGACAATCATCGGTGATAAAACCTTCCTTTTCCTCTTTGTCCCCCAATTTCTTTTCTTTCCCTCTCAAAACAACAACACAAATCTGTTTTTTTTTGCTACGCGACCGGTCGACTCAGCACTCTCAGCAACGACGTGCTCCTCTTCCTCCTAACGTGCTTTGGATTATTCCAGCCGCCACTCACATCTCTCTCCATCTCACCTTGTAGCTGACCCAATCATGTCCGGCTCTGGCCACAACACTACCAACCCTTCGGCCACCTCTACCGGTAGTACAAACTCACAGCCTCCGCCACTGGCTCCCGCAGGAAACCCTATGGCAGCCGGTCATCTGTCACGGCCTATGTCAAAGGGGCCTGGCGGTGCAAACGACGATTATACCAGTGCCACCGCCTCTCAGGCTGACGCGAAACCGTCCACCAAGCTTGTTTTTACTAAGAAAGCTATTCGAAACACCAGCCTACGTAGGCAGTCCTCGAATCAGTTATCTGCGTTAGTGGCGTCGTCGGCATCGTTGACTGGCGCCTGCCCACTGCATGGGCGGCGCGCTTCGACCAACTCGCGTACACTGCCGAGTGAATCTACACTTCTCACGCGTTCTGCACCGAAAGAGGCCCACGAAAAGCACCAGCAACGGCCGCCGTCATCTCTATCGCCGAGTCACTGCGAGCTATGCCCGCCGAACTCTACGTTTAATAAATCCTCACCCCAGCATGAGCATGTGGCAACGAATCGCCGATTGTCGACCACCACGAACAGCAGCATCGACCTCCAGCATTCTAATAAACCCTCAAACTCTTTTACAACACCGTCGCCGTCCCAGCAGCAGCAACAGACTAATTTGAGCCTTTTCTCTTCGAAAACACCCGTTCTGTCAGTCGAAATAGGCACTCAATTCTCGTTCAAGTCAACCAACCGCATATCTCGCAACCCTAGCCCAGAGACTGAGGCTGGTCTCGACCAGGCAACTCTCTCTGATACCGTTCCTGGACCTTTACGAAACACCGCGGCTATTGAAGGAACTTCCACCACCACCACCCAAGAAAAAGCGCCCATTCCGCCGGGCTCTGAGCCGCCTGCCGTGGCTCTAGCGTCTCCAGCGTCTTTGGGCTCTGATCTCTCGCAGCATTCCACTTCGACTTCTACCACGTCTCCAACCTCTTCATCGCTGAAACGCACTCTTTCAAAACAGCCGTCGCTGGGTACTAAAATGGACCAGCAACAACAGTCTGCCCCGACCAAGACATCCCCCACTAAGCGAATGACTTCTGAGTCTGTCTTACCCACTCTTTATGTGAGACAGGCGTCCGCTGTAAAGCTCCTGGGGCTCCACCGAACCACTAGCTCCATTGACGCGTCAACCATAAATAAGCTCTACCAAAACAACATTCGTGGTAGCATTAATGCCGCAGCTGAGCAGCACCAATCCTCGACTGTCTCGCTACCGGCCTCACCTGCCAAGTCTTCAATTCTGGCGTCGGCACCGGGCCAGGACAAAGCCCTAGCCCGTCGCAACGGGTCAACGTCCCCGCTAGAATCAACTATCGCCTTTGCGGCCCCGCCGCCGAAACAGCTGCATTCGATGAAAACCCCGCTGTATGTGCCGTCGGTGCTTCGCCGCACGGCAACGGTCGACAAGCTGTCGAGCTATACTGGATCTGCGTCTCTGGACGAGGTGCAGGGTCTGGACATGCTTTCAATGCCTGTAGGCGCACGAATGGGAACTGCAAATGTGTTTGGCCCACCATCGACCGCGCACTGGAAACCAGATACTGCGCGAAGCTCGTGTCGCGAATGTAGCATACCGTTTTCGCTCTTTGTGCGGCGGCACCACTGCCGCCGGTGCGGTGACTTGTTTTGTGCCAAGGACTCGATGTACACTATCCGGCTGGACCAGCAGTGCCAGTTCCATCTGCTGGGAGACAAGGTCAGGGCATGCTCTCAGTGCCACGACGCGTATGTCGAGTTCTGGTTCAACCCGGACGTGGGCAAGTCCTCGCTGCAAGCCGAGCAGGACGAAGCTGGGCCTGAGTACAACTTTGGGGGCAGCGAGAGCTCGACCACGCTGTCCTCGGATGACAGCCCGTCGCGGCTAAGAACACTGTCGTCGGAAACGCTCAAGAGCAATGCAAGCAGCAGCGGAGGCAGCAGCAACGCGTTGCTGATGCTGCGGAACACGTCGACTCTGTCGCAGGTCATGACGGCTGACTCGGGCAGTGCTGGCGGTAGTGGTAGTACGGAGTCGAGTGATTCCAGGGCGACGCTGACTGGGTTTACGGCGAAACGAGCGTTGCAGCAGCAGCAACCACAACACCTGCATCACCAACAGCAGCAGAACCGCCAACAACTTGAACAGGACAAGACTGATAACATGGCCCTGGACGCGTATGCCTCTTCGTCTGTGGTCGGCTCTATTCCTGCGAACTGGAGCTGGTCCACCTTTTAATTTTTAATAATCTTTCGCTTTCCATCTCTCTCTTTCTCTATCTTTTTCTATTTTTTTTTTGAATATCCTACCCACTTTGCATTCCCTCTCCATCATTTTATTGTGACTATCCCCTTTCTATTCCATCATCTGTGTTTTAATTGCGTGCGCGTCTTTAGATTTGTTTCTTTTTTTTTTATTATTACTATTATTATCACTATTTAATACTTTGGTCTTTATCTTCCTTTTTATTATACTTTTCTGGTGTTTTTATATTTGGATTTTTTGTTAGATTCCTTGTTGTGCTTTGAGAGGGTCTCGCGAACTAAGGAGGGGTTTTGTGACACCCTTTCTGATTGTTTGAGTTCTTTCTAATTCTAATAAATATATTGTCTATCTGAAGTCTATGCAATGTAAAAACAAGTCATGGATACAATTTATAATAATTAGTTACTCTTCAGCAAGACTGCTCTTGACTAAAGCCAGTAACAGCTTAGCAATCCGACCAACCTCACCGCCCTCCTTTAGAGTTTGTTCCAACCCATGCACCAACGCACTCTCATGCATCCTTAATACCTGCTTGCGGGACTCGACATCTTCCGTGATGGTCACCGCTGAATCCTTAGCCTCTGGCTGCTTCTTTGCAAACAAAGCAAGTGACAAGTACGGCATCGACGTGCTCGGAACCAAAAACTGAGCCGCCAGCTGCATGCCTTTACGCCTTGCAACTGCGGCATCGTCATCTTCATCGTCATCAGTGCCGTGAGGGCCTTGGTTATGGCTCTCAGCAAGACCGGCAGCAACCAGCTTTTGCAAAGACTGAAGGTGCACCGCTGCAACTTTGCCCGAGCTCGCCCCGAAATCTAACGTCGTAGTAACCACCATTGCAGACGATGCAACTGTGCTTCCTCTACCACCGGACCATCCCAGCAGCGTCACAAACGCAGTAAGCAGTTTTGCGAAGGCAACCCGACAGAGTGGTTCGGCGGCCCGCTCCAGGACCACGTCCAAAGCGAGTGTCGACTTGGCGCGCACGGCGGGGTCTATACTGGTCATAGCGGCGTGGATGTAGAGGCTAATGAAGGATGCGTTTGCGGCAACGGTTGCAGGTGGCAGCTGTTTGAGAAGGTCTAGGGCGGCAGCGCGGACTGAGGTAGATTGGTCGGTGAGCAAGGGTGTGACTGCTGTTAATACAGGTTTAAAATTGCCTGCATTGCCACTGTTTGCAGTACAGTTGGTGGTGGTGCTTGAGCCCGAGGAAATAAGAATAGGTTGGACGTGCTGGTTTTGGACATAGAGGACGGCTTCTTTGCGGGTGGAGGAACTGTGGTGTTTGAACAAAGAAAGATAGTGCGCTAGCTTGTCGGCCGGCAAACCTGTGCTTGACACACCTGCACCCGTAGATCCTGCTTGACCTCCGTCTGACGGTGCATGGCTAGCAATAGACTGGTTTGGAAGATGGATTGATTTGGCGACGAAGGAGGTATCGGTATGGTTATTTGCTTTGGCTTTTTCCTTGCCAACCTTAAGTTTGGTCTTGACAAAGTCCTTGCGTTTTTCTTTCTTCTTGCGTGCTGAAACCATTGTTTTATGACTAGATCAATCGATCAATTTGACGCAATATGGTGTAAAAGGATCTTTGTGAAATTGAAGAAAAAAAAAAATTGAGATGGATTGTGTACCCTAGCCCCAACCAACTTTTCAACCTTCTGGCCTTTATAGGAACCAACTCATCTCCATCTTTTGATTCTACACCAACAGCAAAACCTTTTTGATTTACAGTTACGATATAAAAAATGTTGGAGGAAATAGTGGACGACGATATTGATAACATGGATTTCGATCCTGCCGACTTCGATCCACAGCAAAATGTGATTGGAAGCTCAGCCTACGACTCCAACACTGGCGCTCGCCTTGTCCCCAAATCAGCCACACCCACCGGCTCATCTTCATCAACCGTGCAACAGGACGCTTTTGCAAGGCTAGCCAGCGCAGCTGCCTCTGGCGTTGGCGCCACCCCACGCGACATCGCCCCCGACGGTAAGACCCACTTCATCCAGTCCGAGTCCGACATGGAACAGTTCAAGACCTGGAACGTTTTGTACCCGTGCTACTTTGACGCCAACCTCACTCACACCCAGGGCCGCCGTGTTGGTAAGGCCCTCGCGGTTAAGAACCCGCAAGCGCAGACCATTATGCAAGGCCTGAGAGAGTTGGGGATCCCGGCGATTTTGGAGGCTACTAAAACGCACCCGAGGGACTGGGCCAACACAGGACGGGTCCGGTATTTGTTGAAGGATGAGGAGATTACAGATTTGAGGAAATCGGAAGGCATGTCTGTGATCAACAACAAGCGACACCTGTTTAGAGCTTTGGCTGAGTACATGCAGCAGCACCCGACGACCAAGGACACGCCGTTTGAGAGCCCTGTCTTTGAGCAAATGCAGCGTGCGCAGGGGTACCGCGGTGAGCGGTTCTGCGAGCCCTTGGCGGTGCCTAGGGGCTGGAAGATCAACGAGGTGCTGCCCGTTATCAGTCCCGCCATCACGGGTGGTAAGGCCGGAGAGGAGATGATGGAGCAGATGTCGCAGCAAATGTTTCCGGGTATGATGGGCGGTGCAGGCGGTCCTGGACTGCCGGGTGCTGGTGGCCCTGGAGGCAATGTGCCTAATGTGCCAAAGAAGGTGAAGCGGATCAATATCAGAAAGTAGGTAAAAGAAACCCAGTGTGTACACTATATGTCATTATATTTTTTTTTGAAAACAAAAAAGAACAGTCTACTCGGCAGGAGCGTACTTGGCTCTGTACTCTTTAATAGCGTCCATCTCTTTATCACTGATCTTGCCGTCCAAGAACTTGATAATCTCCACAATCGACACAATGCTAATCACCGGCACTTTGTAAGTCTCCGAGATGATCTGCACCGCACTGCGATCCGAGTCCACTGTTGTCTCGCGTCTATCCAACGCCAAAATGACACCTGCGACCTTCGCACCTGCATCGCTGATGATCGTGAATGCCTCCTTGATGGCCGTACCCGCCGTAATCACATCATCAATGATGAGCACCCGCTTGCCGGCCAAATCGCTGCCCACAATGGTACCCCCCTCACCGTGATCCTTCTTCTCCTTACGGTTGTAAGCGTACTCAATCTTAGTCCACTTGGCCTTTTCCTGCTCTGACATTGTCTTGGAGGCAGCCGCGAGCTCGGCCAGTTTGGCCGCAGTGAGAGCTGCGAGCGAGATACCCTTGTAGGCGGGTCCAAACAGGACCTCAAACTCCAGGCCAGAGTGCGCAAGGATGGTCTCGGCGTAGGCGGTTGCGAGGTGGGAGAGGTGGGCGCCGGTGTTGAAGAGGCCTAAGTTGAAGAAGTAGGGCGAGATGCGGCCAGACTTGAGGGTGTACTGGCCGAATCTGAGGGCGGAGGAAGCCAGGGCGTCCTCAATGAAAACTTGTTGGTGATTTGCCATTTTGTTTTTATAGACCTTGACTGAAAAACTGAGCTGGGGGGTGTGTAGGTGAGGGGGTGAAGTGGACGGTTGTGGACGGTGATGGTGGTGATGGAGGTTGATAAGATGACTGAACAAATGGAAAAAAAAAAAATTTAAAGTTTCGGCAGCTTTTGGATCCCGCACATTTAATAATACCCCAATTCTCCGCCTACAACCCAAACTAGCCCAGTACCTGGACACGGCTAATACACTTGGATCAACTCGTAATTCAATCAATTCATTAAGGAAATATACAGTTCAGCTAAAAATCCAGCAGTTACTCTTCAACAGCAGAGACACGCTTGATCAGCACCGAGGTGGCACCGCCGCCACCGTTGCAAATGCCGGCAACGCCGTACTCGCCCTCCTTCAGGTTGTGGATCAGAGTGACCAGGATACGGGCACCGGAGGCACCAATGGGGTGGCCGAGGGAGACGGCACCGCCCTTGACGTTGACCTTGGCAGGGTCCAAACCGAGACGACGGTTGTTGGTGATGGACACACCAGAGAAAGCCTCGTTGAGCTCCCACTTGGCAATGTCGTTGACGGTAAGACCAGCGCGCTTCAGCAGAATGGGGATGGCGAGGGAGGGGGCGATGGTGAAATCGATGGGGGCGGTAGCGGCATCGGCGTAGGCAACAACCTTGGCCAGGACGGGGGTCTTGAGCTCCTTAGCCTTGGCGCCGGAGGCCAGCAGAAGAGCGGCAGCACCGTCGTTGAGGGATGAGGCGTTAGCAGCGGTGATGGTACCGTTCTTCTCAAACGCAGCGCGCAGAGTAGGGATCTTCTCGAGCTTGACGCTCTTGGGGCCCTCATCCTCGGTGACGGTGACCTCACCCTTCTTGGACTTGATCACAACGGGGACGATCTCCTCGGCAAAGGCATTGTTCTTGATGGACTCGAGGGAGCGGCGGTACGACTCGATGGCAAAGTTGTCCTGGTCCTCACGGGTGATGTTGTCTCTCTTGTTTGTGTTTTCACAGCAATTGCCCATGTGGATCTGGTCATAAACGTCGGTCAAACCGTCCAGGATGATCGAGTCCTGGGCCTTCTGGTGTCCGAATCCAAGGGTTCTTGGCAGGTAGTAAGGGGAGTTGGACATGGACTCAGTACCACCAGCCAGGACAACGTCGCGGTCGCCGACCTGGATGGACTGGGTGGCCAAGGAGACGGCCTTGAGGCCCGAAGCGCAGACCTTGTTGATAGCGGTAGCCTCGACCTCATCGGGGAAGCCGGCCTTCTTGATGACCTGTCTGGCGGGGGCCTGGCCGACGCCGGCCTGCAGAACCTGTCCAAAGTACACCTCACCGACATCCTTCTTCTCAACACCAGCTCTCTCCACGACGGCGTTGGCCACGATAGCTCCAAGGTCGGCACCGGACAGGGCCTTGAGGGATCCTTGGAAGTTACCGATGGGGGTTCTGGCAGCGCCAATGATGTAGGCGGAGTTGAGTCTGACGGCTCTCGAGACGTGGAAGTTGCGGATGAATGCCTTGGACATTTTTATTTTATTTTTATGCCAATTCTTGATTACAAGTAGATGCTAACGAGTAAAACAGAAAAGAAGAGGGAAGAGGAAAAGAAAAGGAAGGAGGTGGCTTTATAAGAGGATTTTTTTTTTACTTTTTGATTTTGTATTTCCTGGGGAAGGGAAAAATCACGTTCGGACTGGGCTCGGTAAAAGACGTTTCGGTTCAAATTCGGGCGGTAATAAATGGGCAGCGCTGGACATTTCGGCTATATTGATCTATTTTATAAAATATAAATATATTCAAAAGTATCTTTTTTTTTTTCATCTTCATGGTGACTCGTCCATGACAATGGCCATGATCAGGCAGTACAGGTAGTAGAAGAAGAGTAGCAGGTGGAAGCCGAGCTTTGCATAAGCTTCGTTTTTGTTGGTGTTGACGGTTCGGAAGATTTCAGTTGCGTCGAGGAGATGGCTTTTACGGGCATACTTGCGGGCATTCCAGGCAATTACGGGGACGTTGATAATGAAGGACACCCAGTCGCCGCTGAGCAGCAGCAGTAGGCCGGTAAATGCCTGTAGAGCTGCTTCTGGTGTTATAAACTATCTTGTTTTAGCATTCAATGAAATGATGGCAAATGGCAGGGGGGAGAGAGAGAGTTAAATACATACGTTGTTGAGTCTGTTGCAGAGGTCCACTGGGTTAATGTAATCTAATCAAGAGGATGTTAGGCTGTTTCGGATGAGATTGAAGTGATGGTGGGTGGGTGGTGTGGGACGACGTACCAGATTCTACAAGAGGCAATGTTAGCATTTATTGAGGATATTAGTCGGAGAGAGCAGAACTTACCTAGATCACTGTACATGACAGCAAAAAAGACCTGTAAGAACAGGTTTCCTGCGTTGAGAAAGACTACTAGAATGTAGATGCTGTTTTCAAGATGATGTGTGTGTCAGTGGTGGGGGTGTAATTGATTGATTGATTGTATATTGGATAACCTACAGAATAGATGACATTGTGAGATGATGATGTTGATGATCAGCGTAGTTGAGATGGTTGACGATGAGAGATGAAGTTGAATTGAAGTGACTGAGGTAGATGACAATTGTTTATGATGGTGGTTGTTTATATAATGGCCACGACAGTCAAACGAAAAAAAAAGTCAATATTAAAGGAAAGAAGAAGAAGAGGCAGCAGGGTTTCACAATATGAGGGAAGGAAGGTTTAAGATTGGTGATCTAGATTGTTAGACATGGTTATGTAATGATTAATCAGAACTGATTAAACATTAGTACATAATTTGTAATGTTTATGTAAGGGTGTTAAATAAGCATGACCAATTACTTTGTCATGTTTATATAAAAATAGAAACTCTCAACAATTGACTGTTACCGTTACCGTTGTTAACTGTATAGTAGTAGTCGACTGTCGCCTACGTACTCTGGTCGATCTAACCAAATTTGATATATAGGCCTATGGGCCTATGCCTATCAAGGGTTGAATTATTTTTGGTCGTTTGGTCGTTTATACCATAATAGTACTATGCTATACTACATACTACATATCATGGCTGTGTAAAGTTGCAGTTGTTTAATATCAAGGCAAAATACCCTTCATCTTTTTGTAATCTTCTGTTCTATATATCATCATCATAATCTTCATCATCTATAGAATAATATCTTTTATATATATCCATGGACATGTAGAGAGGATTCAGGTTGTCAGGGATTTGAGTGATAAAAAGTATGAATCACATGATAAAACGCACCCTACATGCTAAAAAAAGGTGATTGGTTATAATCATTTTAATAACTATGCCTATAGATACAACTCAGATCTCATATATATGAGATATAAAAGATGGAAAACATCCAAAGAATCACAAAAGCAGCCATGAAAAAAAAATTTTTCTTCTTCTTTCATCTTCTGATTGAAAGGTTTTTATCTTATGAAAGAAGATATAGAGCTATATAGTCGGTTAATGAAAATGGTTTTGATGTTGATGTTTAATATCTTCATAACAACCAAAAGTCAACACAAAACAACCACTGCCATTCATTCACCTATAGAAAGGATTTGACTTTATAATATTTAAATGATATTTATAATATAAAAGTCCTTTCGGCTGAATCTCCTTGACCATTTCTCTGATATTTATATACATAATAAATCTATGATAAATCTCAAATATACCCGTCAAACAGGACTGTAGGTCAAGGTCATTTTCAGTTCTCCCGACGGAACGAAACCACTCTAAATTCAAAAACAACAAAAAATATATAAATAAACCATAGATTCCACTCACGCTTTGTTACAAAAAAAAAGTCTGTTTTTTTTTTTCCTTTCTTCCTTCTTTTCTTTATAAAAAACCATTTTAAAACCTTCAAAAAAAAATCACACTCGTTATCATTTTCATTTATATAAATGAAACCAGCATTCTTCTCAGTCGTAACAAGCGTTCTGCTTGCCGCCTTCTCCGACTCCAGGCACGGCTCAGCGGCCTCCGCCCCCCAATGTACCGAACCCGCGGTCTCTGCCGACCTATCGCTTCTGGCTCAGCCCGACGTCGTCATTGCTGCTGAACCACCATGCATGGCAAACTACGTCAACCTCGTCAACAGACAGGACGACGGAACTGGAGCTAATAACAATACCACTACGAGCTCAACTTCGTCTACTACGCTGACAACGCGATCATCGTCAACTACTTCGTCTAGCTCGACCAGCTCTACTTCGTCTTCAACGCGAACCACAAGTTCAACAACTTCTTCTACTTCGTCTACCACGTCGTCTACTACGTCCTCGTCAACCACCACTACTTCTAGCAGTTCGACAACTTCCTCTACTACTTCCTCCACTTCCTCTACAACCACAACATCCACCTCGTCAACCCCGTCTTTTGTAACCACAGTCGAACTCACTTCTACCATCACCACCACTCCACCCGAGTCCTCTACCACCTCAGAGTCCAGCTCTTCTTCCTCCACTTCTTCCGCTACCAGTGCCACCAACGCCGGTGGTTCTCTTGCCACGCAGACCGCTACACCCAACAACAACGGCGGCGGTGGGCTGTCAACCAAGAACCGCAACATCATTATTGGCGTTGTGGTCGGTGTCGGCGGGTCCTTGCTGCTTGCTGGCGTCGCGTTTGTGTGCTGGCGCATGCGCCGCAAGTCGTCGACCGAGGGCGCGGCAAGCGGGTTCAGTTGGGGCAGAAGACGGAGTGGCGCGGAAAAGAACCCGTCGTTGGATGATCCCAACGATGCGTTTAGAGCCAATATTGACCAGTACCATGCGCCCCAGGCGGCCAGAAACACGGCTGCTAATTTCTAAGCCTTTTACTTGAGTGATATTAAGCAATCAATTTTGGTGTTACGCAGTCATCTGAAAACAAGACTGATCGACTATACAACAACAAACAAACAAACAAAAAATATAACAATGAAATGAAACGAAAACGAAACAAGAAACACAAAATCCACAAAAAAAAAATAATAGTGATGACGAAAGAGATTCTTTTTTTAAACAAGCTGTATTAGCACGATATGGTTTGGGTCGAGAGCTCTCGCTGTTGATTGAGAAAGTTTTATCAAGTTGGAAACAACATTAACCTTGGTTCAATGTCATGCCTAACTATGCAAGAGTGTATAGCTGGACCCATGAATTGAGGGTAGTGTGAAGAGTGAAGAGAAGGAGCGCATTTATAGAGATTGAAGCAAGTAACTGTGTAAGAGTTTTAATTGTTGTTAATGTATTTTATTATTTTGAAGTTCTTTGATGATGGATACAGAGGTCAGGTAGCCGATAATCAAAGGTGGTAGAGTTTAAGGAGACTGTGGAAAGTTGTGGAGAGAGAGATCTGGGCAGGTACGTACCTGAGGATTCATATGGAGAGCATTAGTTAGTTATGTGGAGCTTTGTATATATAAGGGGTTTGAAATGACATATAAAGGGACAAACAATAAATAAATAAAAACCTGACAATGAAATATAAAGAGAATAATCAATAAATCCGTCAGACTCTGGGTTCATCTTGACCTGGATCTAGTGGTCGTGGTCGTGGTCGTGGTCGTGGTCGTGCTGTTGCTGGAGACGCTGATCTTGATTTTGAACCAGACCTTGATCTTGATCTTGATCTTGATCTTGATCTTGATCTTGAGTGGTGCTTTGACCGTCGCTCTTCTAGAGCTCGTGATTCGCGTGGCCCATCTCTGTGCCGTTCCCTCGATACATCTCGTTGTTGATGGTCCCTTCGCCGATGCCGATCTCTGGACCGCTCTTGAGACCTGGCTCTGTCTCGGTGTCTGTGTCTATCTCGGTCATGGTCACGGTCACGGTGGTGGTGGTGCCTATCCGCTGACCGATCTCGGTGTCTGCCCCTGTCTCGGTCATCCCTTCGTCTGTCTCTTGACCTGTCTCGCCTCCTATCGTCATCCCGTCGTCTTTCGGTCCGTCTGTCGTCATCTCTCCTTTTGTCACTTCGTCTGTTGTCCCTTCGTCTTTCATCTCGATGCCTCCTTTCTTCGTTGTCTTCTCTTTCTTGCTTCTTCCTGCTGCTATCGCGCGTACTGCTCAATTCAGTCGGAATCGGTAACCCTAGCATCGCAGCCCTCGCCTGTTCTTCCGCCAGCCTGACCTTTGCAAGTTCCTTTTCTCTTTCTCTTTCTCTTGCTTTTTCAGCCTCATTATCGCTGCCGTCCTCAGTCGCTGAATTATTTTTTGAGGAGACAGCGCTGTTGTTTTTGGAGTACCAGGTCAGGTCTTTGCCTTGCTGCCAGCGCCCGACTGGGGCCATGACGGAGTTGCCGAGAAAGTTTTCGCGGTACTTGTCGGACTTGACTGTGTCCCAGTTAAATTCGGCGCGCCCGCCGCGGACGCTGGCGTCTTTGCGGTCGCCTCTGACTAGATCCATTTGTTGTATAATATATATATATGTATATATATATATGTGCAAAAGATAGATGGATGGGTGAGGAGAAGTGAAGAAGTAGTAAGGTTGGGAGTTTTACACAAAAACTTTGGAGTAACCATAGATCAAGCAGGCGTAGATTGAACCTGGCTCTGAAATGAAGAATTCTTTTATTTTCGAATCTACCATTGCTTGGGTAAAATGTATTAGTTTAAACGGTATAAGCGGTATTCAAGTTTTGTTTAAAGCTCTTTTGCAGACTGTTTGAAGGCTTCATTCAATCTTCTTCAAGTACTTGATCTGACCTAACTCCCATACAACTCAGGGTAACACAAAACAATCATTGGGAGTATAAAACAATCTCATTTTGAAAAATTTCTTTCCTTTCTCAACTCCATCTTTTCTTCCTTTCACCATCATTGATCTCATTATGATGATTCTTTGACATGACATAACGACGTAAATCAATACATCTCTTGATTATACCTTCAATATCCCTTTATTTTTCTCTCTCATTCTATTTTTTTCCATTTATTTTTTTCTTTCTTTTTTAGTTTTAACAACTTTGGCCTATCGAAGATTCAACAGACGACTCCTACGTTTGCTGAATTCAAAAATGCGCCTATAGCAATGTGCTTTATGTCTTGTATTCAAGTCCTTTAACCTATACAACGCAAAAAAATACTATGGTTTTAGGTGGCATTGTGATTGAAATGATCAATGTTGAAATCGAGCAAACGACATTCTTTCTTTCTTTTCTGTAGTGATTATAATTCAATTAATTCCTTTCTTCTAAATTTCTGATCTGTTTATTTAAGTTCACATCATTCACATCATCCAGCTCATCCAGCTGCTCTCTTGAGAGCTCAAATGGAAGATCTTGCTGTAGAATCAAAAACCCACAGTGTGCCGTAGTAATATCTAGTCTGCTAATATCTCAGCATTGAAAAACTTCCAGCACAAGTGCGTAACTTTCAGTCTTTTCATTTTTCCATAGTTCCTAAACAGGCAATTCAAACTGTGCTACTGTCGCCCATCAACAGCGTTGGCCACTATGACATCATTTCGGGACCTTTTGGCTTGCGAGAACAGCTGAATGAAAAGAAAAAAAATGTGCCCAAACGGCCTTAAAGAAAGGTCTCATCTCATCTCAGGTTCAGTATAACATACAGTACATATGGTTTCAAAACGGTACCACAGGTGAGATTATTATAAGGAATGTTTTGAGAATTCCAGAAATCAACCTAGGAAAGAAAGAAAAAACAGAAAAAAGTAATAAAAAAAAAATGAGCGCAGTACTGGAAGCGAGGCGATTCGAATGGAAGTTTGTTTGGTTTTAGGGGTTCAAACTTAGAAAATTGGGGGAAGCAGTTGCATCCGCTATGGCCGCGTATGTTAAAAGTATGTAAGAAAAGGCTATAATTGTATATACAATTGGGTAAAGAATCGTAATGCATGGACAGGCCGGCCGTCGGACAGGCACCGAGGCACGCAGGTATGACGTTGAACTCAGTGTCGATCTCAGGGCCATCTGGGATATCAATCTGCAGCAGCTAGAACCTCGTCTACAGCATACTAAAACATTTCTATTTTTTTTTTTTGCATTAGATCTGCGTTTACATATTTTAAACTTATTTATGGCCTTGTTTTTTTTTTTTTTCATTTTCCTTTTAATAAATTTTGATTTTTTTTTTTTCGAAAGCGGTGTGGTTCAAGGTTTTAAACTTTCAGCATACTGGCATTAGTGTTTGTGACACAATTAACCTTTACTAACGTCTCAAAGTTTCATCTCAGCTAGTTTTTTTTTTTTTTTTATTTATTTTCTTTTCTCTATGAAATATTTCATTGAACCTTTTTGTGATGAAAGAGCAAAACAGGTAAAATACCAGGTACCAAGGTACTGCAAAAAAACTGGCAAAAAGTTCCTGGCCTTCATGCACACTGGTTTGCACAGTATGGGCAGCTCTTTACGTACAGGTCCGCCCTAACTCAAACCTATGACGTCCCTGCTTATCCGTTTGCCGTAGGGCTCTGAAGAAAACCTCGTCATATTCCAAAATAACGTAGGTTTGGGTGTTGCAAAGCAAAAGAATGGGCTTTTCTTGTTTCTGCCTTTTAAACCCGCCCCGAGAGACTTGTATAAATACTCAGACTCGGACCTGTGTTTCTTGGAATCTTTTCTTCTCTCTTGGAAATCCTTCTCTCTATATACAATTAAAACAAAAATGTCACAATCAAGCAACACTAGCACAGCCGAGAAACAATTAGGTTACTATGAGCAAGAGCTGACAGACCTGTCATCGGGCAGCAGTCTCAAGAATGAAATGTACCATCTCGAAGACGAGGTCCTGACCCGCAAAATAGCCCTTGTTAATGCCGCACTGAATGAGATTGGGTTCACAAAGTACCACTACAAGCTTTTTTGCCTCAACGGTATGGGCTACGCCGTCGACTCGCTGCTGTTTTTGCTGCACGGAGTGACGCAGACCCAAATTAACAAGGAGTTTAACCATGAGTACTCGGCCCTCATCTCGGCAGATTATGTGGGTTTGTTCTTGGGCGCACTGTTTTGGGGATTCACTGCAGACATCATCGGCCGCAAGATTGCGTTCAATTTGACGCTGTTCCTGTGTGCTATTTTTGCCATGGCCGTGGCGGGCGGTCTGTCGTTCGTAGCGGTGTGCTCGCTGTCCGCGGTGTCATACTTTGCCTGCGGAGGTAACCTAGTACTGGACTCGGTCACTTTCTTGGAATTCCTGCCACAAAAGAAGAAGTGGCTCTTGACGTTCCTGGCTCTCTGGTGGGGTATCGGTCAGACTGTGACTTGCCTGATTGCCTGGCCACTCATTGCCAATTTCTCCTGTGATGACAAAAACAACTGCCCGCGGTCTGAGAACATGGGCTGGAGATACACTTATATCGCGTGTGGTGGATTGGTCCTCCTGTGTGCATTGTGCCGCGTGTTTCTGATCCGCATGCTCGAGTCACCCAAGTTTGACATTGCGAATGGAAACGACGAAAACGTCATCGCGTCTTTGGACACACTCGCTGCGTCGTCTGGCCGCACCAACCCGCTTACCCTGCAAGTCTTGCAAAGTGTCGGCACCATTGATCGCGACACCAGCGACAAGACCCTGGCCCAGAAGATTAATATCAAGGAAGCTCTGCGCAGCGTCAAGTTCCATCTAAAGGGTCTGTTTGCTACAAAGACACTGGGTCTTTCTACCACTCTGAACTTCTTGTCCTGGACTTTGATTGGTCTTGCCTACCCGCTGTTCACTGCCTTCCTGCCCTTGTACCTGCAATCACGAGGTGCTGACTTTGGCGACGACTCGCTCAACACCACGTACCGAAACAATTTAATTGTCAATGCTGTCAGCATATCCGGCCCCATGATTGCCGGCTTCCTCGTCGAGTTGCCGTACCTCGGCCGCCGAGGTACAATGGCAATCGGCGCGTTGCTATCCATGATCTTCATGTTTGCGTACACGGCCGTCCGCACACCCGCCCAGAACCTGGGTTTCTCCTGCGCAATCAGCATCTGTATCAACATTTACCTAGGCACGCTGTTTGCATACACGCCAGAAGTCCTGCCGTCGGCACACCGCGCCACGGGCAACGGGATCAGCGTGTCGTGTAACCGAGCCATGGGCGCAATCTCGCCGGTTGTGGCGTACTACTCGGACACGGCAACGTCGGTCCCAGTGTACGTGATGGCGGCTGTCCTGGGAGCGCTTGCCATTTTGTCGCTGCTGCTCCCGTACGAAGTGCGCGGCAGGAACTCGGTTTAACCTGCCTGTGTACCAAGATACCAAACAAAGATCAAAACCCACACCCAAAAATAAACATTGAAAAGTTTAGTTGCATGTATTCAACCTATATATAACCTCTGAAAAAAAATCAGATCACTACCACTTTTTTTTATTCTTTTCTTTCTGGTGAAGTAGAAGGATGAGACTGCCTGAGTCGAGTTCGGCGACTATCCAGGCAGCCCATCGTGGGGCCATCCATACGCTGTGCTACAACCGCACTGGGTCCTATGTGCTCTCAGGCGGCCAGGATCGCGCCATCCACCTTTGGAACTCAACCTCCCACAGCTTGATCCAGACCTACCGCATGGTAATTATTCATCCCTTTCATGCCAATTAGTATCTAACATCTAAATGAAGCACGCCCATGAGGTGCTGGACCTAGCTGTGACCCAGGACAGCTCCAAGTTCGCGTCGTGCGGCGGTGACCGCACCGTCTTCCTTTGGGATGTGCGCACCTCTAAAGCTGTGTCCAGGTTTTCAGGCCACCTCGCTCAAGTCAACAGCGTCGAGTTCACTGCCAACGCCGCGGTACTGGCCTCGGCTTCCTTCGACAGCACCGTCAAGCTCTGGGATTTACGAGCTAACAATACCAGCAAACCGATTCAGACCCTAACGGATGCAAAGGATAGCGTGTCAGCGGTTGCAATCTACGAACACCGCATCTTGACAGCCTCGGTGGACGGCAAGTTGAGGAGCTACGACTTACGGATGGGCACGCTGACGACAGAGCCTGTTGGCGGTGGAAGCGCTCCTCTGACTTCTGTAGCTATCCTCCAAGACGGCGAGGCCGCTCTTGTCTCTTCGCTCGATTCCAAAGTCACGCTAGTTGATTTACATGAAAACTCGGGTGTCCCGCTGCAGGTCCTGCATGGACACACTAACGACTCCTATCGACTAAAGCCGGCGCTGGCGGCGAACGACACGCTTGTGCTCATGCCCAGCGAGCGCAGCGGCCAGATCTACGTGTGGGACCTGATGGATGAGGCTCCGATCCAGAAACTCAACGCCGGGGGCGGCGCAAAGGGTTTTGCGGTTGCAGTGAGTCCAGAATCCGAGGTTCACTTTGTGTCTACAACGCCGAACGGTTCTATTCAGTTCTGGTGATCGTCTCTACTGTGCCATGTAGGTAACCTGTCTCTTTTGCCTGCGACAAGCGAAATAGGCCAAGATTTACGAAGTTTCGTATTTCTTTTCACTCTTTTTCACGTTCAGCCTGAGTAAGCCCGATTGAGCGTTGAGCAGGGGATCGAAATTTTTTTGATTTGAATTCAAGAAATTCCAGACCCCATCGACACCATCGACACCTGGCCACCTCTCCCAACTCTCCCAACTCCACATCCACGCGACTCTCTGCCCTTACGCACAAAACAAGATCAGCCTACTATCTTTTACCCTTATCAAGCTCGCAAGGTTTTGAGTTTTAGTCTTTGGATCTTTCAGTGATTTGTTCCTGGGGTTTTTTTCAGTAATTTTTCAGAGTTTTGCCCTTTCTCTTTTTTGTTCATCTCAATCTCAAGCTGCTTACGAATCAACCCAATATGCCCTCCAAGAACCTGCCCATCATCACCAAGCAAGAGCTCGCCGACCTGACCGCCCGCGGTTCTGTGCTCGTCACAGTCGACCACCGCAAGGTCTACGACGTCTCCAGCTTCCTCGACGAGCACCCCGGCGGCGGCGACCTCATCACCGAGTACGCCGGCAAGGATATTACAGAAATCCTCAAGGATCCCCTGTCTCATATGCACTCGGACGTGGCGTACGAGATGATGGACGATATGTACCGCGTTGCAATTCTGGCTACCGACGAGGAGGCCAAGAAGCTGCTGACTGACGAGAACAGAGAGTCGTTTACCCTCAAATCGGCAGAGGGCAAGGACTCGGCGAAGGAGTTGTATGTGGAGACAGATTTCGGCAAGGACTTTGCAAAGCACGGGTTTATCGACCTTAGGAAACCGTTGCTGATGCAGGTACTCACCGCCAAGTACAATAAAGAATTCTATCTGGAACAGATTCACAAACCGAGGCACTACGGCAAGGGCTCAGCACCCATCTTTGGCAACTTTTTGGAGCCTATTTCGAAAACACCCTGGTTTGTGATCCCAATGATCTGGATCCCGGCGGACTGTTATGCGCTGTATTGCGCCTTGCAGGGGTCGCACGTTCTGACTGTCGCTGCTCTGTACGTCCTCGGCTTGTTTATCTGGACGCTGCTTGAGTACATATTGCACAGGTTCTTGTTCCATGTGGAGTACTACCTACCAGACCACCCCATTGCCTTCACGGTCCACTTTCTATTGCACGGAGTGCACCACTACTTGCCCATGGACCGCCTGCGTTTGGTGATGCCGCCTACGCTGCTGGTAGCCTTGACCTCGCCGTTTTACATGCTGGTGCATGTTGTGTTTGCGTACAACTACTACCATGCGATGGCAGTGTTCGCAGGCGCTTTCATGGGCTACGTCATGTACGACTGCTGCCACTACTTCTTACACCATGTGCAGCTACCAGCGTTCATGAAGGAGATCAAGCGCAACCACTTGGACCACCATTACAAGGATTACAATCTGGGGTACGGCGTCACTTCCAAGTTCTGGGATCATGTGTTTGGCACCGCGATGCCTGACCCTATCGTGATCTCAAAGTAATCACAAACATGAAGGTATTATTTAAGAAGGTAAAATGGTAATGTGAAGGATTAATAATTAATATTATAAAAAAATAAAAGTTGGTATTTATGGTATTGTACAAATGCTCCAACTAAATGAAATAATGCTGGTGTTGGTGCTTAGATAGCAGGGTTATCTCCATCAAGTCCAGCCTCTCTTGCTAGACTTTCCATTCTCTCTCGCGCTTTCGTCACCAGAAGCCAGCGTAGCTTTTTCTCGTAATACTCCCGGTCCAGCCACAATAAATGGTTTGGCTCGCCCGATTTACTCATCGCAGTAGCTACCTGATCATTCCAATCCTCTATTTCAGGTTCGTAAGGCAGTGCCTCATCGCCGTCCAAGCTGGCTTGATCGGTGTCGTCATCTGCAAAGTAAGGTTGTTCGTCTTCTTCATCTTCTTCGTCTTCGGCAGAAGAATTGCCAGACACACTGCCGACACTACCATTCTCAAAACCGTCCCTGAAGTTGGTCAGCGCCCTCCGCTTCTCTACATGCTGAGTCCAGTCGCCAGCCGCCTCCAGTTCCTTGAGCTCCCGATCCAGGGCCTCAAAGCGCGCAGCCCGCACCCGTTTCCTTAGCGCAGCCTTCCGCTTCCACATTTTGTACAACCTGCGGCTCACCGACTTGAGGGCAGGCACCCGTATATGCGCTCGCCGCACACGTCGAGCCCGCACCATCATCTCGCGCGCCCGCAGGATTCTGTACCCCTGGATGCGGCCGTGCATGTCCTGGGGGTGAAACATTTTAGGGTCCAGGCCGTACGCTTCCAGAATCCAGTCCGCACTGCCCGTCACGCCGTATGCGGACAGGTTGCTGGTGGCCCCGGATGTGCTAATGTCACGGTGCGGGTTCACTTTGGAGCCGGGTCCGGCGGTGGGCACAAAATGGCTTGGGGTGGGGATATCGTAGATTGCATTCTCGGTGGCGTAAGATGTCATGTAGCGGGGTCGGTGGGCGGTAGCATGCAGGTGGGGTTCGTGCACGCGGATGGCTGGTCTTAAGTATGGCAGCGGAGTGTGAGTTGAGACCATGTTGAGGCGGCCCAGCATTTTGGTTGTCTTTGGCTGGTGCAAGTACTTTATCGGTTGCTCTTTTATGGATGAGTGTATGCTGGAGCTAGCAATCTCGCTGTCAGACCCGTTATCACTGTCACTATCACTGCTGCTGGTGTTCCCCAGATCGTCCAACCGTGGGTCTTCGACCTTATCCAAGAACAGGGCTTTACAGCGTTCCAGAGTGCGCCCGACGTGGGCGTCCCCATGAATCATACCAATCCAGTCCATTGATTCATTCGCCTGAGGTCCTCTCGAGGTACTTTTGCTCCCCTTGCGGCCAAACTCCGTCAGCACCCGATCTACAGTCTGCATAAGATTATTGAGCGCCTGTGGTGGCATCCTTATTGGGGGGTCTATGATCGGCACCTCATTGCGCCACGGCTTGCCCTCATTGAGAGCTTTGAACGAGCGCCTGATTTTGGCCCCCTGGTGCTCCTTAATTCCTTTGCGCGTTTCCGGTAGCGGAATCTGGACCCGTGGTGGTGCGTCCTTGTCCCTCAGGTTCTGCGCATATATCCGGGTATGCACCTCGCGCTCGAACGCTGCGCTTAGCTCAACTAAAAGCAGTTTTCGCGCGTGCTCGAATGCGACCTTGTTTTTCATATCCGAGACCCTGGGGTCTGTGGCTGGTGTCTCTACTCTGTAATGCTCATACTCGAAGGGCGGCATTCCTCTGGCCAGGTCTTCGTAAGGTAGTTCCCTCGGGTTCTTGATGCTCGTGTACCGTGTACTGCCGCCGTGGTTCTGAATAAATGGCATAGCCTTTGTTCCATAATGCAAGTGTAGCGGCATCATTGTAATGTTTGGCGTTGGCTGATCCGAAGGCTCCGCGCTCTTACTGTCAAATGTCGGCAGTTTGCAATCGCTCTCTCTCTTGTTTCCAAACTGTGAATTGCCGTTCAGCAAGCTCCTGCTGTCGGACACACTACTTTTCAGTGTCTCATATTCCACTCTCTTCTCCCAGTTGAGGCGCCCTTTACCATCTAACGCCGTCGTCTGCTCGTCCGAGTCGTGATCCATCTCCTCATCATGATCCGGGCGCAACGGCCATTGCGTCCACTGGGCCGCAGGAAACCTCTTGTTCTCTCTATGCATGAGGTGTGCCGAGTACAAATGCGTAACTAGATTTTGGCGGTGTTCGTGCTCGAGGGGGTTGATCATAAATCGGACCTGAAGTGAGGGATCGTTGCCATGGACCACGCTGCTCGACGTGGTTGGTTTTGTTCTCGCCTGATCTGAGAGCACCTCGTCGTCATCCCCATTGCCTTGTGCCATTTCTGGTATAATTTCAACTGGCGACGGTGACGACGGGGCTGAAGATGGCGGCGTTTCGTCGTCTGAAATCGGCTGAATGGCCTGGGCAGGCTCCATTTTGTGGTGTCTGAAATTTCAGGTACTGCGACAGAGTTGGGAGGTGCAAAATTTTATGGTTTATATTCATAATGTCATACAAAAGTCATCTATATATACATTAAATAGCTTGGTAGGATAATACACTACTGCAATCGTCTGAGTCTTGTTCTTCCTCATCATCGATGCCGTGATACAAGCAGAACTGTGTGAAAATAATTGCGTCCTGCAGCAGCGTGCCAAAGCTGCCCACCAACCATGGGAGGTTTACCAACAGGTACTTGGGCGACACATCCAGCGACAAAATCGAAATGACAAACGTCGCATTGCCCAGACACGCAAACATGAAGAACAAGAAGCTGATGCCCTCGCACGACTTGCGCTTGAAGTTGAGCATGATCTGTGGCACCCTTGAGCTCAGATAAAACCCAGCACAGAGCCAGCCAAACAGTTGTCCCAACGGGCTAAACTCGAGCTTGGTCTTGTGATCATGTTGCGGAGGAGCTCCAGATTCGGCAATGTACCAGCCCAGAGCACCAGCGAAACAAACTGCCAGCGCAATGGTGACGTTAAAGAGCCTCGACTTCCACGCGGGGACCTGTGGCTTAGGAGAGCGAACTCGCGCAGTGGAAGAAGAGGACTGAGTTTCGATCTCTACCTCCCAAGTGTCAGTTGGTTCTAATAGCGGGGTAGCCGGCGAAAGATGCTTGGGGTCGACATGCGGCGACCTGCGATGGTAGATGAGGCACTGAAGAAGAAGAATAATGTCTGCAGTCGCGTAGTAAACTGCGAGTGTGATCATGGTGGGTAGAACACCTTGCAGAACTGACCCGATGACGTTGAAGATATCTCCCGTCAACCAGAGGGCGACAAATGTCAGCGAGAGTCCATCTGCGCTTTGGCGACGGAACTGTATATGTTAGCCTTGGCCAGTGCGCTAAAATTCCAGAAGACTTACGTTTTCATAGAGTTGTGGAGTGAAGACAATAATCCAACATGCAATAGAGATTGATCTGTTTAGTTAGCACTAGTAATAACGGTTGACACTACAAAGAACGTACCCAGTGATGCCACTGACAGTCTGAGAGTCGAGTAGGAAAGGCGGAGGAGGTGCCATGGTTTGAAAATAGTGAATAGTAGTAAGAGAGAAGGAAGAATTTTCAAGGTTCAGATTTCGAGGTTGAAAGCCTTTTGCTGCTTAACCCCGGATGGCAGGTGAACACTGACAGTTGCAGACTCTTTGTGTCATTTAGTCATGTCATGAAATTAATCATATCATAATGCCAAAATAGTCATAAAGGCTATTTAGTCTAATCACAAAATTAAGCTTTTTGGGTGTTTGTGTCACCTACCATAGACCCACATGTCAGCCGCGTTTGCTCATGTCCAAAAACCTAAATAGGAAGTTGAACTTTATGTGCAATTAATGCCATGCATATGGTCATGGATTTTGTTTGAAATCTCAATGTTGAACTCTGCAAAAAGCAAAAGAATCAGCATTGACCATCATCGACCCAAGACAATACCAAGAAAGATAAGACCCTATAAGCTTCGATGATCCTAGTCTACTACATAATACATTTAAAGTATTCGAGGACCAAAGCTCATCTCGACCTTAATCACCCCTAATTCTCTTATCAAATCCACTATTTTTTTCATGTAAAGACTAGCCGTAGTTGTTATGCTCGACCCCCTGTCAAATAAAACCCCTGGCCAGACTTTAAATTTCACTCGCTCGAGAGCTGCAAAACCCACATTTTGCATACTCTTTAAGTAACATCCACTTGCCATCCGAGTGGTATCATATATAAATACTCAGTTGTTTCCTTCTTCATTTCATCTTTACAACTTCTCACAACTCATTTATCAAAAATGACTGCCATCTCATCTACCCCTCTCGCCGCTGACTCCAAATCACACCCCGTTACCGGCGAGACCTTCAAGACCCTCGACCAGTACCCCGACCTTAACGTTACCTTCTCGACATGGGAGATCGCTGAAATCCGCCAGTCCTGGGCGTCTATGCGCGACGACCACCTCGAAACCTCGCAAGAAAAGGCCAACGTCGGTACCGCCTCTGCCTTCTTCTGCCAGCAGTTCTACGAGAACCTGCTCGGTGAATACCCCGAACTGTCCGTGCTCTTCCCCTCCATCAAGTCCCAGGCTTCCTCCATGGCCGGTATTCTGGCCCTCGTCATTTCGCAGCTCGACAACCTCCCACGTGTCCGCGAGGTCCTGATTTCTCTCGGCAAGCGTCACTCCCGCATCATCGGTGTCGAAGTTACCCACTACGAGCTCGTCGGCAACGCCCTGCTCCGCACCCTTGCTGACCGTATCCAAGACGACTTCTCGCCCGAGCTTGAAAATGCCTGGATCAAATTCTTCACCTACATCACCAACATGATGCTGCAGGCCGGTGAAGACCCCCCTTTGCCCGCCCAGACCCTGTACCCTGTCCTCACTCCCACCTCCTCTAATAACTCGTCCATCTCACCTGAGCAGCGCCGCGCCCTGAAGCCCCGTGCATCCCCGTCCATGAACCCGCTGCCCACGATGCCCACCACTACTGCCAGCACTTCGGCTACTGCCCGCGAGGCACCCACGGCATCGACTGGCCTGCCAAGCACATCTACATTCACTGCCTCGTCTACTTCGAACGGTGGCTACAACCCTTCCACCTCACACTTCAAGCCTAGCTCAACTCCCGCTGGCGGCAAACCTGACAAGAAGCGACGGGGCGGCAAGGGCGGTGACTGCTCCATCATGTAAATCAACTCCCAAAAAATTCTTTACCGTATACAATGCTACAAATAAACGATGTACTTTTTTTTTGAAACTTGTGTTGAAAAATTAATTCAATGTTACTCTAGGCTCGATCGAGGCTACCATGAAACTTTTGCAGATGCCCCTATTATAACTATAGACATGTGTCGATGCAGTAAGTGGAAGCGTGGGGTAACACAAATAAGTTCTTAGCTTGGGTAAATTAGAGTCTGTCTTTGACGTGGTACCTGTCTAGTATATTCCAACTAAGTCCTAAGCTTCAACTTCGTACATTGGCTAGCAGAAAACCTAGAGTTAGATCTTTCTGAAGAATAATAGCCATACTCAGAGGTTTGTAGTTGTTTATAACATGCCAACTCAATGGTTCGACAGAGTTGAGTTGTCTGACGTATTCTAGTCCTGTAAACAATTCATGGCTGGGTCTTGCGAGCAATATCTCGAATGCATCACATAGGCTATACTCGAGCAAATGAACTGGGCCTGTATAATCTCTACCAAAAAAACTAATACACAAAATTGACACTGAGTCTATATACGTCAGTTATTACTTGCAGGTCCGTGCTCACTTTAAGCATTCACAGCAACAATAAGACACCAAATTGATCTTCAGGGCAGTCAGTGACCATCCATTTTTGCAACCCCAGAATCCATGCATCACACTTGAACTTTGTGAAACATACGTTTAGATCTTGTGTCTCCGAGAATCAATCTAGATCTGAATCTAGATTTCAAAAGCTTAATATCCACCATTACATTACCCAAGTAACGCTCCCCTGCTTGTTAAGCTGCTAGAGTTGCAATGTTTGGGTTCTAGTACAAAAGAAGAAATCAGTGATTGTAAAACAGTTCAGTACAAAGAAAGGCTCACCGGGTATTATTGAACAATTTGGACACATATTCGATCAATGTGCGATTCAAAGTAGCGGGCATTTTTTAAGAGTGTTCATCGAGCAAAGACCAATGACGATATACCATAACTCTTAGGTCCAAAAACACCAGCAGAAAACCTGATGTGATACTTAATTCACATTCTTTTTTTCTTTCTCTTTTCGAGTATACTTTACAGTAGACCTGTTTAAAGTGTCTCTGTAGCATAATCTTTTAAACTTGATTTAAGGAGGGTTGGCATCAAAAAAAAAGTTGTACTCTAATCTTCTAGTCTTGGTTGACAAATTTCCACACTGCTGAAAAGTACGATTATAACTTGGCATGAAGGGATATTGTTGCTGAGCTCACCATTGAAGCTGGCCAAGATTAACATGGACTAGACAATATCCTTTCAGCCCAAATCGAAATGCCCTCCAGAAACCATGCTTCTGTAATCTAGTTTCCAAGAATAGAACAAAAGATTGGCGTTGGCATCTGTCGGTGCATCAAACTATTTTTCGAGTTGCATAATTTCAACTGCTTATTTGCACACAAAAAAAGCTGTCGGCTCCATGTTATACTAGCAGGTAATTTTGAGTGGGGATTGTATACGACTTTATGTAATTAGTACTCCATGCAATACACATACAGAGATTGGAATTGGCCAAATGGTACCTGAATATTTTTGGCTGATTTTAGTAGAAAGACAGATGAAATGGGAATTTTCATATGTTCAACGACTGGCTTCGCTGCATTAAAGGTACATACTGTCAAAGCTTGGACTTATTTTTAGGAGTGTGGTTTGGACCTGGGATAGAATGTTAGTTCGGATATACGATAGTAGCAAGACCTAACTCAACGAAGATCAGCAAGGAACCAATTTCAAATAACTATACAGGCTCAGTGCTCAAGTATTGATAGCGCTTGCCTCACTTGAAACTACTATTAATGACCCATGCAATCATCTTCAATTCGAGTCAAGGTTATTGTTTGGTTAATTTGATATTTTAATACATTATCAACATCAGAAATAATCACATCACATTCGGTGGCAAATAACTCTTTTCTCTCTGATCTATATTCCTAATTCTGGCTCAGCTCTTTCAGTAACCTAACTCTCTCAATATTTTTAATAAAAGTTTAAGAGACTAGACCTTCATCATAAACTTTGTGGGGCTCGTAGAAAATCATAATTATTTTAAAAATCTTGAGGAAGGTTAACAATTGATAGCTGGGTGGTGAAGTTGGTGAAGTTGGAGGCGTTGCCAGAATATTATTTCCCAGCTATTTATTATTCTTCTGCGTATGTGGGATGGAAGAGATTATTATCAAAGCCTTTTAAACTTTTTGCCAGTGCAAACGAATAAACGAGCTTTCCAACATATGTGGTATCTTTAATTTAAGCATTTGTAATTAATCTATTTTGGTACTAGATGCTTTCTCTTCAAATCCCTGTTTTTTTATGAGTGGCGTTCTGGTTTGAAGAGGCCCTGAAAGTGTTATCAGACTAGTCTAATCTGTTTCAATGTCTTGCTTTTATTCTTGATCGTATATCTATATCTTGTCTATTTACGTAAAAGCAGTACTAGTCATAATCAATGTTGTCCATCTAGTGCAAAATTTGCAAGATTTGCCAACTTCAATATAAAGTTCAAGTTTGTGATGCACTTCTAACTTAAGTTTCATAAGAACATTGAGCATCACAAAATTACGAAAGCCTCATCTTCCTCTAGCATTAACTCACAGCATACACATGTCTAATCCACTGCACTGAATGCTCCTAAAAATTCTCAAGACGACTACATGATTGACAATAGCAATATCTGAATTGAAGTGCGCCACCTTCCGGGCGTTTGACTCTCGTCACTGTTTGTCAGAACCACCAAGAGGTAATCTGACTTGTATTTTATATATCTGCTCAAGAAATAATCGCATACCCACGTTTATAGCACCAAATAGTCCAACTGGCCAGGACCAAAGTCTTGGGATCAATAACTTATAACTTGGAACCTATACCCGATGTTAATGGATTTTGGTTTGACTCATAAGTTGCAGTGTGGTGCACTCCTGCAAGGGTTCAGATGTAATTCTCCAGCATTTATATGCACTGCAAATAAACAAGATAAGCTGGATTTCAGCATAGTGCAGGTACAAACAAACAGCAAGTTTAAATAAAGAACTTTGAAGAGCTGACTGACTGGAGCACTGCCTTTTAATATCGTGTCTTGGGTTCTTGTTTGTTATTTATTACTGTGGGTTTTATAGAGAATGGGTTTTTGTTGGATTTTATACATTTTTATTTTGGTAGTGCAGATATATATCAGCCCGTGTGATCAGTGTTCAATGAACTGCGAAAATGAAAATCACCATAAAATACTTCTGGATTTTTCTTTGTACTCCTTGAAACCATATCAACTATAAACTTCATTTCTTCGTATATTTTTATGAATCACAATAATCATCTGACGGGATAGGCTTCAAACTAGACTTTCTCCGCACCTGCTGCTGCGATTTTTTTCAATCTGATCTCAGATGAACCTTCATAACACTATTGCATATACCGGCCTTTCGTGATCATTGCGATTACAGTCCATAAGTTGAGGGAGGTCTAACAATGGTATTCAAAACATTCAACGGTTAAAAAACGGTTATTCGTGGTTCCAGTTAGTTGGTTCATCTTCGTTATTACGAAGACTCAAGTAGTGCATTAGATGTTGTTAATAAAGGGTTCAGAGTCTGTGCGCATTCTTAACCCTTCTTTGCTGTACCTTCCTTCCAGACTTATATATATCCTCCCAGATCGAAGATCGAATTGTTCACAAAACTCCAAAGAAAGGGCGTATTTTCTCATAAGTCAGGGGTTTCTGATAAGCTTCAGTACTTTTATGAAACTTTACAATTTTCTGAGACAACAGTCAACAGATCGAGTTGAAGTGAAAAATGGAGTATAAGGTTTTATCATATATATAGAACTCTTAATGGTTAGTAAATTATCACTAGCTTTACTGACACAATATATAAAGGTCATGACTGACGACAATGTAGAACATCCAGACGTGTAGATATTGAACTAAATTTTGAAATAGTAGTTCTTTGCTTAGTAATATTCAATGTAGACCACCTTTCAATTCTACATCTAACCAGGTTAATATGTCAAGCCATGGTTTTGCAACTACAGGAGTTTATTGCATTGCTTCGGGCCAATTCTGTACAAGGCCCCCCATATTCTACCTTCTCTTGATGGATTAGATCTCGCTTGAGTTTATATGAAGTTCCCCTTAATTAAGCATATGATATCTCTACACGTGGTTAATAAACAATTAGGGGTCCCTGGAGCCCGAAAATGAATATTGTTTCATCAAACCATGTGAAATAAAGAAAGAAAGGGCGGATAATTCACTTATGGTTTTGATCGAGAAACAGGACATTGCAATTGACTGAACTAATGGCGATGATGTACGTAAATCTAACCCTTCAGTTGCTGGACCCTTTTGACCCTCTTTCATGTCGAAAAAAGGGCCCACATTTCTGAAAACAAAATGATTTTGAAATAATCAGATCTCCATTTTATTATGAGTCCATGGTATTGGAAGGGCTTGTTGCAGCTGTATTTTTCATTATTTTGCAAATATTCCCAATATTTGGAAGCATAGTACGAAGCTATTCGATTATCTCAATTCTGTTTTCTTTGCTGTTGTGGAGAAAATGTGTTTCTCCTTCAACCCGAGCAATAGTTCAATCTGTACGTTGTATCAAGCATTTGGACCCTTATTTATGTCTCGAGCATGAATTTCATGTAGGATTAATTTACTAGAGCATGCAGTAGAGTAATGTTCGAGACGGGGCACGACCGTTTCAAGGGGCTCTGCTTATTAATTGATCAAACCCTGAAGAAAAAAGCCGTTTTCAGGTGTCGGCTACTTGTCGAAATGGAGATCATATATATGTACAAGTATACATAGTTGAGTTGCATCTAAACTGTGCTGCCCGTTTTGATCTTATCACAGGGTCAAGTTAAAGCAAGTCGTTTCAAGCTACATAACGTTGGAGAGCCCACATCATCTTGGTCAAAAGGATAACTATGCATACTAACAAAACCTCAACTGCATCTTCTCTGCGCCTTCTTTGCTGTTATAGTATCTATAACATCATGTTCTACATTCAAGACCACTCAGAGCGCAATGGAGATCTTCTGTTTTTATGTCATTGATATCTGAACAAGTGAGCTTAAGGCTTGTAGTTGTCAAGCCATCGATCTCCATAGGACTCTACAAGGAGCCAAACTAGGAGGACTGTTTTGTGATAACGATGGTGGCGTAAAGTGAATCATAGATATTTTAAATAGAACATGTTTGCCTTTTTACAAAACTATTATCAATTGTCTCCATAAAAATTGAAAAGGATGCTGTAGGACTCTTGGTAGAAACAAGAGCATACAGATTCTTGCTACTAAACAAACATGAGCAGTATACCATAATGGTACTATTGATACAAACTGCACTCCGAGCCGTTTAAAATGTAGAAATATACTCCCATACTCCCTAACGGTCATCCCTGAGATGTTAGTTGTTGTGCCGCTTAAGTTATAACCCAATTTCAGGGTCACGCTAGTTAAGGTGGCCCTTCAAGACTATAAACGTGGGTTTTTCGACTTGATTAATAAAGCCAAGTCTCGAAGGAGAAGGAGATTTTATTTAGACCGTAAAACTAATCCCCAGAAGCGGTAGTCTTTTGCCAAAGGGCTTTATCGTAAGCAGACTTATCTATCACGCGTTCGCTTGAAATGGTAAGAAAATTAATGATATTTTTTACATCGACCTTTGTCGCTTCCGCGGCACTACCCAATGAAGGTTTTTTGTCCTTGCCAAACGCCTGTCAACCTCGTTTTTTTATAAACTCATTTATTTTAGGGAGATAAAGGCGGGCTTTTGCTCCAAGCCAGACAAGTGGCTGCTCTCAATCTATAACCAATTTTTGTACCTATATTTTTGAGGTTTTGCTTCGCGTAGGCCTATATACAAAGAGAGTTGCTTTACGATGGTAGTATCCTGTGAAGCTTCATCTTATCACTTCTCGGACCATGTGCTACACATGGTAGAGTGTTAATTGGCACAACACAAAATGCTCGCTAAGAATTGTACCGACATGTCTGTATACATTAACATGCGTTGTGGGTGTGCACTTACCCACCCTGAGGATCTACTAGCACTATCCTTAGTTAGACCAAATGCCAAACATCCCGAAGATCGGATCTCTGAATACTATATAGGCTCTTCTCAGAATATGCTCTTGGATAATTTCTGGTGTCTTCAAGGATATTAAGGATAGCTGGTTCAAAGATATCTACACGAGCGCGGTCAGAGGACATTGCTGGTGAAGTTATAGGCCTAATTTTATTAAAATCTTGATTTGCTTCTTGCTTGTCAGGTGAAAGCCCCTGTTTCCTTAAAAGTCTAGCAAATACGGTACCAGGCAGCTTTTTTGGCCGTAGCCGTACCAGTAGGAGAAGTGGTTGTGGGTTGGTTAGCATCATTCGGGTAAACCTTACTGCTCTAACTTGCTTAGTCTCGCGTAGCTCGGGAAAGAGCGATAGGAAGCGCATGAAAGCAACGCAAGAAGGGTCCAATTAATTCTGCCTCGTCCTACACCATGTTTTTTTACAGGATCCGTGGGAATTTCTTTCACAACAGTACCTTCTCGACAACGGTTTCAATGCACCTTTTACCATGGCAATTCCAAGCTAACGCTTAGTACTTAGTAGTGTAGCCATTGGTTTACCACCCTCAGATGCATGCTTTGAACGCTATATGTACAGCTTTGGATGGGTTTTTAACCTGAACGAGATAATTTAAATACTTGCCATAGTCTTAACTGTGTTTAAAGCAAAAATAAGGAAGCAAGACGCACAGAAATGATCGAAGTGGGCATGTACCTGCTTTTGGTTCAGTATGGCTGTGGATATTTAGTTCGGTGGAAACCGACGAGACGGTACACACACAACAGAACGGGTCAGTACTGTAGCATGCTAGCTTCGCATCGTCTAGGCGTGAAGGAAAAAAGTGGAAAACCAAAGGGTGGAACGACGACAGGTCTAAGCGGGACTATTCCTTTACTACATAAATACATGTCTCAACTGCAGAAGCGGACTGATAAGATCAAATCTAGTGAAAAGAAGAGTCATTCAGACGGGTCATCTAAATATCTACTCGAGTGAGGTGTTACAGGTTGACAGACAGAGATATTGGTTTTCATGTGTCATTTTTCACAAACTAAGTTGAGGTTATTCCGCGGATATCGGTGCATGTGGAATTGTCATGAGCTTATCAAAGGCCCGATCCTCAAAGATCACTTTGGCATGTGTCTTTGCAATATCTGTCGGAATTCCGCAATTGTTTTTGATTTCTTAATAGTAAATGGCGTTCAGGTGGGCTTAGATTAGACAATTGTCTAACTTGGTTGGGGCTAGTACTGTGAATTGGTGTATACTAGTATGCTACCTAGGCCGTGGTCGGATCGCAGGGGATTTGGACCCTTATTTAGCTTTGGCACTTTGAACTAGACCTATATATTTTCTAAGAGGTGGTCAGCATCCTTTTGGCGCACACACCACCTACCAGATTCTGTTTTTGAGTTCAAGAGGAGCACCAAACCTGGGGTTAAGTCAAGTTTTGAGTTTTGTGACCTCAATTGTTTAAGTTTTATGAATTCCTAGATATCCCATGTGCGTCCTCAATTGTTTCCTTGGAATTAGGCCACAAGGGAGTCTCAACTACTAACGACGATGCAAAATCACGATATGTAAGTTTCGTGATGTCAGTGACTTAAAGGCACTGCTTCTACCCTCATCTAACAACTATACTTGAAGGGGAAATTCCAGGCTCCACTGAGTTTTCCAGAGCTCATGATCTCAAACGAAGCTTGTAAGGAACCACATATCCTGTAGAATGGCCATACTGCTTAACGCTTCATGTGAGGTCCAGTGTCATGGTATCAGGATTTACTGTGCATATATCTTAATATGGGTGGTGAAGTGTTGACTATAGGCCAACCTCCCTCCACGGCTTAAAAGGCTTGAGGAACGCTACTGAACTATTGATGTCATTCTGCTCATCTCATTACTGTTTAATAATCTTATAACTCCCATTGACTCAGGATGTTAGACGCCCGTATCAATAGTTGAACTGTATATTGAATTCATGCACGAATGCCCACCCTCGCTGTCATTGTTTTAATTTCAATCAATTCAGGGACTTTGCTTATAAATGGGACCTCAGACTTTTTACTATAAATGTAAAATTGCTTCTAATTATAAGTTGATAAGTCTCTCAATTGAACCATGTGGTCGCTCCAGCTCGTGATTGAAGAAAGTGATTGAAGAAACGCCATCTTCACAAATGGTTTCACTCGGGCGTAGGGACCATCAAAATGAATAATGAGAAGTCGAGCGTTCATGAATGCATAAATTGTTTCGTTGCAAAAGCGAGCTGTGGATCTTGAAAGTTCTATTTTTCTAACCTGCCTCTTTTATCCAGTTTACTGCGGGCCGTCAGTTTTAAACACTGATTGAAATGTTAGCGATGTGTGAGAATGTGTCTACACTAAATTTATAGCCTGAGACTTCAACATTGGTTATAGAAGCATTACTTGAAACTGCATGGCAACTATGGTTTACAGATCTTTAGATAACTATGTATAGACCCTTCCTCTGCTTGGACATACCTTGTGTAAAACGATGGCCTAGGCTGATGAGCTGCGATCTGCGAGCGTGAATCTCATACCCCTTTTCATTTTGAATTAATAATTACAAGTGTGGTAAGTAAAAATAAGGAGTAATTAGTTAATTAATTTCCAAATTTATATGAAGTCTGGGTTCGGCCTTTTTGAAACGGTCCTCTACTTATGACACTTAGACAGGGTCCAGGACCCTGTTTTGTTGAACCCTTCAGAACATTATTGTACCTGCTCAACCAAGTTGGTCTTACTGACTTGCGAAAACAAAAGACGGGATCAGTGGACCTGACTAGTGCAGGGCCCGTTCCTTTCAATATGAAGAATGAAGAGGCAAACTACAATAATAAATAATAGTTTCTTGAGTGCTCATGGAACGACTGCCGCCTGCTCACGGCCATGGTCGCTTTATAACAGCAAGTTATCCACTCAACTTTGAGGAGAATTGCACAGTGATCACCGGATTGAATTGATCTTCTTATAAAAAAAAAAGGTGGGCGGCTTCATGTTTTCAAGTTTCGGCTGAGTTCAATTCTAGTCTAGTATCAGTTTGCATGACGCTCTTTGGATAATACCGGCTTTGATCTTTGAGTAGAACTCAGAAATATGAGGTATATAGCCTATATGTATGTTTGCTGATGTCGATATGTAGGTCTGCTAAGCTTGCAAGATTTAGTGTGCATGTAGCAGATCCAAGTTGGTAAAGAAGCCACTCACCACCTCCTTCACCAGCGCTAGCACCCAACGCACATCGTAAGCGCGCTACACAATTGATGAAAGATGTAACTTCTTAGAACGGTTGGGCCAGATATACACAACTAAGCCCAAAATTATGTTTGCTTTGACCACAGTTGTAAGAGCCGTTCTGTCAACAGGTCTAGATTGTTTTGCGTTGAGATTCACTTCAGCCGTATGAACTTACCGTACATGACGATTCAGTGCAATCTTGGTAATAGAGCTGAATCTGGCTTTGAATACATGCAGAAACCAGCACTCGACAAAGTCCAAAAACGATTTATTATCTTGCAACTTTTGTAGTCATCTGTATGGTTATCATGAGCATTATCATGGTTTTATGCTCTCGCAGGAAAGGGCAAAACTTTAAACCGAGTTATGAAGACATAAAGGGCCTAGTCACTGATAGTTGGGCTTGGTTCTTCCATTAAACCACTCCCAATTCACAAACTTGGAGCATTACATGGCTCTTATGGATCAACTGACACTGAACTCGGAGATTAGATTTTCTGCTTCTTTGGGCATCCTATGATTTGTTTGTGGATTTCTAGCAGTTTCCGCTTTGGAGGTTTAGTGGCAAGCCCACACCTCGTTTTTGAACTGCAAGATTGGTTTTAAAATCTAGGGTACGCTCTCGCACCTCACTTCGCCCACATGCTTAACGCTCTCTAGACCTAATAGCAGTCGGAATCCAAGGAGGCCCTGAACAAGTAAATAAAGCATTTCATTATAAAGCTAAAAAGAATATACTTTTGGTATATAGAAAACAAATGGTAGCTGCAAAATAAATAAATAGTAATAAATAAAATCATGAACATCGTTAGTGCAAACGAAAAGAAAAGCAAGAAAGTAAAAAAAAAGTAGTAGAAAAAAAAAAGATGAATAAGAGTTGGACCAGCCGGCTCGTGCGATCATGCTATACCATAGCGTACGCCCGCTTCATTGAGCTTTCCATGCTGGCCATATGCATTACGGCGTGAGGTCGATACACGACTTCCACTGGTTCCTGATAATACAGGGGAGGCATGGGGTAGTATTGGTATCCATCCTCCTCCAGAGGCGCTTCCATGTGTCTATCCAGCTTTGCCTTTTTGGTTTTGCTGCCCGTATCACTGTCTTCATTGACAGACAGCGAGGGCTTGGAGTCAGAGTCGTCATCACTGGAGCTTGGCGGTGATTTGCGCTCGTCCTTGATAACCATGGCCGGCGTGGCTGAGACCGCCGACGGGTAGGACATTGACGTCGTGTTGTCACGCACATGTGCCGCTGTATCGGAAATGGCAATCGTCTGCCGATTGCTGTAAAACAACGGATTTCGGCCTCTGACAACAATGGGACGGCTATTGGCATGGACCAGGCACACTCTCTGGCAGTTTTCAAGCTCAGCATAGAGAGCCACGGTGAGCGTGAAGTAGTTTTGGAGGCGGCGACGGCCGTTATGGGCAGTCGCTGATCTGAATTGTAAGCGCTTCCAGTCGACAACTTCGGATCCAGAGTCCTTAGGCCACACAGGCTTGATAGCAGGCTCTTGTTCTTGCTTGCGGGCCACAGGCTTTGGAGGCGTGTAAATCAGTTTTGGGCTTTTACTTTCGTCTGAGCCAGATACCGAGACCTTCATAGACAGGCCAATGATACGGGATCTTTGCGACTCAGCTCCGGAAGGGCCGGAGCACATGGCGTAAACAGCTGAGCGGGCGTTGGTGACATTGCACGAGACTTGAAATAGATTGCGGCGGTAGAAGGTGAGCTCCAATTGTGAAGCTGTGTTTTTATCTGGCGACGGAGACTTGTCGGATTGTGGTGAGCTTTTCTCTTCATCGCCTTCTGACGGACCGGTAGGACTGAGGGAGAACTGACCAGATAAGTGCCCGGTAAGGCCAATACTCGTCGAGTTGAGTTTCGAGTCAAAGATAGGGGTATCCATTACTGGTGGCAGGAACTGGAGGTACTGTGAGTTGTCTTCCTGTGGAGGAGGGGCGGGAATGGTTCGTGCGGGATAAGTGAGATCGTGCCCGATAGTAGTGTTGCGGCGGGGGACGTCCGCAACCGAGGGCTGTGAGGGAGAGAAGAATACGTTGCTTCTGGACATTGATGGATCTTGCATGAGAGTGGCTGTAGGGGATGAGAAAGTTTGAGCCCGATGAGAGGGAGGAGGGGTGGGAGCTATTGAGTAGTTGGGGACAGCCACGGGCAATGAAGCAGAATAAAAGTCATGGCCATAGCGGTCACTATCTATGTTAGACCAAATGTGTGGGGAGAAAAAAGAGATACTTACTCAAAATCAGTTGAAGTGAGCCAGTCGCCCTGGAACAGGTTGTCGCCTAGACCCATGTGGTCAAACTTGAACATGTCTTCATTGTGGAGATGGACATCTGGAGAGGAGTCCAGCGCAGGCTGGACGTGGGATAGAGTACTAGATGGTGATAAGGAATGTGCTTTCATGATGGGAGAATGAACATGGTAGACTGAGAGATAGATGAGTAGAAGAAGGTAGAGAAGATTTCAATAAGAAATGGAGTACAGAGGTAGAGAGAAAAGAGAAAGAAGAAGCAGGGAAACCAAGGAGGAGAAGAAAGAAGAAGCGTAAAAAAAAACGGGATTGCGAAAGGGTTTTATAAGAAAAGACCGTAGAGTCTTTCTAAAAGAGTGGAAGAAGAAAAGAAAACAAGAAATCTTGAGAAACGAAAAAGAAAATACGAGACCATATGTATACAAAGAAAAAAGCAACGTGAGGCCGATAGGTAAAAGATCATCGACATTTGTATGGAAGGGGAGGCCTGAAGGAAGAAAAAAAAGAAAGTTGTCATGTCAAAAAAGAAACGACGAAAATATGATATCAAAAACAATCCGAGGCCTTTTGAAAAGGGGAAAAGAAAAGTCTAAAAATGAAAAAGAAATTCTGGTTAAGATCTTGTTTTGTGGAGGATCTTATTAATTGGGAGTCAACGCTAAACTTAAGGTTTATAAGGTTTATGGGATAACTTAAAAAAGAGCCTCAAAATGACATAATCCAAGATTAAAAAAGGTAGAAAACAGTTAACTTAACCCAAAATTAACGTAACGTAATAGTATACCAGGGGCAGGGTTTTGGTGCATGCTCAAAAAGTTGTAGAACAGTACTAGCTATATATATATGATGATGGATGTAGAACAAGCGTTTGCCCAGCTAGCTCACCCATCATCGACCATCTTCCATCTGGAATATTTCAACATTCTCAAGAAGCATGGGTTCAATAAAACCTCCTGCACTTCACTCCTGCTCAGTTATCAGACATGTAGTAGTAGCTTTTAGTCGCTTAATTTTGTTTGATATAACCATTCCACCTTCAAGCAGTGGATAGACCTGCCGTCGTTAATGGATAACAAATATATGCCTGTTCAAGTAAAAATGGCGTACAATAAATATCAATTCAATTGGTGCTACATAGGTACAGGTAGGCACAATCCCATCTTTTGCGCATGTATACAAGAATTGTTATCAGGAGCACTAGTGGAGCAATGGAGCAGCAGTGTATGGTGCGTGGTTGAGATGGAAACCACATTAGGTGTGATTGCTGCCTGCCGAGGGGCACTGAAATTGTAAATCTGGAGCAATTGTGTACCCAACCCGTTGCAATTGATATCTAAAGCAAGAATACACGATATCGCATAGACTTGGGGGTGTCAGCTGGTCTATTTAGAGAGAGAGAGAGACGGAGAGATCTTGACTACGACATTTGAAGCAATCTTGCCAGACTTGGACAGGGCCCTCTCAGATCAGTTTGCAAAACAGCGTGGGGAAAACAATTGCTTGCTTTCTGGAAAGAGAAAAAGAAAAAAAGGAAAGATAAATATTGTGTGGGGCTCTATTTTACTTTGCGTTTCTGAATGTGTAAGGTGTTTGTAGTGTGTATGAGATTTATCCAAAGAACCGGCCTGTCAAACCTCCGACCACTCTCGAAGCCAAACCTGTCGACACCACACCTCCGACTAGGCCACTGGCAACCGCATTGGCCTTGCCAAACTTGTCACACCTGCTAAATGCCAGGGCGTTTGTAATTGTCAGGATCAGAGCCACAGCAATCAGCATCAGCGACACAAACGCTAACTTCAGAACCGCCAACAATGCCAGTAATATCCACAACGCCGGGGTCGCGTAGTTGAAAATCCAAAACACTTTACTGTCAATCGGGTTGATGTAACGCTGTGGGTCTGCCGTCTCAAACACCCACGTGCTGCTTCCATCTGGCGCACTCTCGTTCCACCACCGCAGTCCGACCAGAAGTCGGCCAGAGATGTTCTTGACATTCCAAAAGTCGGCGGCAAGTAGTAGGATCACAAGCACAAAAATGAGAACTGAATTCGTCGTAAACAGCACTCCAAACAGATAGGTCAGTAGTGCTCCTACGCGGAACAATAGGAAAAATGCAAGGGCTACGGGGTGAGAACTCTCGCTCAGCCTCTGAAACAGGGTGCGTGACTGCTGGGGTGCGCCCCCGATCTGCGTTTGGGAATTGTCTTGTGGCAGTAGTGTGCTCTAACGATTACATGTGTTAGCCATGTCAATTGAGGATTATAAGGTGGGTGATAGCTGCTGTGTTGTGGATCTTTACTTACCATGATGTGTGTGTGTAAGTATATACTGACGTGGTGATGAGTGAGCTGGAGGTTTTGATCATGACGTTAACTTTCTACATATGGATTAGGTACGCAATTAGTAATAGATTTGGTTTGGTGGTGCTGAAGTCGCTTGTTTGAGGCTAGGGTTCATGTATAGAGAACGCTTAAAAATGCCCACTTTCACACACTCCAAGCAGATAATATTATCATGGCATGGAAAATAATATTTTTTGTTCTTTTATGAGATCTTGGAATAAACGACTCCTTGCTAAGGCGTCATGTCGGATTTCTTAACAATCCTGTCAAAATATGAAAAAAAAAATAAAGAAAATAAATTAATTCATAAAATTCTATAAAAAAAAAATAAAAAAAATGAAAAAAAATAAAAAAAACATATGAAGAACACAATCTTCTTCAATTGAATTCATTTATATCGAGCTCAATTCATGATTGGTAAATAATAGAAAACTCGGTCTTTTATAAATAAAATAATTTTGACACAATCCTTCTTTTATATTCTTTGATCAATAGTCCTCTCCACTGTTCTACTCTTTTGAGTCCTCCCTCCCTCACTCCAAATCAAGTTAAGAAAGAGTGTCAACTTGCATTGCTCACGGGACCTGTTAAGCCGACGTTTCTGGATTGGTATTTGGGTCTATCAATTTTAATCTGAACGGGATCAGCACATCCACTCACTTCCTAAACCCGATTTGCGCGCACGGCAAGGGAAGGGCTTGGAACCTTACGTTTTTCAGGTTTAAAGACAATGAATATCCTATCCACCTCCCCATCCAGGGTACCATGTTAGAATCGTGGTGGTCCATTCCCGCGTATACATATATATACCAGAGAGCAAGAAAAGTTTAAAATGGTTCTTGTGTGCACGAAATTAAACAGGGTCAATATACTTAGCCATGGGCATTATAAGATTAGTCGTGATGTAGTGTAATGCGCTGGATCAAAAACGGCTTTGTCTCTTTTTCTTTTATTTTCACGATTTCATAACTGTACTGCGTCAATGCTGCCACTGGTTATCTGTTGACTCTTTTTTGGTTTTTCAATCTGAGTTGAAGCAGCAGTGCAATTGAATTCATAAACGCGTTGTACCTGCGGGTGGACTAGGGCTACCTATACCCATACCGCAAAGCCTGGCACGGGTTCCTTTTTCAATCCTGGTCGCCAGCTGGTTGGCTTTTGCCAGTGGGGCCCAACTACAATATTGAATCTCGGCTCGTGTTGCTGACATTTAGACATGTATATATATAGGCCTATATGTTCATGTCTTGAACCAAATTGGAAAAGAAATGACTGTCGTCAATCGTCAATTGATCTATCTGAGAAAATCAGTATGACGGTTCAGTGCAGATCGTTAAGCAGAAGGACTGGCTAGCTCTGAAATGTTCCTTGTCGTCTGTTCTAGGTCAAGAATAAGGGCACCAACCTTCTATATGGATAATACCCGAGAACAAGAGGCAGGGCTAACCACCTGCGATCTGCAAGTGTTAGGAATATATCTAGCATTGAACATATGAAGATTATTATTCTTTTTGTGTCTCTTATTCATTTCGTTTTGTTTTTTTTGTTTTAATTCCAGGCTAATCCTTTTGTTCTTTTGCCATGGTGCTTGGTGTTTGGTTTTAGTTTTTGTGGGGTACGAGATACGCGTATTGTTATGACGTCTATATATTTGGATTTTGACAGGTTAGTCAAGTTAGGTGATGAATCATGTGGAATGAGAGGACTCACTGCGCCGTCATAGAAACAAACAAACAAACAACCTCAAAGTTCAAAGGCTAAACCATGTAGAACAAAGCCATTAAATATATATCTTTAGATTATATACGAGAAACATATATTTAAGCTTCGGTTCTACTTTATAAGTCCATATGCCTTGCCTACACTAAATCCTCCTACAAAATATTGTAAAACTTTCCTTCTACATGTAGGCTATATTACTATCGATAATTCGCAAGTGATCACAAGCCTGCCCAAGCTCTAAACCTTCCAAGATCCCACGTTTCCTAGACAGACAACAAACTGGCCCAACTGGTGCTTTGAGTTATCTGGAGCTGACCAGGTTTGGTATCAGTCCATCCTAAACCACCACCCCATATTTATTTCAACTGATTGCTAAATAAACGTACAATCTAGTGTTGGTGGTGTAAATCCGAAAAGCCTAAAAGTTGTACTTCTCCACAAATGGGAGAGTGCTGAGTGTTGGTCAACTATTGATGTACAAACAGATCAATCGATTTTTGAATTTCAGCGTCACAGTGAATTCATGCCTTTTGGCTTGCCCACTATTTTAAAACTGATTGCGCTTTAAACCGCAAGCTTGTTTCTTCTAGCTTTACCTGTGAAGATTTCCAATGGTTGTTTTGTTATAGAAAATGCACTTATATCCACAGATCCACAGAGGGTTTGCCTTGGAGAATTATCGGTCAGTAGCAGAGACTGGTCGCGATGAGCAACGAAGCCTTTGGGTTTTTGAGGAGCTGAGTTTTGCATTAACTCTCTTCCCTAGTAGATGCAAAGCTTTTAATCAAGCGTCGACAAATCAGCTTATTTGATGGCACTGAATAATCTGCTAGTAATAGTTAGCATTGATGTTGAGTAGACATGCTTCAAAGTGAGGCTTCTTTTCTATTATCCTGTGGGCTTAGAGTATTATTTTGTTATCACCAGCACCCTTCCAAGTTGTGGTGGCTTTCGTCACCATCTAGCCTCGTCATCCATTAGTACAAAATTATCATTTTTTTTTTTTTTGGTTAGGTGTAGGCTTCAGTAAAGGCAAGATTTAATTGAAACACCAGTACAATTAGTCCTATTCAGGAGTAGTTGTCAGGCATAACTCTTGTTATAATAAAACCCCGCCAGCCATTTACAGATTGCTCTGGACCCTTGATTTCCAGCCTAAAAACTGAAGTGGAACAGGGTCTAAAAGAACATTTGAAATAGAACTTCAACCTAACATGAAACTCGGCTTTATTTATTAGCAACGAGTGACAAACAGAAAAAAACTTCTTTGGTTAGTGGAATTAAGACTTTGAGAGAGATGAATATCTCTTTTTCGATAGGCTAGCTGCTAGTGATCATCAAAAGTAGAGCAGAAAGTTCCAAAAGTATAAATATACTCAAGCCCATAGCACCGACAGAAAAGTGGATACGACCCAGTGTGCTGTGTTTTTTACGTGGGATTACATCTATTTTCAGGTGTGGCAGGGCACATTTGATACACTTTCCAAGAACCTTTGCACTTACGACGCTTTGATATAGACCACTTAGTTCTGCAGCGATGGTAAAATCGGCTCCAAGGTAGCATCGACCCTCGAGAAATATTGGTCAAGAAATTGGTCTCCCCCCTTCTGGCTCCCTACCGATTATTTAGTGGTCACATGGCAGATGGCCTATAACCATAGTAGAGATCTCAATCAAAGAAAGCTCTAAGAACAGCTAAAATGAAAATACTTGACAAAAGGGAACAAGGGTCAAGAAAAAAAAAACAAAAAACCACGATCGGGGGGTTTAGAATAATCATAAAAAAAAAAAATCCAACCCTACCTGCCGAGTGCCCTCATTGTGTCGCTCTTCAGATGCTTCAAACTAGAAACGTGGGCTCTCATTGTTTTGAGTTGCACAAGAATTCAGAATTGAGACTTCAGCAGAAGTAGCAGCTTGAACAGTATGTCCCAAGCGCTAGAAGGCGAAGTGCATCGAGGCATAATTTCAAGCGACTGACGCAAAAAAAAGTTTTCATCTTCAGTACTGGTCAAGGAGAAGATCGGCGTTTTTGTTTCCTTCAATTTAAACGAGCTCATGAGGATGAAGATGCTTTGGCGAATACGGGCTTTCATTTTACGAAGGTGCTTCACGCCTCGATGTCGGTTTGCGTTGAGCTGGCCGTCAATGTTATCAACACCTCGAGGATTCATTGATATATATTAACCATTGTTGAAATATTTCCTAATAGATCGACCGTACCTTTAGATCTTGACTAACGAGTTATCAAAACGAGAGTGCCTGGTGTCAAAAAACCAAAAAAGTTTCACTTTAATTAAGTTTACTCGCAAAACCATCAGATCGAGTAATTCTCAACTATACGTTGGCTGGCGCTGTTCATACATGTAGGAAAAAGGAGTCTTATGTTGCAAATCGCAGGGATAGTTACAGCATGGTTTCCCAGCCTGCCAGAGTCCTGCACCAAGGTCATCGGCACCCTCATCGTTGGCAAAGAGACAAGACATGAGCTTGGACATGTAACAGATAGCCACAGAATAGATTTAAACATCATTACATCCCTGATCTTCGCTGTCTCTCCTCGGCGACCTCCTTAAGATTGGTTATGAAATTTCATAAAAAGTCAAAATCAAGGAGTATCCACATTAGGTATCTTTTTAATGAGAAATCCGCAAGATCTAAACTGACAACTATGATGCAACATGTCAACGCCAGAAATCAAGGCATGAAGGTATCAGCAAATGTATTTTAAACTAACTGTTAGTTTGTTCAGGGTTCATTAGCTCTAGCTATCCGTTTCTTTGCCTTGTTCTCTATACGACGCAAGACCCTGGTTCAACGACTTCAAGATCTTGGATTTCGAAACTAGTGTTCATTTCAAACACGTACATATGTGCTATAGCCTAGCTATACTATCAGAGGGGCGGTTGCAAGCATGCTGCATTGTTTTGTTTCATGGAGGCCTTGCCCAACTTAGACAGCGAGTGCTACGCTAGAATGGCAACGTTTTTCGAAGCTTGATATCATAGAACAATCTGCAGGAAAAGAAAACGAAGCATCTATCTTCGCAGGGTAGTCCTCGCTGCAAGTTGGGATGGTGGTTACCTTGATTTGGTTAGAATCCCTCGGTTATGCGAGGTTTGTAGAAACTCGTACTTTACACAGTTGACCTTATATTTCTTTTTCGCCCCAATTTTTAGGGTTTTGGGGGTATATATTTCACATATAGGGGTATAAATGTAAATATAGGTCTTTCCAAAAGCAATGAGCCATCAAGTTTAGGGTAAAGTAAGAAACCTTGCCCAGATTGTCCCAAAAGAGTTCCAAAAGTGGTATACCACCCAAATTTTGAATTGAGCCTCACTTTTTATTTCCCATTTCAGATTGTATGGTTAAAAAATCCATACCCACCATACAAAAAAAGACTTAGAGAAATTTTCAAGCTTTTCAGTTAACCATGAAAGGTGGTTAACGTATATAGGCGCCGGCCAATATGCTACTCTAAAGAGCTTCAGATCTTACAACCACAGTGCTCGAAGGTCAGTCACATTATGGATACCACTGTTGGAGGCAGCAACAAGTCCCATCTCAGCTGTGGATAGTATCAGTCTCAATTCATCTGGTGTCGGCTTCTGGAGAATTTCGTTCATGTACAATGGGTTGCTGTCGTGTACATAACAAAACTCGTTCGAAGTCAAACCCGACCTGTCAATCACTGAGAGCTCATAACAGAGACGTATACTATCTCCTCAGCCTTAGCAACAAACCTCTCTCCAAGTTCCTTCTTCTTAATGAGTTGCCCAATAGTAATAATTTTGTTTTGAATACTATAACTGTGAACGTTTTATAAGTGGGAAGGTCTTTGATTCCTGGAGGAGTACAAAGTGTTTAGTACTGCTATCCTCTCCGTCAGGTGTAGCTGACACCAGAAGAAGGCGGTTGCAGTGCTTGGGGTCTCTCGAGGTTTCACCACAGTACATCTTTATAATGCTCCCCGTCCTGAATGCAGCATCAGAACGCTTGCCTCTAACCTCATACTTTTGAAGGTTGAAAAAAAGAAGGACATTGATCTCTGCAGCTGAAAATTCCTCTTTGAACTCTTCTCTAACCATTTTGATTGAATCATGATTCACTTGAAAAGATGAATCTTCATGGTTTTTGCGAATGCAAATCTCTTCCAAATAGCTTCCAGTTGTATCGACTTCATAATTCACTATCAGATCATCCTCCAGGTCTCGAGATCCAAGGAGGTGAGACATAATGCGTGAGCCAAGCTTATGAATGAGAGAAACTCCAGTGTGCCGATTAGCCTGGCTAAACCCTTTCAATTTTTTGACCACGCTTTCAAGAGGAAAATACCAGTACTCTCTAAAGCACCGAAGTATGGTGAATTGCAAATGCAAGAGCATGTGGATAGGAAGGTCAAACACTTGAAGTTCTTTCTTGGTTGTAACCCCGACATTGTTCTCTAGTTGCTTCTGAGAAGGAATGCAAGCATCCTGTAGCGTATTGACATGCTCAATCTCCAGGCTCCCAAGCTCGAGCGCTCGCAGAATAACAGTCATTACCACAATTAGGTTGAACTGTTGTTGTGCGGCCGTGGGTCGAATTGGATCATGGTATGCATAATCATGATAGAAGAATTCTCCCTAAAAATTCTTATATGTAACGCCCCTTAGAGGTCTCATATAAATGTAAGATATGCACCAGAAATAAGGAAATACGTTACTCAAGTCTTCCAGGCAATGGATTTCATCGTTTTCGCTTTGAAGAAGAAGTTGTTGGTTTCTGAAATCTGATCACCACCCAAATCTGAAGAGAAGACCGGTCTTCAACGCATTGAGATGCTCACCAAAACTGACATATCTCTGACGAGCAGGGATTGGAAGGTGAGTTCCGGCTAGAAAATCAATGAATGGTCTCGCAGTATTTTGATAATTATGGTGCATGAAATCAGCAGGAGCACAGTGTGTCATGAAAGAACAGATTTCGAGATAATGATTCAAGGCGATTGAGGACGATGTCCTTGTCCCGGAGGACTAGCTGAGCTTGTGAGCTCATTGTTCTATTTGATGGCCCAATTTAAAGAAGGAAAAGTAGCTATTTAAGAAGTCTTCCAAATAGCTGGAGGAGTTTGCTGTTGATTTTTAGGGATCAATGTTGATTTCAAAAAGAAGTAGTATAGTGTAGTTGGGAAAAGTATGTAAATAATAGTAAATAAATATATTTTATTTACGCGCGTGACGCGTCAAAACACGTAAATTTCCACACAGCCAATCAGGAGGGCTTAATCAACCGCGCAAGAAGCGCGGTAACAATCCGGAGGCCCGAAAGGGCCTGTAGGAGAGCTAAAAAGAGCCTCCATAGGAAGGTTCCAGTAGAACTGGAAAGGTCCTGGGTTCGAATTCACCAGAAAGCAAATTTCATTTTTCTAGTTTTTAAATTCACAATGTCACGTGACAAAACCACAAAAATTATAACCAAACTTTTGGGTTAAATGGCAAATTTCCTAATTGGGGGTAGGTATGATGACGACATAACAAAATGAAACCAAAAATTTGTTCAACTGTGTTTACAGTTGAATTGGGTTCACTTAGGCAAGCCATCGATCGGGAATTGATGCATCTTGCCTAGAGAGGTACACTATAAACGCATGCATGGTTTATTTCCTCGAGGCCTGCACAAACTATGATAAAAGAAACAACTACACCCATTGATAAATAAATCATAGACCATAGACATTCTTTGACGTGTATATACACTTTTCATAGACTAAATCTTGTAGATTAAACCATGACAATAAACTGACATCTTTTAAGCAATCAGCTTGATTAATAACCAGGAGAATCTTGGATTGATGGTAGTTGACCCATACAAACCATGTAACATGGGTGTGTGTCCACAATGCACTGACCCGAATATCAGCAGCCTCAAGCTAAGGCCCCTTAAAGCTATGGCAATTGGCAGGCTAAAACGGGCGTATTTTGAGGCAGAGGGCCGACTGTCAGAAGGAGGGCAGTACTATGAGAGGTATCAAAGGGGAAAAATGAACTCCGCTTGACTCACAGGAAAATCCGGTGCGTTGGAAAGTGATTGTTAAATTATGGATTTTAGAATTTAATGTTACTTCAAAGAATGAAGAGATAGATCTCTTATATGAGATACAAGTCCATGTATTATTCTAACTGCAGTTAGACTTTGTTTCAGGATCCAAGAAATCTTGAGATTCTAACCAACACATTTGAAAGAATCTATAGACAATCAAGATATCAATGAGTCCAATCCAGCAGAGCCTTGATGACGAAAGCTCTTGTTTTACCTGTTTTTCGATTGTTCAAGGCCCCTACATAATTATTTCTCTTGCCTCTAGCTCGCTTGACTATTTTTGCGGCCCCCATACCCACTAGCCTATTTGTTATGGTTGACCCTTATGTTGCTTATTATTGATGCGCACATACCCTTTTGTAGAGGCTTGCTTAGTTGAATCCTGTCGACGCTGTTGCCCATCTTGCTGGACCTCGTAATCGTGCTTCGATCGTCCAAGCACCTTTTCGTGACAAAATAATTGATAAAAAAAAACAAAAACGAAAGTAAAAACACGATGGAGTAGAGTTGCAATACAGAGCAAGTGCCACAGTCTAAACTGCAGCACGGCGGAAGCGTAAACGACGCTAGCCTGCTACACCTTGAAGGCGGTAGCTACCTAAAATACGACTGCTCTGGTCGTCGTATACTTAACAAACACTTGATCACCGTACGTATACGCCTATAGCAGTCCCATGATCCCATGTAGTGTACAATCAGGTTACGGAACCAGGTAGCCGACCTTGGCTCTTCAAAAGAGCAAGGCAAGGGAAAGGCATAACAGCATAGGATCATGGTCCGTACACGCGTACCAAGTCAAAGGAAATCAAGAGATCTGGCATTGCCTAGCATTATCGCACTTGCGCAGCAAAAAAAAAGTCAGGACCGAGCTGTAGCCTAACACCGTATCCACTTTAATGGTGGAAGCTATTAATATGTAGAAAAACTACATGTAGACATGAGTGATAATCGGGCTCCATAAAACTGTCAAACTACGATAAATCTATAAAATTGGCACAAGAGATTCGTGCTTAGCGAGAGCTCTAAAATCTACACCAGGCACGATATGTCAAAGAGGAGCTGCGAGTATAGAAAAGTACAATAACGAAAGACGACTCATTTCTTGCGATAGCTAGCGAGAAAGGGTGGGCCATCACCTCCTTCCTTCCTTTCTCACTTGTCAAATTGAGCATTTGACAGATCTTGGGTAGGGCCCTGAGAGGTTACATTTGGGCCCTGTTCTGGTTTTTGACGTTTGGTGCGGTTAAAACCTAGATTAAGTGTTACAATGGGTAGCATATATAGGCCTATAGTCCTACATGGAATCAAAAGCAAAAAAAAAAAAGACGTTGTCACAGGGGTAGGGTAGCCTTACAACTTTTCTTTGAGTGGTGCAGTGCAAGTGTAGCCTATACTTAAGTTTTTTCGAGCTCCGACCTACTCTTCTCAGCATTAGACATGGGAGCTTTTTATGTGCCTCGCTCAAGGAACCCACGTCTATGAGTTTAATAATAAATAATTTGACACCTTGGAAAACTGACCCGTGCTAGATAATCTTGACTGTAATAGGCTCAGAATAAAAGGTTGCTGATTGAGATGAAGCTCATGTCCTAATTCTGATCATGCACAGGGACCTACTTGTTACTGAACCTTGCGAAAAATGACAATAAATATTACAAGAAAATCCCTGAAATCTGGCGCATATCCATGATACAAAAGGTGGCCAAAGTTGAAGGGTCCAACCGAGACAGCCTGTTTCGCAAAACCCAGCTGGTAGGAAGTGAGTGATTCTACTTTTTTTTTAACGATCGACTCCTGGATATATATGTGGATTCAGAAAGTAGAAGAGTTTTTTCAACCGAAAAACACGGCAAATTGACTGAAAACAGCTATATGTAAAGCCTGCTATCCACCAATATTTTTTTCTGCAATGGGCAGTGATAATACATGGCCAAGCTTTGAGTTGAATCCTTCGACGACGGAAGTCTCCACTACTCAGCATGATGAGGTGGATAAGTCTTAAGTCTTGGTTACATATGCTGGGTTTTCTCATTGGATAATTCATACCATAAACCGTTTTTTCGTTAAAGTAGAACTACCTCTGCCATCTCATATGTAGGAAGACCTATACAATTGTCAACGGATAGTTCCATGTTCCTATGTGTGAAAAAACTGGGTCACACATATAAACTTGAAATACAAACCCACGCTTTTCCCCACCTTCATGTGAGAGGTTTCAGTGAAAACACTGAATAGCTTACCAGAATCATGGTAGACATGATATGAAGCAGTTCAAAATCAATATAACATGCTCAATTGTAGAACAACCAAATGAAAAGTAGGTTGTGGATAACCACTTACATCTGTGATATGAATAATTTCCTAGGGTGAACACGGGTGATTAAGCGACATACTTCTAAACTCAAGATTATTGCCCACTCTCCAGCCTAGGCAAGCATCCATTTCTTTGTTTTTTGAGCTATTCCAGTAGTTTTTATCCAACAATTTTCAACAATCAGAGTTTCAAAGACTTAGCAGTTCACAAGTTGAGGTTAATGGGGTTGTGGTCAATGCTTCAAGAGTGGGGCAAATAATTGGAGAGACCAAACTCATCCTTTTCTAAGCTCAAACAATTTTTTTTTATTCGAAACGAAGTTATTAAGATTTTCGAACCTAGAATTGAATTCATATTTATGATTAATTGAATTGCTTAGTTCTTGATTGGAGACAGTTAGTGCATCAGGATATAGTTGTCATTCAAGAAGCTCTAACATATAGCTAGACAAATCCTTCATTGACAATCTTCATTGATTCAATGTTTACAGCTGACAACGTTGATTTTTAATGAAATTACTTGAACCTCATAAATATGTAGAACACTTATTATTACAATGCTCACATCCTATTCCCGATTTCTAGTCTAAAATCCCACATAAGTAGCGCTGAATCAAATTCCATTCTCATCAGATTTGGTTAAAGGGATCACACAAATTAATGGCAAATGAATTAAAGTAGAATCCTCTGAAATTTTGAGTTTTGAGTAAGTTTGTGATCCAGTACATTGCCTATAAGTTACTGTGCATGTTTGCGATGCCCATCAGAACTGAGATCACAAAAGCTAGATTAGTGGAAGGGAACCATTAAGATACAGAATAATTCAACTTCAAATCATCTTAAAAAAGCCTGAGGCTCTAGGTGTTTTTACAATATTTCTAACAGTTTACTTGAAAGGGCAACAGAACACGTTCGTGAGGTAGATCGAAAGCTACCTGGACTTCGTAGGAAAAATGCATTCAGCCCGTAATGATAGGCCATATTTAAGATAATCCAAGTCTCCTCACTTTTAATTAAACCCCTTTAATGAAGCATATCTTACGGAGCATCGAATCCTTGGGTTGGGCTGTTGATATCAAGCCTCCATGAGCATAAATTGAAGCGGTGTCAGTTCGGATAAAATCTTATTGTTATGCAATCTTGACATCAATGGCGTTAGTTAAAAGTTGCTGCACTTGCTAGATCGCAAACAGGAAACTAAAATCATTCTAGTTCATAAGCACTCAACAGATGCAATCACGTTTGCTGAAAATCTAAATGCGTTCTTATGAACAAATCACTAACATCCCAAAGTTCAATTTATAGACCCTGAATGTGTGATTATAAGTGGTGCGTTTCGATCGTTTTCTTGATTAAACCTTTTGGGTTCATCATCGGTGCAAACCTCATACCTCATGTTTAAAGCAAATTATATGCAATGAAATCCAATAGCGAAGACTGGATATCAATTGGTTTATTATGTGGTAATCGATGTCTTGTATAGGAGAGGTTTTGGGTCACAAACTTTAATAAGACCTCAAAGTCTAAATGAAGACACTATCTAGCCATTTTGACTATCAAGGCTTTTGAACCTCATCACAATTGCTTGAGAGCCACGAGTGAAACAGAGAAAAATCAAAATGTTGAAATATTTTCAATGCTATCATAACAAGTTCATTCTTAACAGTTCAAAGAACTAGTTTAAAGCCCAACCACTCAAGACAATGCAAACTTGATGAGCAGGCATTTAATTTAGATTCAACCATTGACGTTTATATCAAAGTTAATAATGCATTTGAGAGAAGTTGTAAATGGCTTTCTGCAGTTCACGCCTCTACATTGATCACAAAAGTTGGAACTTCTCGTCAAACCCACCCGCGAAAACCCACTCCGGGCGGCAAAGAGGTCAAATTCATGAACAACTAATATTAGCCTGACTCTTCTTCATCAGGAATGCTTAATTATTGGTAGAAGAGGACTCAAGTAAACTTTGACTCAGTCGATCGATCCCTGCGTTCTGTGGCTTGGATCCAACTTACCTGGACAGTAGAGAGTTGACCTATGTTTGGAACTGTCTCATACACAACTGACGAGCTTGTGTAGAATTAAATCCACTGTGCAGGGGCTATGCACTTTCCTCATGGGTTTTCTCACTCATGCTATGAGATCTTTTTCAACGTCTGACCGTATTTAATTTGTGGCTGGCAAATGACGTGGTTCGGATATGGCTATTTGAAATTGAGGGCCATGAACCACTATCTGATTGCCAATCTCTCAACTTACCTTTCTCTGCTTAATTAACATAGTATCAAACTGATTATCGTCTAGTTCATGTTCTGTTGATAGTGCAATGAACCACCACTAGTCTCTACCTTCCCTTGGAACTGGTAAGTGAACCCAACATGAACATAGGTTACTCTACTATGGATTTTCATCTTAGAGCCCCGTTCTGTCATGATCAACTAATTTCACAATCGTTTCATTTGCCACACTAGTGCAAGCAGTGGATCTCTGCTTCACCCAGGCGATCCACGAAAATATGGATAGCATTAATGCACTCAATAAAATCAGGATTACAGGAGCCAAGATGTCCATTGGCAACTCTGCAAGAGGAACTTGACAAAGCGGTTCTTTTGCTAACTTAGATATCACAATTTATCTTAAGTTCAACGTAGGGTCGAGGTTTTCGACAAAGGGTAATTTCCAGTATTTCAATCCCCGAAATAAAAACAATCCTGCCTGTTTATAGATTTTTCAAAGGCTTTGAATCTTTTCAATTTAATTCATTACCTCTCATTTGCCGCCGTGAATCATGACAATGAAAATCTCATATCCCGACTACCAAGGTTTGGAAAGATTTAAAGATCGGGAATTGAAATGGTTTCCATGGTTACCTATTATCCGCTTGACTCCACACTTTTCTGATAACCAACATTGTTGACTCTTCCTTACACTTTCCTTACCATCCATCAAACATACAATTACAGAGAGATTCGCCTGTAACACATAGAAGAACAGATAAATGAAGTCCCATAACGCTCGCATCAACAACAGGAGTGGTGGTGCTGACCTTGAGAGGCAGGGAGCCTTGGGAGGGCAGTTCGACAACCAGTATGCATACCAGGCTCAGATGAATGAAGAGAAGAAGTTGCTCATGGGCCAACAAGCTCAAGCACAATTCAATCAAAGACAGTATTACCGAAGCAAATCTAGAATTGCTCATGTTCTTACTCTTCTTTCATTGCCAGCACTATTGTTTTTTGGAACTTGTTTCTACATCTCCATGCAAGAATCATCATCCACTGGCGCGCTTACTGCCGCGCCAACTGGAACCTCCTATCCCTCAGGATTCAACATGAAACAGAGCTGGGGCTCGTTCTCGCCATACTTTGACACAGGTGACCATTATCCTGGACTTGCTGCCCCGAAACCTGGAACTGGTCTCAACGGACTTCCACCCCAGTGCACGTTCAAGCAGGTCCATGTGCTACACAGACATGCCGAGAGGTATCCTACCCCCGGTATGAAGAATGGCATGGAGAAAGTTGGAATTAAGCTTAAGGAGATGACACAAGAACCTTCGGAAGAGTTTGACTGGGTGAAGGACTGGAAGTTTACCCTGGGATCTGATCTGCTTGTGGTAGCTGGAACTGCGACAGAATATTCGTCAGGTGCAAGTTTCTGGGCGACTCACGGACGTCATTTGTTCAACGCCACACAGAAGGGATACTTGTTCTATGATCCCAAGCTTAATGTCTATGATAATGGAACCGCTCGACCTATTCCAGTTCTCAGAGCCACTACTCAATCTCGAATCAAGACCTCTGCCGAGGCCTGGGCTGCCGGATTTTTCGGGCTTTACGGTGATGACCCTGCCCGGTCTCCTGGTTTTACAGCCAAGAGCGATGTTTACAAGCTCGTCCTCCAGGTTGAAAAGCCTGGCCTTAATAACACTCTGGCCGGGTACTTTTCCTGCCCCAATGCCAGAAACTCCAGCTATGTGACTGGCTCTAAGCGCATGTCTGAATGGGTTCAAGTCTACATGCAGGACGCTGCGACAAGACTTCAAGAACTTCTCCCCGGCTACCAGAATCTCACCGCGGCCGATGCCTTCTACATGCAGCAGCTTTGTGCCCATGAAACTGCGGCTTATGGCTCATCCCCTTTCTGTTCGTTCTTTACTGAGGAAGAATGGATCGGATTTGAGTACTCACACGATCTCAACTTCTTTGGCATGGCATCATACGGTTCTGCAGTTGGTGCTGCCGAGGGCGCAGGCTGGCTCTACGAACTCCAAGCTCGACTTGAGCAGAAACTAATCACTGTTCCTCAGAATGGTGTCAACAGTTCTTTCACCAGCTCCGAGGACGTGTTCCCCCTTGACCAGCGCATGTACCTTGACATGTCTCACGATTCTGTCATTGTCAGTGTTTTGACTGCGCTGGGTCTTACCACATTCAAGGGAGATCTACCTTCCCGTCATCTTCGTGATAACAGGCAGTTTGTAATTTCGAGAATGACACCATTTGGAGCTCGCTTGTATGTTGAGGTCTTTGGTTGTGAGGGTGACGAGAGTCTGACTGTGCGCTTGAAGCTCAACAACAGAGTCTTGCCTCTGACTGGCTTGAAATACTGCCCATATGACAAGGACGGTCTGTGCCCATACGGCAACTTTGTGGACTCCATCAAATATGCTTTGGAGCAGGTTGACTTTGATACGGCATGCTACGGGGTGCCCACTAACTGGAATTAAAGATACTCATAATAATAGCATACCATACACGTACACCTTCAATTAATAAATACAGAATCATAATAAACTACCCAACCATGCATTGCGTCCGCAATAATAAAAACAAACAAACCCAAACCGTCCTTAGTTGTGGAGGCGTTTCTCATAAGAGTGCAAAGAGTGGACACCACCCTCGATTTGAGCACTAGGAGAACGGAACTCGAAACGAACCTTTCCAGTATCAACACCCTTTTGCAGATCAGTAATGGACTTAACACCCATGTCCTGGAGGCCGTGCTGGAGACCAGAAATCAGGTAAGGAATGAACTTGGTGATGGAGCCACGGTCAAGAACGTTACCGCTGACACCCTGAGCAACAAGAACAGTATCACTTTCAGAAAAGTATCTAGAGGTCGCAGCATTGTCGTTTGATCCTTGCTTTTCCATGGCCTCAATAGAGCCCATACCTCTGTAGGCCTTTACACGCTGACCATTCTTGTAAAAGTAGGAACCTGGAGACTCGGTGGTACCAGCAAGGAGACCACCCATCATGACAGTGGAAGCACCGAGAGCAATGGCCTTAGTAATATGGCCAATGTTCTGAATACCACCGTCAGCAATGCAGGGAACGCCAAAACGCTTGGCGAACTCAGTGACGTTGTAGACGGCGGTACCCTGAGGACGACCAACGGCCATAACCTCTTGAGTAATGCAAATGGATCCAGAGCCCATACCAATACGGAGACCATCGGCACCAGCATTGATAAGACTAGCAGCCTGCTCACGGGTAACAACATTACCAGCAATAACCTCGAGGTTCTCGAAGGTTTCCTTAGCCCATTTGATCATCTCAATCTGGAAGACAGAGTTTCCTTGAGATGAATCCAGAATAACAACGTCGAGACCTGCAGCAACAAGCTTCTCCAAACGTTCACGATCATCAGGACGGGTTCCAATCGCCGCACCACAGAGAAGCTGCTTGGAATCAGACGACTTGGAAGCGTTAGGGTAGTTATGGTTCTTTTGCAAATCGGTACGAGAAAGCAGAGCAATCAAGTTGCCCTCCTCATCCACAATGGGGAGCTTTCCCTTCTTGGACTTTCTGAGAACCTCGTTAGCGGTAGCAAGGTCGACAGTGCGCGAGGCAGTAACAAGGTTCTTAGTCATGATATCGCCAACTGGAGTAGAGTTGTCGTCGTGGAACTGAATATCACGGGAAGTGACAATACCGAGAAGCTTGCCAGGCAGCTTTCCGTTCTCTAAACAATTAGTTAGCAATCAGAATTATCAAAGAAAAGCTTTGAAATCAAGAAACAAGAGTCAGAGTAGTACATCTCCACAAGACCGTCAAGTCATTACGGAAGAACGAAAGTTATGTGTAATATTTGAATCATCATAATGGGATAAGGTGAGACACAAATAACTTACCAGTAATAGGGAAACCAGTGAAACCAAGCTGTTCTTTGAGCTCCTTGATCTCGCCCACAGTCTGGGTGGGAGAAACAACAACAGGGTCGGAAATAAAGCCGTTCTTGTACTTCTTGACCTTGCGGACCATGGCAGCTTGCTCTTCAATGCTGCAATTGTGGTGGATAATTCCAATTCCACCGAGCAGAGCCATGTGAATGGCCATCTCAGATTCAGTAACAGTGTCCATGGGAGAAGAAACAAGAGGAGCCTTGAGGGTGATCTTCTTGGTGAGCTTGGTCTCAAGAGAGACTTCACTGGAAGGAAAGTCAATCTTTCCAGGAATCATGAGGAAGTCATTGTAAGTCAGACCGCCTCTGGCAGCGGAGTCCATCAAGGTCTTGACATCGATAGCATCATAAGTCTTGTACTCATTCAAGAGCTCCAAAGCTTGAGCAGCGTTTTCGAAAGACATTATAACAGAAGATAATTAAAGGTAGCAGAAATAAATAAGAAGGGAAAACCGACTTGTTTGCACAATAGAGTCCAGTTTTCCAAAAGAAAGAAGAGAAACGAAGAAAGATTACCAGTCATTTAAATTGGATCAGAAAGTTTCGAAGGTAAGGGTTGAAAATTTTTACTATTGTGACTAATCGTTAGTTGTGTTATAAGGTAAGCCTAGGTTACCCTAGTCAAAATGTATGGGGCCTTGACTTTGGCTGGTGAAAAGGTCCACCCACGACTTGATGAGGATTCGCGACCTGTGTGGACAAAAACCAACACTTGAGGCTGACTGACACGAAATTGAGATTTTTCAACGTTTCAACTAGATAAATCAAAAGGATAACCCGACTTTTCATTCTATCAGATTTCAATTATATTGCATTTGTTCTTGCTGAGTGTTGGCGAGATTCAAGATACTACAACCCTTCTGCGCGACTCGCTAATCCTCCTTCTTGCAATCTTTTCATCAACACCCACCAACCCCAGCACATCTCACTCAATCACACCGGAATGAAAACTGCTACGCCAAATCGCCGGGGTGGCCCTACCCAAGGACAAATTCTGCCAGAGTCCGATGGTAAGTTTGAAGAATGAATGAAATATATTAGTTCGATCTGTCTAACCCAATATTGTTTCCATGTGTAGAGGCCAAATACAAGCAGAAGTGCCGTGACTTGAGAAAGAGAATCCATGAGATTGAAGAACACAACGAGCTTGTCGGGCTTTCTATATCGCGGACAAAGAGGGATATCAAACGATTACGACTGGAGAGATCGCTCTTGTTGGAAAAGCTTGAAGAAAGAACCCTGCTGAAGGTTGACGACTCAGAGGGTTCGCCTTCTCCCCCAACTTCACCAGTTCTGTCAGCTGTAGAAATTCCTGGAGGTGCAAAAAAGATTGGCGCCGGATCAGCAACTGCCCGGAACAAATCGCCTGGGCATGATGATATTGGATCTCCGACACCTGCTTCGCGTAACACAAGCAACAGCAAAAAGAGCGGTAGCAATGGCGGCAGCGTTGCAAAGAAACCAGCAAGCACCAATGGCTCTCGCGAAACTGCCAATATTGATGGATTTGAAGGCACAGATGACGAAGGTGAAGTTGGCACTCCCTCAACCCCTTCTAGCCAAGCCAAGAGGAAACCACCACCCAGAGATCCCAGCCTGCCCAAGCGACCTCAGAATGCGTACATCATTTTTTGCGAACTTGAGAAGGAACGGGTCAAGCGCGAAATCGAAGAGGCTAATCCCGGTCATTCGTTCGATTTGACTAAAGCCATGGCTGAGAAATGGCACGAACTCACTGATTCAGAGCGCCAGAAGTTTTTTCAGATTTACGAGGATGATAAGGAACGTTACGCGCGCGAGATGGTGGCCTGCCATCTACCAAACCCGTCTCCTAGTGAGCAGAAAGAAAAGCAACGCGCCGAGAAAACGCTGAGAGATATTGAAAAGCTGCGCAAGGAAGGTAAGCGGCCTCCAATTGTGAGTGGTAGCCCATTAGCCAAAGTGATCGAGGCTCTCAGTAATAACGCCGAGGCTTCATCTGCTTCAACGCCTGCTGAGGGTGAAGCAGATGCAGATGCAGATGCAGATGTTGATGCCGAAGCTGACAATGCTGATGTTGAAAATGCTGATGTCGAAAATGCTGATGTTGACAATGCTGTTGACAATGCTGCTGAACCAGAGTCTGCCGAAACTGTGGTGGCCTCCTCTGAAATCCCTGCAAAGGAAGACTCCGCTCCTAAGGTAACTGACACTCCAGCTAATGGCAGTACTCACCAAGAGCAAGAGCAAGAGCAAGAGCGGAAGCAACCTGAAACTTCTACAATCACAAATGAACTTACTGACACCGAAATGACAGATGTCTAGATGACAGACCGATAACTACGACGAAATTAATTCTCCAACTCAAACCTATTTATTTAGAAGAAACCACGAGAAACAGAAATCCATTTATATATACTTTAACACGACAAGAAGAACAAAAAAAAAGTAAAAACAGTTCAAAAATAATAATATAATCATCCCATTGGTGTATGTAAAAGAGAAACAAAAACGCAAAGTTATTCTGTAGTGTCCATAGGATCAATCTGATTAACGTCACTTGTAAGCCTTGCCAGTTTCGTAGCAGACGACGATGCTGAGAGTGAAGGAGTGGGGTCAATTGATGTCAGACTAGAGCTGCTGCCCTGTGCCTGTGACTCGACTACTGATGGAAATGGGGTAGCAGCAACGGCAGCCAGGCTGGATGGTTCACCAGCAATAGCCGTTAATGGCGATGCGGCGTGCTTATGAGGTTGCGGTGAAGACATGCCCGATGACGGCGCAGACTGTGGAATAGGTTCCAGACCTTCCCGGGGCGGGCAAAAGCTTGTAAGTTCCATGTGGATGCGATTGTTCCGAGACGCCAGAATGGCCACCTTCTCGTCCTTGAATGCAACTCTCCACACACTGTCAAACGGGCTTGACAAGTCTCGAATGTGCAAGCCAGTCTGCAAATCCCAAACTCGAACTTTTCCATCAGAGCCACCAGACACAATTCGGTTGTCGTCAAACTGGAGAGAAGTGACTGAGTTGTCGTGAGCAGCAAGTCGATGAACACACTTGAACTCCTTGAGATCCCACACACGCAGAGCACCGTCTGAACCACCACTGACAAGAATATCGTCCTTCATTTGCAGCTGGCCAACTAGCGAGGTATGACCCTGCAGAACACTCAGACAGCTACCAGTTTCCACATCCCAAACACGGATAGATGCATCCAACGAACCAGTTGCAATGCGTTTTCCATCAAATGCAAGGGAGTAGATTTGTGAGAAATGGCCAGTGAGAGTGTGCAGTAGTGTACCATCCGAAATACGCCAAATCTTGGCAGTAAAGTCGTAGCTTCCACTCACACAAATATCACCAAGGACTTCGATACAGCGGACAGAAGAGCGATGACCTTGCAGTACAGCTTCGCAGGTGCCTCTGGTGATATCCCAGACACGAATGGTATTGTCTCGAGAACCAGACACTGCCGTTGTGGCATTGGCCATTTGCAGGCATCGCACCGTCGAAGAGTGTCCTCTGAGAATCTGTAAGCACTCGCCTGTCTTCAAGTTCCATACTCGAACATCTCGGTCGCAGCCTCCACTGACTAAAGTGTCGCCCCACAGCGTCAGCGCCCATACGCCCATGACATGACCAAAGAGCGAGCGCAATAGCTTTCCATCTTCTCTGAAGACAAAAATCTTGGAGTTATCCAGAGCGAAAACAATGTAACCTCCAGTCATGATGAGCGATGTGACGACTCCCGAATTTGAGATGACGTACTTTGCCGCCAGCCGTCCGCCAGAGGTCCAGGCAGTGTTGAGCATGTATTGGTGTTTGAAGTGAGACCTGTACGAGGTCGGGACAGGTCTGCTTGTGACTTCAGGGTTGTATATAGCCTCGGCAAGATCCTCCATTCCACCGCCAGCAGACAAATATTGAGCCAGGTTATCAGACCCAATGCTTTGAGACCTTGCAATCATATTGGGTGCCAAGGATACTGCTGCAGATAGTCTTCGGTAATGATGGCTTTTACATAGTTCTTTCCATGTGAGGTCGTCGCTCAAAAGGAGATACCATATGCGGGACACTTGCGACGCCCGAGCAAGGGTGTGAGGATCGTCAATGAAGGAAATGATGCGGAGAGAAATTTCGTTTGGCAGAACCGTAAATGGGTCTTTCTTTAATAAAGGTGAAACATATTTGTTGATCTCCGAAATGACTGGACGGGAGGAGACTCCAAGTAGAGATTTAATGATGGCGATACGTTCTTCGTCACCGTATTGCAAGAACTGATGCTTTATTGAGTCCAGAAATCGGTCGTGGGGCAGTTTATGCGAGTTGGGTATTGAGGAGGAAGCGGTTGAACTGTCTAGCTTCATGTCGTCGTTTGGTGTAGTGATGGTCGGGTTGCCATTCTTGTACATTTCATCGAAATGGGTAGCGTGAGGAGTTGCGGGAGAAGATGGAACCGATGGATACCTGAACGAATGTGGGGGAGTTGTCTCACGAATGGTGGATAGAGGTTCATATGAGTTGTATGCCGTTGCTACAACCGGTTGTTTCAGGTGTGAATTGGAAAGGCCAGGACGGTTTTGCTGAGTTCTTGCCTTTACAAATTGAGAGGACGAAGCGGATGGGGAGTAAGGAAAGTTGTCAGACATCGAAGAGTCCATGTCGAACTAAGAGAAATCTAGCGTATTTGAGGGAAACCAGTTGGCTGAAGATGTCGTATATGAATAAAAAATGGTGGTTGAGGTGGAGTTGGTTGAAGGATAAAATTGGAGTGAAGATGAAGCAGATGAGAGGATTTTTGGTCCAGTACAAGGGACAATAAATTGTAGTTAAAACAAAAAAAGAACAAAAAAAAAAAAATTAAAAAAAAATAAAAAATAAAAAAAAAAGTTAAACAGACCACCAAATGTTCAGACAAAAAAAAAACAAGAAAAAATAAAAACAGAGTCGTAGAATGAAAATGTAGGAAGATTAGATTATCAGTACTGAAGGGTGGTCTTGAATAGGACAGTTAAACCCTGGATTGTCAAGTTATCGAGGTAGTTTACAGTTAACTGTGCTCAGGAGGAGATGAACAAACAGAGGAGACACCACTGCTGTACAATATGCAGCCAGGATGTTTTGAATGTGAGAATATTTGCAAAGCAGAGAATGATGAAAACAGGCAGAAACAACCAAAAGAAATCAAAGAAAACTTTTGCAAAAGGTTAAAAAGATGAAAAACAAGAACAAAAAAAAAAAAAGCTCAGAATATTTAAACAGGTCAAGGTCTTGAAAAAGATTCAATTCAATCGTTAAGCCAGAGGAACCCACCTCTCAGTCAACCTTTTGAGAGTCATATTGGCCTTGGAATGTAGAACAGAACAGTAGTCATCTTTAAATGTAGAACAGCATGTAGAACATTGACTGAGGGTTATCACGTTTATTCACCTTCCCAAAACAGATTAGTTATGCACGTTTATCCGATTTAGGAAAGTTCTTTCAGCTATATATTTAGTCTCATCAATTATTACAAAGAGTTATGCCGACTGCTGAACTTCGGTTCTTTCGGGGCTCGGTTGGTTTGACAGTACCGGTCAGTCCAGTATTAGACACAGGCATTCATTAATTGAGGGGATAGAACCACAAAGAATCATTTGCCACCGGGTCTTTGGAATTGACCGGATTTAAGTTCTTTATCCTCATGTTTTGCCACAACAACGGGTTGTATATTTCAGACAATTCCAAAAATAAAGAGATTTGTACGTAGACCAAACAATGGAAACGACCGTTGTAGACAGGTCAAAGAATGAAGAGAATCTGGATCAAGGTAAACAATGCCAACCAACTACACTTTTAAAAGTGTTCTACCTATAGCTTTATATACTACCTGCTATCCACTGATAGGCCTACTTGTTTTCTAAGTTTGTTTTCAAACTTGACTCTGCGTTATGCAGTAATAATGGATATCTAGAATCAACCATATCAACTAATCACAGGTATCAAATTCAAGTCATCACTTTTGAGTACTTGAATAAAGTCTACAGTGCAATTGTTCATTAATCTATCGCAGAAGTAGCACAATGGACAACACTGCAGGCGTGAAAATCAATAAAACTGCATATTAACATGAGCGCAAATTATCAAGTGTCTTACAATATAACTATATGGTGCAGTCACTTTTTTATACTGGTGCCGTTGGATTTACAAGCCCATGGAGTAGAAGCTTGTAGGTGAACTACATGATAGCCATATGGGCTGGTGGGATGATGACAAAACACTCACATATACATTAGTAATATTTGTCGGCTAAAGTAAATTTGTGCGGCCTGCATGCGCAATACAGTAAATCTTTGGTTGACAAATCCACACAATTTTTGCTCATTTCATACCATTGCCATTTAGATACCTACAAGCCGTGTTGCTTTCTTCTCAGTACAGATCAAGCTTCGTCTTTTTTTTTCCTCTCTCTCCATAAAGCATGCCTAGTCTCATTCTTTACACGGGCAACACGCTCCAGACCAAACTTCTGCGTCCTAGCACTACTATCTCGCTGCATCTGCGCAATGTGTTGCAAAACGACTCTGATTCAACTTGTACCTTCGACAGCCCAACGGGAACACACATGCTGTGCCCAGCTCCTCGCCCCAGTGAGCCTTCCACTGTGAACGGGGTTGGGAGTGAAAATGGAGTCAATAAATCGACGGAGATCACGGCCAAGCTGTTTCTGCCCCAGGGGATTTCGGTGGAACAGGCGATTCTCAATGTGAAGACGGCGCTCAAGGCTTTCAAGGAGTGCTTTTACAAGGGAACACAGATCAAGTACTTTATCTTGTCATTTGGAGGTGTGATCTTTTCAGATGATGATGAGGAAGAGGATGTACAAACGTACAGCGACGAAGGTATCTTTGAGATCTGGAAAGCAACTGTGGAAGCTGGAAACAGTGAGCACTTGGCCGATGATTCGACCCTGATTGAGCAGTACGGCGTTTCTGAGTTCTCAACAAAGCGTCTTTCGACTCTTCTAGATAATATTACAAAGTCATCTACCAATGTCCGTCCTTCCATCAACCATATTAACGCTGCCGACTGCTGTGCTCTGCCTCAGAGCCTGGTCACTCTTGCAAAAGAAGTGAATATCAAGTTGCTCGCACACCATGACCCTGAGAACCTTCTCCCTCAGAGCGAGGTTGACTCCCTGTCCGTCGAGATTGCAGCCAAGTTTGACAAGCAGAGAGAAGCCAGCCGCTCGAGCTCTTATCAATGGAACTGGATTCTCAAGATGACCCACCTCGCCAAGGATCGCCAGGTTCTCACCCGCAATGAAGCTCTTGTGAGCATTGGATTGCGCACTTAGATTTATGAAAACAGAAAAAGTCAAGAAGAAAAAAAAAAACAAGGCATGATTATAGACTGAAGAACAGGGAAGATTAAGACTATATGTAACAATAAATTGGTACCTGTTTTATAAACAACTAGGCTCCCCTCACAGTCTCTGAAGAAGCAAGGAAGTCAACAACAACCTAGGAATGTTAGTAGCTGGTATTCCCTTTTGTGAAGTACACTTACGTTAATGATGGCTACCAGGATTTCAACTGCGATCAGAACGATAACAATGAACTCCAAGTACTCTTCATGAGCATGACCCAGTTGCTCCTTAAGCATTTGCAGCAAATCTGAAATAACCTCAAGCCGTTGATTCAAGAGCCCAATTCGCTGAGTGATTTCCAAGTACCCCCGAGCGGCTTGATAAATAGGTTCCAAGTGTGGCTCTGTCCACATGAGCTCCGGCGAATCTAAAACCGATCCATGCAAATTGACATTGATTCTAAGAATGAACAGCTCACCAATAGACATCATAATGTTTTTGCGGTTCATGTTAATTTTGCCAGTAAGCGCAACCTCCTGCGGAAAATCCTGGGTATCGGAAATGGTATTGTCAACGAGCTCTTCAAAGAGCGAGATCTTGACGGATTGGGCCAGGGCATGCGATATTGAAAGTTTGACCATATAGTTGGAACCGTCACGAAGTGTAATGAAATCACTGTAAATCTAGCAAAAGTTAAGGTTAGCACAAGAAAAGCCCAAATGATAATCTTAGACACTACTGACTCTTGGTTGGTAGCTATTGGTAATGTAATAGTTGAACTCCTCGACTTGGACATCTGCCACTGCCAGTTTCTCGTTTTCAAACTTTGAGATCTCGTTCAGAAACCGCTTTTCTTCAACCTCGGTGAACCCCCAGAAAATGGTGACACCGTACTCAAATAAGAAGACCCCACAGTTACTGGCTGCGTCAACATCAATCTCTCCTCCTTCATCTGCGATTCTTATCAACCGAGCAGGCTCGTTTGGGTTTCTATGGGGAGGGCTCTCTAGTCCCATTTCATTAAAACTGGGTGTATAAGAATAAGGCGAGTAGATGCATTCGTCAAATACCTTTGGATTGGCCTTGTTCGCCTTTCTAGCTGCTAAGAACTTGGCAAGGTCTTTCATTCTATATGAGCTTGCTGTGCAATATGCTGTCACCCGAGGCAACAATTCTCGATGAGCTTTACCAAGTTTTTCTGCATCTTTCCTGGCCGGCGTCTCTTCAATTTTGGTGACCTGTGAGTAAGCATCTCGCCCTGTTTCATCTGCACCTGGTTGTTGATCTTCTGGAAGTAGTTTTAGCTTTTGAGTAACAAATGAAGTTCGCTGTGGACCAAGTCGATTTGTTGTAACACGATAACTCTCTGGATATGTTGGTTTATTAGAAGCCGAATTAAAAGCAAAAGCTGGGTAGGTCTCTTGGCTTCTTCTCGACTCTTCATGACTGAGACCATGCATAGGGATATTATTCATGGTTTACTATGCCACACGCCAACGCTTGCAATGAGGCTTCTGTTTGTTCCACTCAATCCACTCAATCAATGAATTTATGAAGTGAGAGAACATAGAGCTAGAGATCATCATCTTTTCGACTGTTCTCAAGGTTTGGTAATTTAACTTGGGATTGCAGTGTTTCGGTGAGGGAGATATAAGATCAGCCTAAACGTTAATGCTAAAGTAATTTCTACAAGATTAAAGCTTTACACTTGGCAAAATCATCTTTCTATATATTTCCCTCTTTAGCAGAGATCAGAAGTATTTTCATTTGAACTTAACTAGGAATTTCTATCTTAACTCTGATCTACGAAGTTAAAGCTCTCACATTCTGGATCCCAGTCAACAGGTAACCGAGCAAAAGCTTGCACTCAACATCTGTAAACCATATAACCCCTATCTTTCACTATTATCTGACAGAAGATTCCCAACACCATGTTCTCAACAGGCTGATCCCACTTCATCCCACTCACCATTATCACAAGCTTCAATCTAATCTCGCGATGCTTGGTCATAGCTGCATGCGATGAGGCGGTCCAGTCATGTGATACATACTGCCGTTCTACAGGTTAGGGTTGTCTCTTTGTGTAGAAGATCAGGGCTCGGTAGTAGGTGTCTTAGTTGGGACCTTTTGGGAGCGAAGATATATAAAAAAAATTTTCTGCTCCAAGTTCTTCCTTTCTACTCTTCCCCTTCCTTTTGCCTGATATCTCGACCAGAAGACTTTTTGTTTGTGGTTTTTTATATTTTTCGTTCTTCAACCTAGTTATATCGATTTACCATTCTCAAAAAATGAAGTTCGTGGTTGTTTCTGGTGGTGAGTACAGGCAAAAGGAAGCTAAATAGCTTCTATCTCTTCTCAATACATGGATCTATGTTTAAAATTTTTTTTTGAACGCGTTTTTTTTGTTGCTTAATGGCATGTTCTAAACAAAGCTGTGTAGGTGTTATTAGTGGTATCGGCAAGGGCGTGATCGCGTCGTCAACTGGCCTGTTGCTCAAAACCATGGGCCTCAATGTGACCTCCATCAAGATCGATCCCTACATGAATATTGATGCTGGTACCATGAGCCCTCTGGAGCATGGTGAGGTTTTCACCTTGGATGACGGTGGCGAAGTGGATTTGGATCTGGGAAACTACGAACGTTACCTTAACGTGACTCTGACTAGACAGCACAATATCACTACTGGTAAGGTTTACCAGCAAGTGATTGAGCGCGAGAGAAAGGGCGACTACCTCGGAAAGACCGTCCAGGTTGTGCCTCATCTTACCAACGCGATCCAGGACTGGATCGAGGCCGTTGCCAACATCCCTGTGGATGCTAATGGCGAGAAGCCCGATGTGTGCATCATCGAGCTGGGTGGCACTGTTGGAGATATCGAGTCTGCCCCGTTTGTGGAGGCTCTCCGTCAGTTCCAGTTCCGGGTTGGTGTCGAGAACTTTGCGTTGATTCATGTTTCTCTTGTCCCAGTTATCCATGGCGAGAAGAAGACCAAGCCCACTCAGGCCGCCATCAAGGACCTGAGAAGCTTGGGTCTTACGCCTGATATCATTGCTTGCAGATGCTCTGAGAAGCTCGGAGAGGCTGCTATTGAGAAAATCTCGATGTTCTGCCACGTTGGTCACGAGCAGGTCTGGGCTGTTCATGATGTCAACTCTACTTACCACGTTCCTGTTCTTCTGCGTGAGCAGAAGTTGCTCAAATACTTTACCAAGCGTCTAAAGCTTGACGAGATCATGCTGCCTAAGGCTCGCGTTGATAAGGGCAAGGACCTGTGGAGCAGATGGTTGCAGCTTACCAACTCGCATGATAGAAGCTACGAGACCGTCAACATTGCCTTGGTCGGCAAGTACACCAACCTGCAGGATAGTTACATCTCTGTTGTCAAGGCTTTGGAGCATTCAGCTCTGCGATGCCAGAAGCGACTGAAGATTTCTTGGGTCGAGGCTACTGACCTTGAGCAAGAGGCTTCTTCTGCTGAGAAGATCAAGTACCACCAGGCCTGGAGCACCATGTGCTCTGCTGACGGTATCCTTGTCCCTGGTGGATTCGGTACCCGTGGTACCGAGGGTATGATGTCTGCTGCCAAGTGGGCTCGTGAGAACAAGGTTCCTTACCTTGGTATCTGCCTTGGTTTCCAAGTCGCGGTCATCGAGTACGCCCGCACCATTCTTGGACTTGAGACCAACTCGATTGAGCTGGACGAGAACGTCGAGGACCCCGTCATTGTCTACATGCCCGAGATTTCCAAGACTCACCTTGGTGGCACCATGAGACTGGGTCTGCGACCCTCTGTTTTCCAAGACGATACTGAATGGAGTAAGGTCCGCCAGCTCTACGGCGGTGCCCAGCGTGTTCAGGAGCGCCACCGACACAGATACGAGGTGAGCCCTGCCCACATTGAGCAGCTCGAACGCGCCGGCTGCCACTTTGTTGCCAAGGACGACAATTGCGAACGTATGGAGATTCTGGAGCTCAAGAACCATCCTTACTTTGTCGGAACCCAGTACCACCCCGAGTACCTCTCGCGGGTGCTGGATCCTTCCAAGCCCATTCTTGGTTTGGTTGCAGCTGCTGCTGGTGTGTTGGAGACTGTCATTTCTGAGACTCCAAGTGCCAGTGAGGCTAATGCGGCTGTTGCTAATGGTGATTTCTAAAGGAAGACTATAGGTAGTGTGTTATAGGCATATACTGAGGTTGTGTGTTTTTATGTTTTTGCATGGGTGGTGTATAGTAAGATTATTTTATAACAGGTTAATGAATATTTATAACAGGCTTCTACGCTCAAATTTTTTCTTTTGTGACGCACAGTGTTATGTCAAGCATCATCTCCATATGTCACAACCGAAGTAGACAAATGTATACATGGAATAAGCAAAGGACAACTTTTTGATCAATCTTTACATACAAATGTTACTTGATGTGCTATAGCATGAAACCATCACTCTTTAATGTGGCTTTAATATATCCCTGGGCCCTCCATAGAACCTCTAATTAAAATAACAACAAATACTTTCACGTCAAAACAGCCGCCGCAGCTGCACTCTTCTTTTCCATTTTTTGAACCACGCTAGACCCAGACCCGACACCGTTGGCACTGATCTTTGAACTAGACGATGACGAGCTCAGTTTGGTCTTGACTTTTTCCATCAACGAAAGAGTGCGCCCATTGGACGTAGCCTGCTTGCCCCCAATTCCAATCGAGCCTACCGCAGCACCAGAGGCTGATGCTTGAATTGTGCTCTTCTTGGGCTTGGATCTATCTGGCCTTGTAGCTGTTGGGCGTGGGGCAACACCAGCCGCGTTGTTGTTATTGCTGAGTTCGACCGCAGCAGTGGCGGCAGCAGTGGCAGCCGCTGTAGCCGCTGGCGCGACTGGGCGGGGCCAGGCTTGTGGGGGTGGTACGCCACCAGCTGGGTAATCCGAAAAAGACGACAGCGACGGCGACCGTTGATACCTGACTGAGGACGGAGACGACGTTGGCGACGAGGATGACAGGCTATGGCGGTGAAGCGAAGTAGTCGAAACCGCTGGTTTCAGAATAGTGGGCGGTTTGGCTGGGGTACGATCTGGACTTGGCTTGGGAATCTGTGACGCTGGTGCGCGTGAGGCTTGTTTTGGCGAGGTGGGGCGGGTTGCTGAGCTAGGACTGCCTGGGGTTGTAGGACTTGGGAAAGGCGAAGACGACTTGGATCTAACTGATTTGACCGTGACTACAGCGGGTAGGGGCGCTGGCTTGACTGATTTGCGTGAAACCATTGCTGGGGGTGATGCTGGAGATGAAACTGCTGGCTTTGAATCATCTTGAATTGGCTCTGGTAGCTGAAGAGCTTCTTGCATACTCAACAGAGGAGCGTCCTCAGAGACAGAGTCAGGCCTCTCAACTGCACCCAGTTTTGTTTCCCCGTTGTTTATTGCTTTTGGGGTCAAACTCCTCGTTACTCGAGTGAAGCGCACACAATCAGGCAGCCCAATCCTGTAACAAAAAGCCACGATAGTCGTCAACACCTTACTCTGCAAACTTGTGGCTGGCACAGGAGTTCCTGAAATCTGCTGAGAGCTCATATAGATTGTCAACATCACTTTCGACTTTAAACGAGCTGGAGGTGACACGAGGCACAACACATATGTTAGGGTCACAAACTTTTGAAGCGCGCGCAGCGTGATTGAATGAACTCGAGATCGCCTGCTTTGCCTTGGCATTGGCGGTGAGACCCCGACCTTGGTTGATCCAGAACTAGAGTACCTTGGTTTCAGTTCTTTTGGCTGTTGGACAATTCTAGGCTGCTCTTCTCTAACCGACTCCACTCCGCTTCCAAAGTCGCTGCCTTGGAGTTCGTCATTTTCGTCATAACCATCTTCGGGCTCGTCTTGGTACCTTGTGGCCACTAGCAATTTCGGCAGGCCCCACTCGTTCAAACCATCGTCGACTTCTTCTTCAATGATAGGTGCATACTTATCGTGGTGATGGTGCCGCCTCGTGTACACTTTATCGTTGTTATACTCAGACATGGCGTACTTATGCTTGGGCGCTTGACTTTTTGAGTTGCTCAATTGATTTTGTGGTGCAAACCGTTGATAATCGTTTTTGTTTTGTCTCCTGTCGGTTCTTTCCTTTGGTCTGCTGAAGTCCTCAGTTGCAGCTCGACTCCGCCTCTTTACTTTTTCATCTTGTTGTTTAAAGAGCGATCCAAGGAGCCATTGCTGGACTGAATCGCTAGGTGCTGGTGGGGGATTGTCAGGCAGCGCCAAGCTTCTGCGTCGACTTTTCTGTGATGGCAGTAAATCACCATAGTTGGAGTATGCTTTTCGGTTTTGAGAAAAGTGCTGAGGTTGAGGTGCAACTGGTTTAGGAAGTTCCTGTGGAGGATACTGGTAATAAGAAAAGCCGGGATCAGCGTATCTATTTGATGATGATCTTCTTGGAGGCTCAATATCGCCGAAATTAGAATATGCTTTGCGCCTGTGGGTATCTCTGGGTAGTCCGTATGCTTCTTGTGGAGAGTGGCGGAGGTATGCATTCTGATGATAGTAGGATGGCGGCATTGGATCGTGCTTGACCTGGTTCATTGATACTCTTGTATAGCTCGAGCTGGTGTTTGTGTTTGTACTGCTGAATTGAGATGGACCGCCCTCTGAATACCTTGAGGATTTCGAGTGTTTTGGCTTATCTTGATTGAGCTTGACCTGCGAGTCAAGCAGTTCATTTTTGGCAGCTTGCAAGCTTTCAAACAAATACCGTGGCTGGCGCCCGCTTCTGCGCCGTGAGCTTGTTTGATGCTTGTTTGTCGAACCTGGATCTTCACCAAAGTTACTACCGCAGTACTCAGTTTGGCTGGACCGTTTGTTTACATGCGCGTTATCTCCCACACCCGACCGAGATGTGATGGCTGGGTTCTCCCACGGGTACCTGAAGGAGAATGGATGGGCAGTGAGCGAGTCTGTTTCCTGGGTAGTCATTGCAGAACTCTGTCAACACCCAAAGTGCGTGGAACGTCTTGGTAGTGCGAGTACAGGGTGTGGATGCGGGTCTAGGCTGGAGGTTATGAAAAAGATGGGGTTCAGAAAAGTCACGCTTGGTAAACATGCATGAAAGCCGAGGCACTGTCACGCTTATGTCCTTGGTCAAAGAGTTAAACAATACAAGTGAAGTGATGTATGAATTGCAAGAGAACTTTTGAATGAATGTTTGTAAATCCAATAGGAAAAGGTTAAATTTACGAAATAGAAACCGTACAAACTTTAGAAGCTTTGGTTTTGGACCTTTTCAAGGGCATAAAGAGAGTTCAGTAGTATGGAATTGTCCAGCCCTATCTGGGTAGCAATCAAGTCCAACACGTGACTGGCAAACTGGGGAAACTCAACTTCCCGCTCAACTCGCTCAACTCGTCAACAACTGCAAATCGTCAGGTTCACATAGGGGGATACTAGGATACATCAAATAAAATTTTCATTCATTAAACAAATATTAAATCCTACAATTGGTTCCATCCCTTAAGAAGAGAAACCAATGACACCGCAGGCGGGACGACCACCGGCGTTACCAGTCTTGAGGGAGTCGGGGTGGCCACCCTTTCCAAGATCATCCTGACCACCGTGGACAACAACAGTTCTGCCGAGAATGGAGTTCTCACCAAAAAGGGTGATGAGCTTGTCAGTCTTGGAGCCCTTGGCAACACCATTAGCATCGGTCTGGATGTTACCCATGTCACCAACATGGCGGGTCTCGTCCTCGGGGGCGCCGTGAGTAAGACTGAAGGGGTTGAAATGGGGGCCAGCAGAGGTGCAACCGTTGGTGTTGTCACCGAATTGGTGAACATGGAAGCCTCTGAGGGCATTGGGATCGTTACCAGTGATCTCCCAGGAGATGGTGGTGGGCTCAGAAGCAGAGGCCTGCTCAAAAGTAACCAAGCCAGAGACGGTGGAGTCTCCACGAACAACAGCGACTACAAGTGATTAGGAACTAGAATTGATGATGACAAAATTTGAAAAAATAGCATACCAGCCTTGACCATTTTGAAATATGAATTGAGTTTTTGTAAAAAGTAGCGAACAATGAAAAGTTGCAATTGGGGAGAAGGTAAAAAAAAGAAGGTGAAAGAAAACGGACTTTGGCTGGTATAAATAGTTTTCCACCATTTGCTACAACTCAAAAATTTAAACCATCATACGTAAATGGCCCAAACACCGTATTAAAATCACGAGAATTTCCATTGAAAGCTGTCACTATCAACAGCAGAGAGTAGACGGTAAGGCCCCTCAATGGGTGCTATCAGAAGTTGCCTATGAATGTTACATGGGTGAATTGAGTTTGGGCCATACTAAAGAGCAATTAGTCAATCATGAGTGTATATCCTGCTGGTCCCAAGGGTTTTCCTCTCAATGTCTCTTAATATTCAGTATTGTCCTAATTACTGTACTGTTTGCTCACTTCTATTCTCATCTTTTGAGACTGGCAGACTCGGTACTCAATTTCGTGCCATGACGATATTCCATTTGTCAGGATCGAGAAATCATCGTTTTCGTTAATTCAATGACTAATGTTATTGCTACACTATGCCCCTATGGATGAATGTGCAGGACCAACATTTTGCCCGGCAGCAACACTATGAGTAGATTGGAAGTGCTATAATATAGTATAGTAAATGTTAGACTGTAGCGTATATTAAATACCAGATTGTGTCACTAAGATGGCGATATAGATACGCCTGAGATACTAATTGTAGGTAATTGGGGCACAAGAATTGTTGGGCAAAGTGGCATAATGCAACGGAGGTTTTGGCATTTGGAAGTATAATAAGCGTAGAAGCAATGAAAGATGTGGGTTGTTGTTGTTGCTATCAGCTTAATTACCTGCTCTGTGATTACGGTTCATGTTGCTGAATGAGAGGGATCAGAGAAGGCAGAGACCTAGTGTAACACTTCGGATTATTGTCGCCAACGTTGGAGTGGGATGGATGAACTGCAACAGGATCATCAAGAGCGCATGATAGAGCCATTGTAAGCACTAAACTCACTCACAGCCAGCGGCCGAGGCTTCGGAATCGAGTGCTGGGTCGAAATTTGGATTGACTGGCTCTAGTAAGTTGCAATTAAAAGCTTCTGATATACTTTTCAAGCATGGTCGATCATCGCAAGGGGAAAATGAGGTTGTAATGAACTCTATGCATTCTCCTTTTAAAGTCAGCTCAGGATCGCTATCCAACTATACATCAAATTATTTTAATGAGCCTAGCTAGTTGCAAATAACTCAGTAAAAGTAATTGATGCTCTTTTATCTCATCTCATATCATAGATGCCTTTGCTAAAATAAAAACGGTAGTTCCAGGTGGGTCTCCTGTGAACTAAATGCTATTGAACACACGTAAATTCTACCTGCTCATCTTGATAAAATGCTTCTCAAACCTGCCAATGATTCGGCTCATTACTTCGTGCCCTTCTCCACACATTTTGCGGCCAGCCTCAAAGAGTAGATTACTGTATTCAGAGGTCTGCTTCATCTTGACATAGGGGTATCTTTGGCCAGGTCGGATTTTTATGCCCTTATATGTTGCATTTGGGATGGTTCTTTTCCTGTGCATTGCCAATTCCTCATCATCATCATCATCTTCTTCTGTGCCCCACTCATCTTCTGAATCATGTTTAGTCAATTGCACATCATAAGATGTCGTTGTGGAATGCACCAACTGCGCGATTTCAGTGACAATGGAGGTGCTTGGATAAATGTCAAGATAGGGGTTCTCATCTCGTGTGTGATGTACTGAATCTTTCACGGGTCTGGTTGGAATCGGCAGTAGCTCTTTTTCCAGTGTCATTTGAAATTCATCGTATTCAAGATCTGTATTAACGGTTTCATGGTGTTTGAGCATACGCCTTTCATCCTTTTCGGGATAGAATCCTTTATCGATGATCTTAGATATGTGATTGTGTGAACTGATTGCTTCATCTTCATCATTGTCTGAAGATTCTAGCTTAACTTTCGTGAACTCCTGTGAGTTACTAGTCTCTCGTGGAAACAAGTGAATAATTCGTGCCAAATGTTCCTGACGTTCGAATTTCAGTAAATCTTCATCGGTTAGAATATAGTATTTTTCCATCCAGTCAACAAAACGTTCCATCTTTGACTTATCCCAGTGCACGACTTCGTGTGGATGAGGTTGAGTAAAAACTTCGTCCTCAACCCAAACGCGGCGTATCATTGACGACCAGAGCTCCCAGTCCACAATTTGATGGCTCGGTTCGTATGGCTTCTTTGGGATCCGGATAATGTCGTCAAGACCATAACATAGTTTGACGCACACAAAGATGGCAGCAAAAACGTAAGAGTCGGGCCGACATCCATACGCTTGCTTATGTGTCCAGCTAAAATCTGATGTAGTAGCTTGTAGCAGTTTGAGTGCGGCTGGATAAATCTCGGCTAATATGTGTTAGCAAACAGGCAAAATTCAAAATTTCAAGATACTCACGAGGGAGAAATAAATCACGGATCATTTTGAATGCTAATGGTTGTAGTAGCGTGGGTGGGAACTCCACTCTGTATTGATCGAATAAATAAGTGCTGACCTCCAAAACAACATCAGAGATCTGTCCAGACATGGGGATAGCTTTGGGTCGCAGGGTTGGTATAACGTTCATACCTAGTTTTCTAAGCATTTCACCTGGAATCAATTGCATCATCTGCATATAGGGAAATCTGAAATGAGAAATCCAGCGTTGAAAATCGTACAAATAAATTGGAAGTCTCAGCATGCAACAAGACAAGTAGGAAATCGCGACTATGCTTAGAAGTTTTAATTTAGCTACTGGCTTTTTTGTTGATCGTCGCGACGGCCTGCTCCGACTATTTGTCCCTTCACCGTCTGAGATTTCGCTCATGATTGTAGTCTCGTCAGCTGAATCGATATAAAGTCCAAACAATCCTCGAGCGATATGTTCAAGTTCAAGCGGCGCGTTTTGATGTTCGATCAGCCATTTGATTTGAAGTTTAAGAATCAGCTGAAAGCATTTCAACTGAAGTGCAAGGCCTTCAGCACCATAAAGACGTGTCGATTCTGTTTTTAGATTGGAAGGCATTTGCATCTGCGAAGCTGTCCCTCCACCCATGGTCATGCGCCGACCACCGCCACCGTAGAACGCATCTTCATCTTCCTCCATGTCGATTTCACCCTCTCTAATGTGACCATTCTGACATGCCTTTTGACCATTAACCGTACGCCATAGTCGCGAGCGACAATTTTGGACACCACATCGCTGCCCTCGTGTCCATGCAGCGCTCAAGCTCATGGTGGGCCTGTTGGATGAGTTGAGGGTGGTGGATATCTGGAGATCAAAAAAGTTTCAGATCATTCCCAAGGTGCGCGTTTGGGACTTGGAGCTTTTGCGAAAAACCTACTGGCTAAACATTTCAAAAAATTACACTATTTCTTAGATACACTAACACAATACAAATGAGATCAAAATAATTAGACACTAAGCAAAAACCCATGAAGAGAACTGAAATCCTTTTTTTTTGTTTTTTTTTTAATAAAGCTTTTTTTTCCGTAGCAGCATGCTAATATGAAGATGCCTTCCGATTGGCAAAGTCTGCTCAACCAGTGTTGGACCAGGATTGATGTGGAAACTCTCCACCAGGAGGGCAAAGTAATGGAGGTACTGCGTCCCAAGGAGCCATTGTGACAGGCATAGAGGCAGGATGATAGGCCGGTTCAAAAGACATGTCCATCGGCCTGGGAAGATCACAAGAGTGAGATCTCTGCATGGGCATGGGAAACCTGGGTGGGAAAGGGCCAGGCATGGGCATGAACACCGGCATAGGCATAGGCATTGCCATAGGGACTGGCATAGGCATAGGCATATGCGGGTGCATCATTTCATCCGAACCAGAGGAGCCTCCACAAAAGGGAGGACTGGCAGCAGCGGGAGATGACAATTCCACTCTATGATTTCTATAAATCTCCTCGCAACTTGGGTAGCCATCTCCAGGTGAAGCAAAGATTCCATCAGGACCTGGTCGAGTATATTCAATAGGAAGGAACTCAGGTCTCATAACAGGTGGTGGATACAGGACTGGCATCGAAGGGTAAGCAAAGCCAGAACCGCCCATTCCATCGTTCATGGGCGAATAAACACCCCGAAGAGGCCGTATTGGGTTATCAACGTAACCCTCGTAGAACGGATCCTCGGGTCTTCTATTGCTATAACGAGCCCAAGAGTTGCCTCCATAATTGTAACTATCTTCGATAGGAGGAGAAGACGAGATCAACCCAGCATCATTTCGGGAGGCTGCATCTGCAGAAGGCTTAAATGCAGGAGCCTCACAATTAAATGAGGGCGTGTAGTCTCTCTGGGGACTCACCTTTGAGTATGGAGGAGTGCGAGGCTCAGGTGAATGCACAATTGTCACATTAAAACCTGTTGTCAAAGGTGAAGGGACATCTGGAGAAAGAGAAGGGAGTTCCAAATCAGATGAAGATGAAGATGCCGAAGTTGGGGGATCTTGGCTTTCTCGTTTAAGCGAGGAAAGAGTCTCATCATTCACAACTCCAGGATTGGTTTCATCTTTCTCTAGAACTCTTGTTTCCTGTTTAGGACTGGCAATAGGAGACAGTTTTAGACAAGAAACAGCGGTGTGTTCCTTAATCTTGAATGGTTCCTTTGGTAGACGCTTAGACGGGGGAATATACTTAGCAGCTGTGGAGATCGAAGCCTGTTTCATACTGGAGTACTTATCTTCCTCATCAATTCCAATATCCTCAACTTTAAAATTTCTTTCCTTCACAATGTGATGATTTCCATTGGGAGAAGACGCATGTATCTTGATGGCGATGTCCTCAGCTTTCTTAGCTCTCGACTCATACTCAGGGTGAGACTTGTCAATAGGAGTTGTGTATAGATCCTCATCAAAAGACGACTCAACTCCAAACTTATCTTTGTTAACAGCAAACTGGTCCCAGGGCTCAGCTCTCTCTGAGAGTTGTTCAAGCGCAACGGCTGAGGCTAAATCCTCATCTGGAACCCATCTTATCAATTTACGTTCAGTAACCGCGCCTTGCTTGGCTGAAGTCTCTGCGTCAGTTTTAAACTGTGAAGAAGAAGAAGTTTCAATTAATTTGGCAGCTGGTGCGGACAAATCCAAGAGGGAAACAGTGCTATTGTTGTCTTGCTGCGCTCCAATCATTGTAATAAAATTGATAGAAAAGTTAATAAGTTTCTTGACTATTGTTTAAAACTGATAAAATATCAATGAGAGAATTAGAAGCAAATGTAAAAGGAGAAAGGAAGTTCAAAAGACTGGGGGGAATCTCATTTCTTTTATAGACTTTCCAGCTCATTGAAAGACGATTTCCTAGAGACTGGATTGTTATTTTTTCAACGATGGAAGTTTTCTTTTTTCCTGCCATCTTAGATTGTAAGGGTCCAAAAATATCTCTCCTTGGGCTGTTTTGTTAATGACTTCATTAAAAAAAATAACGAAAGAAAAGGAAAGAAACAGTGGGCACAAAGCTTATTGAAAGCTTAACAACTTTTGGCAAGTTCGGGAAACCCAGAGAGTCATGATTTGAAAGAAGTCTACTTCAAGCTCTAGCAACTTAAAGACTTTGGAAGTTAAAGACTGAAAAATGTAGTTCTTGATTGGATTTTTTTTTAATTCCTGTTAAACTATCAATGTAACACACGCATTCATGGCGACAAGTCTCCTAAAACTGAATTAAATTTTTACATCGTCACATATCCTTACCATAAACAAATGAAGACCCTTTCTTCGCACTGCACTGATTGAACCAATTGAATAGCTCCTATTTAGATTCTTTGCTTTTCAAGCAAGTTTTAAAAAACATCTTTTTCAGTAAATAAAAGGAATAAGAGCATATGGCACCTGCTTCTTGTATTCCAGCCAGGTGTCACCATACTTTTCAGCACATTTGGCTTCATCTCTGAGATTTCGATGAATTAGTAAAACCGCAAAAAAAATTGGAAAATAATAAGGAATTGGAGTCTGAAAACCTGTAGGAAGAGTATAGGCAAGAGACATAAGCCAATCGCCAGAGTAATTAATATGGCGACAGATTCCCCACCAGCTAGATGTAATAAGCTTGCTGCCTTGCTTGCTGGTGAGATATTTCAAGTGGGCAGTAGAAGGATGACCTTCTTTAAAGTCGTTCTTTTGGGTGTTGGACTTGCGGAAAATAGTGTAGCCCACAATATAAAGCAACACAAGAAGCAAGCTAGGGATGAGACCTAAATCAAGGGGATGAGATGCCAAATATCGGGCTTGAAGAGTGTATGAAAATGGAACAACAACCAGGTCGCCAAAAGCTAGCATGAAACCAAACCCATCTGTTGTGATGTCCATCATCGTAACTAGCTTGGATTCGTAAAACGTGCCCTCCACCACGTAGTAATTTTGAAACAAAACAACGAGAATCATTGAATCAGTCACATAACCATAGGTAACAAATTGATGATGTGCCATGGCAAAATTGATAACCATCCATAGCAACATTCCCGGTCTCATCTCACAAAAGATCTTCCAGTCAAAATCTTTGGTCCTGGGATTCAACTCTCTACCAATGAACCAGTCGAAAATGACATTACCAGTGTTTCCACCTTTTGCTAATAGAGGTTCTTGCTTGTAAAAAAAGGGCGCTGCATAGATACCAATAGCAAGTACAAACGACGAGACAATAGCCACGTTCATCAGTTCCAGAAGATGGTCATACACGAAAACCAGCTCAGGCATAGCACCACGAGTCGCCATAAAGCGAGCACTCAACGTTGCAAATAGAATCGATATTATCAGAGTCCCATTGAATTTATAATTGAGCCTGGTTTTGCCATCCCGCAGAAGCGTGCCTTGCACTTGTTCGCCAGGGAGAATCACATCAAGCAAAACCAAAGTACCAAACCAAGCTGCGTAGACCATTGCAGCTTCCCACGAAATTGGCTTAATATACATTGGACTTGATGGATCGACCATGGCTTTGTAAGGCTCGAGTGAGGTCCAGGAGGCGGGGCATCCAAACTGATTGCAAGTATAGGCCATGATGTTGAAAAGCAGCGGCAGGCCGCAGGCAATGCCTAAAGCACCAGCCACGCCAAAGAATTCGCGGTGAATCGTTTGCGTATTGAGAGGATTGGGGATTGGCTGTCGCATTGGCAATGGTGTTGGTGGTGATCCAGGAAACAAGATCCTGATCTGACTCAAGAGAAGTTTTGGCTTAGGCTTGCTCCCCACACTAAAGCGCCAACCAACCTCCCAACTCAAATTTTCTATGGAGGTCGTTAGCTTTTATGCCAAAGTTGTACAAGGTTCTTTTCAGCCATATATCCAAGCCGTTTCATCTTCATTGACTGGAAGGATGATTTTTGCTGGATATGCAATGTGGATTCATTTTATGGCGCTAGATCTAGTTGACAGGCTTCTAGAAAAGTATCAAACTCTTGTTATAAGGCTTGCAAAGTTTCAATTAGGTCAAGACAATTCCATTGTGGAGTACTAAAAAAGCAGAGTTAACCCCAACCCTTTAGGGTCATTAGCTCCAGGGGAGAAGTGAAGCGATTAAATGCCGATCAAACGACGATTGTATAGTTATGGTCTAGTTGAACCAGAGAAATGGATGAGATATATATATGTCTAGTAAAATTTACATTGAAACGTCAGAGAGGATACTTGAAATGTCTGAGGAATTAAGAGAGAATGCAAGCGGAGTTCCTAGGTGTATCCAATCCAGAGTGCTGCTGCTATATTCTACAAAATGAATTAAGCTCTCATTCTCAAGACAAAGTTGACAATGACAGCGGCAAGCAGGAAGAAACACAGCATGGTAGGTCCGAATCTGTCATCATAAGGACCGCTTCCTCTGTGACGGATGGCTGAAGCACGCCAGTGGTAAGTGACGAGCGCGTAGGCCATGGTGGCCATGGCGACGAGGGTGAAGAGAGCAGCAGAAATACGGCCAATGCGGTCACCAAAGTTGAGCAGACCAACGGCAAGACCGCCAAGAATGACGGTGAAATTGAGCCATGAGAGGAAAGTTCTCTCGTTGGCGAAAAAGACCTTGGGTTCAACACGAGTGGGAAGGGCAATACGCTTTCCTATGAAAGGAGAGTTAGTGATGCTAGATATGGAAGAGAACTGGTGATTGTATCTTACCTGGAGCAGCCTGGAGTAATGGAGCAGTAGACATTATGATTAGTATTAAAGCTGGGGTTGAGTATGAGTTTCAGCTATGAAAGCAGTAGGAGGAGAGCAAAAATTTGCAGAGAGAGTGAAGGCAGCACGAGCAGCAGCAGCAGCAGCAGCAGCAGCTAGATAAGTCTCGATGATTTTATTGTTTATTAGAGATTTCTATTGTTCACTTATTATTACTAGGCTATTACTATTATCCTTTTCATAGTAAAGAAAAAAGCTTGAAAAAATAAAAAAAAGTTGTTTACCCTTTTCATCCAATCTGTTTTCTTGTTTTTTTGACCTGTCAAAGCCAAGTTCTGCACGTGGGAAGTTGTTCCACTCCTATTTGATCACCAACTCTCACATCTCAAAGTCAAGCCTTAGGCCATGCAAAACTATCTGGTGCCAAGTACATATGTAGTACTGAATTGACATGAAAAGTCAAACACTTAAGGGTCTAGTCTTCTTTCAGAGAGATTCAGGGCCCAGCATATTGATTTTCTATCAGCTGCCCAGCTAGTCCGTTCAAAATCAAATCAGATTCAGGGCTTTCAACTGAGAGTCTCCTGGTGGAAGAGAAGCAGCGTCGGGAAAAAGAACCTGACTCCAAACAGGTCCTTGTAAGCCACTGATTAGAAAAGGATGCCTCAGTGCTTCTTTCGCAGACCATCTCTTTTTGTGATCCACCCGGAGTAAGCAAAGTAAAAAGTCTAAAGCTAGTTGAGATGTTTCCTCTGGGCACATTATCGAAGCCAAATCCTGCATCATGACTGACTGGTCAGAAATATGACCAGCATGTATCAGTTCCTGAGAACCAAACTCTGGTTTCCAGTATAATGTCCTTCGGGTCCCGTAAACGTCCAACGGTTCAACCACTTTTGTAATTGCAATAACGCAGGTATCAATGCCTTCGCGAAAAATCAGCCGCCATTCATTGCGAAAAGCTTTATAAATGTGGTTGATCAATCGCTCTAGCAGTATAACTCCGACACTCCAGACATCAATCTTTTCATTGAACGTTGGATCACCTAGTAGCACTTCTGGAGCTCGGTAACCCAAAGACTGTAGCTCAAAATCGTCAGCGTACTCTTTAAGGTCTTTAATACGTGTCGCATTGCCAAAATCGATAATCTTGACTCGAGTGCTTGGGGCTTCGCCTGCATACATGATATTCTCGGGCTTGAGATCACAATGTACAAATCCTTTATCGTGGATTTCAACAATGCCGCTTAACAGCTGTACTGCCAACTTGGCCAGCGATTTGTATGGGTTTTCTTCATGTCCAACTAAACCTAGAGTCGGCGAGACTCTGGCAAGCGAGGTTAATGACAATTGCCTCGACCAATCCAACAATTCAAGCATAATCAGGTAGCTATCGTTCATTAGAAACCCTGCATGAAACCGTACAGAGTAAGGACTCTCTTTCAAACTTCCATTCCTCTTGCTGATCCCATTGCTCTGGCCACTATCATAGAAAAGTGTTGACATGATCCGTGCTTCCTGCTCTCCAATCTCCAAGCACCCTGGCTTAAACCTTTTGATTGCCATGCATCTCAATGGGTGGTCAGGTGGCAGATGAGTGTTTTCAGCCCGGTAGATATGCGCGAAAGAACCTTCCCCAATACGCGACAAAATGCTATACTGGCCCAGCTCTTCAGGGCTCACAATTTTCCCATACCGATGCGTGAATTCTGCGCCAGGAGACGGTTGAGAGCCCATTGTTGGTGGGCGAGGTGAGTATATTGTCTGATGCTCCGACGCGCCTCAAATGGATCGATCATATCTAGAGGGCTAGGGTATATGATTATTTACGATTTATGACTTTAAAGGAAAGAGCCTGGACGGATCTGAAGATGTGAACGCTGAAAGGAATAGATAGAGTTAGTTGAACCATCCTCATGCGTTGAATGACGCATGAAAGCTGAATCAATTAAGAGATTGAGAGTGACAAGTGATGATGCAGAGGTTTTTCCAACTCATGTAACTCAAGCAATGTTAGCGCGGGCAAAAAAAACCTTGGACCTTTTTCCTATAGGGCCTATACTGCAATACAACTCAATTCCTCAGGTAAAATGACACGGCAAACCTTTTGAACTCATGAGTTATAGCATCATTTGAAGTGAAGTTGTTGTGAATTGACATTAGGTCAGCATATATGAGCTATAGCAGTTAACTGCAGACAGGGTAGTTAATCATTGCAGTTTTATGGGCAATGATGTCATCATAAAACCTTGATACAAACAAAGTGTCCTGGTCATGGAGCAAACCCGCTCAACCCACTCAACCCACCCAGCAAAGTTCTTCCATCTCCCATGATATACTCTTTATGCGAGCAAGTGAGATTGTCTCATGTAATTCCCTGGTTGATCATAAGTTTTACGGAGCCCTTCAACAGTTTATACCATTCCATTGTGTTTCGGTCTAATAGACTTTAAGTATCACGTATACACTTAGCACACTTTATCTGGAGTAACTTTCGAGAAATCAGATGCTCCAACTTTTCACTATTGAGCACAAGTTTCTCAATGAATCTCGATGTTCACGAAAGAAGACACTCAGTGATAGACATTGTATGAAACCCAGATTGCTCGTTTTCATCCGTTTGTTTGACAATGCATTAAGATCCAAAAACATGTGGAGAGAAGACATGGTCCTCTATTAATGACTCAGAACCAAAGTGTTTTCATGCTACATTTGTAGACTCTGCATGTGTATATTTAGGATGGCAATTGTCAAGAGCCGAAAAGTGATTGAATCACACCGGTCTTTTGCAATCCAGCTACTCTGACTACCCCATATTAGCCGACATTTTTTAGGCATGAATTCAACGTTCCAAGAGACCCGCGACAATTGATGCTATTAGCCACATTTTGTAGGACAGTTCATAGTATTCATATATTGAAATAATAACTTTGTAGAATCAAAATGCAGTAAGCTCGGGCGCAAACAAGGCTGGGGTATTGGTTAGCGTGGATTGCACTGGAGCAAACAAACAAAAACAACAAGCGAAAAACATGGGTATCTTCGCAAAACCAGCTCTTGAAGACTACTTAGCTTCTCACTTGTCAGAGCATCCTATATTTAAAATTCTGACTTTTGTGTTATCAGCCTCCTTATCACGCCCTGGTTTTTTGTGTCTCACTTATTTTGTTTCTTAGACAAAACGACCAGAGTACAAAAATCGTGGTACTTTGGGTAAAATCTCACACAAACTTTATCTCCCCACTGTAACTTTCTACTCCCACCCGCAACGTCCAAAATTCAACTTCAATCCACCATTTCCCTTCTCAACCCGCATTTAATCAACTTGGTATATTTAGCTTCAGTTGCCTGTCAATTTGTCTTACATCCCAATCTGAGACTATGCCAAGCCCGACATCGGCTTCTGTGAGTGCAGACAGACCTCCCCCGGGCCCGGATCTTTCAGCCATGCCAGATGGATCTGAGAATGACTTGCGCTGCAGCACTGAAACCAATGATAGAAATTCATCATTACGCGTACAGTCTGTACTTGCTCCTGTAAATGCCGAACCTCTTGCTCATTCATCATCTTCTTATTTCACGCAAACTGCCCCAAGTCACCCACTCGTTACTGAATCCAACTCGTCAGACGGCCCCCCTTTGCTAACGTCTTCAACTTCGTCCAAAGCGGTTCCAACCAAAGGTACCATCAATCCACCAACTTCACTTCCAAATACTCATTTTGATCTTGCTATAGGCTCAGCTGCCCCTCTTTCAACACCCCTCATCCCCACAACCATCACTCAGAGTATGACGCTCAATCTCCCAGGATTCAAGCTTCCCCAAGATTCAGCTTACCCCGATGCACCGGCTAGCCAAGAAATTCCATTACAAACGGCGTCCGCAAAACCATTAGACTTGAGTTTATCAGAACAAGATTATTTCGCGAGCGAAACCTTTTCAACGTCACACCGTACTCAGCAATCCCGCTCGGCGGCTAGCGACTCGCCCTTTGCTACGCGTCAGGATAAAATAATTGAGGAAACCGCAGCAGAGTTTTCAAAGTTTAAACTAGGGTTAAAATCTATCAAGGCTCGAAATACAGATGCTTTACCTTCTCTCGCTGAAGCATTGCCTACTTCGCGGCATTCCTCAGTATTCAATGCAGCTGCTCCATACATCCCAGTAACAACGACTGCTCCATTCAATTTGCCAATCCAAAGCATGATTCAACACAAATTCCGATCTCCGTCATTACCTGTTAACAGTCTCATTCCGACCATCTCAATCCCTGATAGTCTACGCTCCATTTCTTCAGAAGAACTTTCTCAAGCTTTGAACAGCACTAGCAAAGCAGAATCTACTTTAATAGTCGATGTTCGTCCCTTCAATCAATACAGCCAAAGTAGGATACGCAATGCAATCAATATTTGCATCCCATCTACTCTTCTCAGACGGCCAACATACAATCTTTCTCGGTTTGTCGAGTGCATGATTCCAAACCAACGCTGCGCTATTGCGAATTTGTCACAATATGAATCTGTCGTCATCTATGATCAACACTCTACAGAGATTTCGAAAACTGCTTATTCTGCGATTGCATACACTATTATAAAATTCAGCCTTAGCGACGAACTTAAGGGTACATTATACTATCTTCAAGGAGGATTTCAGAATTTTTCAACTATTTTTCCATCTTTAATCGATGAGTCCGAAATTCAAATTCAAGAAACCGAGCTTACATCTAGCGTTACTGAGGAAGCTTTGTCTTCCAAAGACGACCTTCAGTTGCTTTCGAAGCGGAAGAAATCAGCCAAGCCGCCTGGTTGGTCATTAACGTCAGCCCAGACTTTCAACTTTCCGCCAGTTCTCACCGGATTTAGTTTGCCTGCAAGCTCTACCAAAGATGGCCCAATGAAGCCATTTGCAAGTAACCTTAATAACTCAATGGATCATACCGACTTGGCAGATGAAGCCATTCCAATAGGGCTCCCATCAGATCTGGATCAGAATGAAGTCAAAACTTACTTTCCACTGTGGCTGCAAGACATGATTAATCCGGTCACTGGACCGCGCCATGTAGCTCGCCGGTTTTACGATATTGAGCAAGCTGAAAAGGTACGGCTTCAAAGTGCATTTAATCGAGGCTTCCCAGTCACCGCCAGCCAGTCTCCTATGCGAAGCCCACACAGTACCACGTCGGAAGAGAGTGAAATAAATTACACATTTTCAGCTGGCGTTGAACTGGGTACCAAGAACCGCTACTCTAACATCTGGCCATACGATCATACTCGAGTGAAATTGCCGGTATTGAATAGCCAGGCTCAAGGAGGGTCGAGCTCAGCCTCATCTGCCGCTGCAACTACGCCTGGACGGGAAGGAACTCATGATTATTTCAATGCTAGTTATATCACGGCAAAGGGCACTCCTCTGCGATATATTGCAACTCAAGGCCCACTTCCAGATACGTTTACGGACTTTTGGCATGTTGTCTGGGATAAGAAAATTCCAGTAATCGTTATGCTCACTGACGAGTACGAGGGTGGCATAATCAAATGCCACAAGTACTGGAATAACGGAATCTACGGTACTCTGTCACTCAACAAAACGTCCTCGGAACGAGTTGTGCTCTCGCCTATAACAAATACAATTGTGACAGTTCGAAAGTTTGTTTTGGCACCGACAGCAGTTGCATTAGCCAACAGCAATAAAGTGACAGATGGAACTGCTGTTGATGGTGAACAAGCTCCAATTTCCGGGGCTGGCCAAGGCAGCTATTACAATCCGCATCTATCGTCTGACTCGCACACTGTTATCCAAATCCAGTACACTTCTTGGCCAGATTTGGGGTCCCCGGCTTATCCTGAAGACTTGATTGCTCTTTGTCAAATCAAAAACTCATATCTCAAAGAATGGACCGACTATCTCCAATCCCGAAGCACAGCACCCTTGGGTGCTGATGAGTTGCGTCCTTGGACAGTAGTGCACTGCTCTGCGGGCTGTGGGCGCACTGGCACTTTCTGCGCCGTTGACTCTGTAATCTATCAACTCGTGCAACACAAAAAGAAAGCCAGCCCTGCTGAGCTCAGGCTTCCCCTTTCTCCATTCCATCATTCAGCTGCCTCAACTCCTCCTACATCTATGCTTAGTGCCTCTTCCAAATCGTCATACCAGTCGGCGCGCTCTGATAAGGATCATGAGCTAGCTGAAACCAGGGATCTCATCTACCGCACTGTGCATGACTTTAGACGCCAGCGGTTGTCAATGGTGCAGGTCCTAAGACAATATACAATGTGCTACGAGACTATCATATTGTGGGTTCATGGCGAGTATAAAAAGCAGCAACAATTGCAAGCTCAAGAGGAAGAAAAGGAGGTAGGGAAAGACACCTCAGAAAACAAGAAAGAGGAGGAGTGATCATCAACATTCCATTTATATTTATTCTATTTGTTTTTATTATTTTTTTGTATTATTATTCAATCACATTTCATGATTTTGTTCATCTCAAGTATTGACTCGTTCTTCATGAATATCGTCAATCACGGCCAGGCTTCAGATACTAGGGCTGGGGTTACACATTGAGACTATTGACTATTTCCACCTTGTGCCTTCTGATCTTTTCTCCCTCTTCCATAATTGACACTATGCCCCCATTGTATGCTGTATATGAATATATACTAGACACTGTGTGCCATCTTCTCATTTGAGAGGTAGTTCCATGTCACAGTTAGTTAGGTCAGTTTGAATAAAGGGGGTACAGCAATGTTGAAACATGCCGTGCTTCAGTCGGTTGATCTATTTTTTGGACCAACTGCTCTGAGAGCCACGTATTCATGGAGGTTTTAAGGGCTGCTCAAGCTGCTGGCAAATACTGAACTGGTATTTTGCTCATCTTTTACTATAGTCTATTCTAGTTCGACAATTACGACAATCTTATCAACACTAAGATATATCGCTGATGCAGTAGTATTCAACCTCCCACATAACTTTCCTAGTATAACCATGTATTAACTTTCTTGAATAAATGAATGCATTACTTGCTTTTGCACATATATACCCTAGAAGGCGTTTACAAAGCAGTTCAATTCTAAATCTTGAGAGCAGAGATAGCCTTATCAAGAACCTGTTTGGAAACAACGGCCCACTTGATCAGATTCTCCATATCATTGTCTTGAATAGACTCAAGGATACCAGGGAAAACGGCACCGCCATATCCCAAGTATCTATCAGGAGCAAACAAGACATGCTTGTACCAAGGGCGCTTGTCAAGACCGTCTTCATACAAAAACACACGCTCAAGGTAGAGAAGCTTGAAGTTAACGGCATGGATCTTGAACAAGAGTGCAATCTTCTTGTAGTACTTGTACCAGGGCCAGTCACGAGTGAACTGATCGTTGAGATCATCTGAATACTCGTCCATTTTACGGCCAGCTTCAGTGAAAGCCTGAATGGTGTTGTTGAGTTCTTGGATAGAACGCTGGGCAGAAATTCCAAGATCAGTCTTGGTATCCATCTCATACTCGACATTGAGGATTTCCTCAAGGCCTGTCATCAAGACACTACCGTACTCCTCAAAATGAAGGTCAGCAACTGCACGCTCAGACAGAGTCAAAGTAAGCAAAGACAAGACCTTAGCAGCTGTAGCATGGATCTTCCACTCAGGATCGCAGAAAGTATCCATCCAATGGAAACTATCATAATTCGAGTGGTACATGTAAACGGGATCTTCAGGACCTTTGTAAAATCCCATATCAACGGAGGGAATTCCCAAGTGGTCCAAAAACACTGTGTAGTCGCTTCCAGTACCGAGAGTTGCAATAGTGGCACCCGAGGACTCCTTCCAATGCTTGTGCAAAGATCCGCCCTTGGGATAATCAATTCGCTTGGTAACGCTCTGAACAAGAGAATTCAGAGAAGGCGATGCACCAGCTGTGAACTGAGATCCAGCAACTGCGACATCCACATTGACGTAAGCCAGGACATTCTTAGACAAATACTTGGCCTTGTCCTCTCCGTATTCAGTGGATCCGAGTAGGGCGTACTCTTCACCATCCCAGGAAGCCAAGATGATGGTTCGAAGAGGACGCCAACCCTTGCTCTTAAGATGACCAAGCGCCTTCGCCAAAGCTAACAGAGCAGCAGAACCACTGTTAGGATCAGAAGATCCACCTGCAATCCAGGAATCACGGTGGTTGCCCACAATAATAGCTTCCTCAGGCAAAATTCCTTCCATGCGGCCAACGACGTTGTAAATAGGCTTAATGCTATAATTCTGCTGGTTGAACAGGTTGAGTTCTAGCTCAGAGGGGCCAACATTATAGTTAACCCCCTCTAAGATACCATCCCAGTCACCCTCTTCAAAGTCCTCAGGTCCGGGGCCATGTCCATTGAGAGCTTTCAGAATGGGAACAGCATCCTCGTAGCTGATAGGGATACTGGGAATATGGGGAACAAAAGGATCAGGATCTTGGCGTTCAGCATCAATAGTGCTAGCATAGCCAGGGGTTGTAGGATCACCAGGACCATACGACAGGAAATTGACACTTCCTCGTTGAACACTCGAAGGGTGACGAGCAGGGCCATCGGGGTATGGCTTGTAACCATGCTGAATATCCATTCCTCCATCAAGGGTAGGATCAGTGAAGATAACAACACCAACAGCTCCATGCTCCTGAGCTAGCTTGACCTTGAGTCCGCGGAAAACCATTTCGTAACGGACAATAACAATCTTGCCTTCGATTTCAATGCCCCGCTTAACAAGTGCTGCAAAATCCTCGACGCGACCGAAGTTGGCATAGACAAACTTAGCAGTGACATTTCCACTAGCAGAGTAGCCATGGAAAACTGGGACGCTATCCTTGTTTCCAGAAGTGGGGTCTTCCTTCAGCACATCCTCGTGCAAGGCAGCCTTGTACTTGACGGACCCATTTACGTGCAGCAGATTGAGTCCATTATCCTCAGGCGTATTAAGATAGATGTAGTAAGGCGAGACCTCTGATTTAAAGCCATACTCAGTGAACATGTCGTTGGTCCAGTCGGCCAGATCCTTCCCATCGCCGGCAAGATGAGCCTTGCGGGTGTAGTTCTTGCTCCATTCACGCAATTCCTCAGGCTTAATTGATTGAAACACAAGGCGCTCCAGCTCCGATTGAGGGAGCCAGTTATTGTGAAGACGAGCTAGGTCTCTGCGCAGGGAGGTTCGTGGAAAGAAGACCAAGCCGAATGCAAAAATGAACAAAAATCCTGCAACGGAGTATGCAAGTAACCGGGCCCATACAGAACCCTCTTCATATCTTTTCTTAGACTGGTCTTCTAAGTTTCCGTCTGTTGCAGACGAGAGGAGGGGTTCCCTCTCTCCAGCTGACGACATTGGTGATTAGTTTGTTGAAATAGAAGTGATATGACGTGAGGAAAGTGAATTTTTTGCCTTAGATATACAACAAATCTGAGTATCAAAGGAGAACAAAAATTTTGATATTCAGCAATTGTTCAAAAGACCATGAACTTCAGTGCAATGGATAGAAAGGTGCCTCTATATATATATGTAGAATTTCAGATTGTCGTCTCCACACATGTATATAATCCTGTAATCGAGATATTGCGCCGTTTACTTCTGCGATGACGAACTATAAGTATTGCTGCTGATGTAATATCACAACAAACATAGCAGGGGCACAAAAAGCAAGGATTAATTCTTGCCTGTCTCGGGGACTGAAACTAAACTGCCATATAAAGACAGTACAATAATGCATTTAGTAAATAAATAGGTAAATAGAAAAGATCATAATAGGAATTTCGTTCCAGGTTCATGAGGGTATTCGATCGTTCTTCATAGTTGTTGTGACTCCATGGCTATCGCACCAATTGCGCACAAAGGCAGGTTTCATCTTCTTGTTCATCTTAGTGTTTAAAAAAGTGCAGAGTTCATCTAGCGGCACTGGCTCATAGCATAAGATGCGCGTCCATATAGAATTGATTGTGTTCTGATCACTTTTGAGGTGAGCAGATATCTGAGCCCAAATATTAGTAATACTGTCGCCGTCTGCTTCTCTATTATCTCCCCCCACTGCAGCGATATCAACTTCTCCTCCAGATGGAGGGTAACAATTCCTGACATCATTTGCCGTGCGGTCTGAAATATCAGCAAACTGAGTGCTAGGCACTTTTGAGGTCACCTTTCTGATTGGAGGATTGTCCATTTGATTGGCAATGTTCGGCACTGGAATCAGAACCGAAGAGTTGGTTTCTAACTGTGGTCTTGGCTCTTTAGTAACCTTGCAACTTTGTAAAAGCTCAATCATTTTTTTTCGGGTTTTAACAGGCTTGAAACCCCAATTGTCAAGCTGCAGCTTCAATTCACGAGTAGACATCTTTTCAAAATCAGGAGGAGCTGGAGATTGGGAAATTTGCTTGTAATGATCTTGAGTAGTGTCTCCCAAAGTATCACTGAATCTTTGGGCTGCATTCTGGATACTTTGGAATAAGTCTTCAGATTCACAGCAGCTTCCATACGGGGATTCTGGTATCTCGATAACTTCAATATCCTCAGGAAAAGTGAGTTCCTGTGTCGACTTAGTAGAACAATCAATTGCCGTTTGTGAACATTTGTTCGTAACCAAAGCCAAGGGTTGTGGCGATTCAGAATGTCTTGTTCTTAGAAAATCGGTGGATTGAAATGAAGAAAGAACATCGTCCCCATCATTTTCTAAGAGATTTGACACAAAGGGGATAGGTGGTGATTGCAAACGGTCTCTAGGATTATTGGGAAAGTTTTCACTGAAGTCTAGAGGCAATTCAACTCTATCAGACATCAAAGTAAGACCATCCAGTGATTTGCTTTTCAATGGGGAAATCGTCAGCTCTTGAGATAGTATTGGGACCTGATGTGTAAGATCTGGTGAGCTATTAATCAAAATGACCAGTTTATTCCACGTTGACTCTGATACAACTTCAATCTCTTCGTATTCGTCTTCATCTGATGCTTTGACCTGGGAAAAAGGTGGAAGGTCATCCTCGGTGCTCCACTCTGGTTCTTCATTCTCGTTTATATCTGAGTCCGAGACATGCGTTATTACAGAAGTCAACTTTTTAGCATGTTCTCTAGCTTCTGCTGTTGCAGCTCGTTTTCGCTTCCGGGAAGATTCCAAATCCAATGTGAAATAGTCTTTGTCGTCTTTGTGTAAACTCAAAACAAGCTCTTTTGTCATCGATGGTGATATAGCGGAATAATAAAAAAGCGACTTGGGCTTGGGGTAAAAATCACAAAAATGAGATAATTTGGCTGTGCTACTGAGATCTGTAGAGGCTGCATCGTTATACCGTTCCATAAGAATCTCAATACTCTCAAAATGCTTAATAGTGCTGCTTGATCTCGGAACAAATGGAAATGATAGAGTTGCATTTTGTGCTATCTTCGCCCCCAAGTAGGGGCACACAATATTCTCAAAAGAAACATTCGTAAGCATGGAATTTCCTGATGCAGCACTTCTCAATAAAATTGAGGTATTCAATTCATCGCCATTCCCGATCATCTCATCCTCGTTATTCGTGGCTGGCGTCTTAGAGTCTAAAACTAACTCTCTGTTGAGCGTGAGCTGGTAATCTTGTCGTGTCTTCCGAGATGTTATCTTAGCACTAACTCTGGACATAGCCTTTGATTTACTCTTCTTCCCGCTGAGCTTAGCCATTACACTAAATTCTTCCTTGTGTTGTTTAGCTGCCAGTTGAGTGAAGGGGATATTGTCTGAGTCAAAATCTTCTGACATATCTTCTTCGTTGCTATTCTGAGCATTTTCATGATCCAAAATGTGATATCGAAGGGCAAGTCTGGCTGTAATAGACTTTGGAGCGGTTCCTTTTTTCGGCTTTGGAGCTGCCTTTTTCTTCCTAGTGTTACCAGTTTTCTTGGCTGCAGTTGATGGCCTCTGTGAGAGTTTATCGTTCATAGAGTCTGCCGCGCAAACAGTTGTGAAAAGAGCCTCTTGTTCCACCAATATGTTCTCCTTCTCTGGAGGCTCAGGATCATAGTTAACGAACTCAGAAAAAGACTCCGGCCGTCGCGTCAGCAAGCCTCCATTGCTTTTGGAGCTTAGGCTAGATGGCCTCTTTGATGATGGATCAAATTTGAACCCTTGCAAACAATTTTCAAATTCTGAAAGAGCAGTATCATCTGCTAATTTCTCATCTGACATCTTGTTCTGCCACTTTCATAACCTCATAAACCCATACTCTTGCATTGAACTTGTATACATGGAAAACAACATGATTCAGATATTGATGGGAGGTTAGATAGAAAATGTATTGTGTAAGGTATTAGTCAACACCGAATTATATATAAGGTTGCAACAACTATGTATTTTGGAACAAAATCATCCTGATCTGTGATCTCACAGTATCTTACAGTGGAAAAAACCTGATAACTTATCACTTCATAACGATTGAAGCTGATAACTATCTGGATGGAATAAAACCACATATTGAATTTTCATCACTTAAATGTTGCAAGGGTAGATAGATATAGTTAAATAAGAGACGTAGACTTTTGAGCAGCCATTGGAAGATGTGAGTGTTCAGTAGCTTTTTTCTTAGTTGTGTGTGAAGTCCATAGAGATCCAAAAGCGTCATCTGCTTTTGAATTCTTGGGTTGGGAATCCTTAGGTCGACCAATTGACGCAATGTTCCCGGTTGATGTTGCTGGCTGAGATGGAGCAGTCATCATGTGGCCAAAATTGCCCATTGGTGAGATAGGAGAGATAGGCGATGACACAGTTGGTGAAGGAATATTGACGTTGCTTGTGATATAAGTATTGTGTGATATCGCTGGTGTTGGAGAAGAAAATATATCGAAGATATTATCAGATTGACTGGGAGGAAGCGTTTTAGAAACATTGGAAGAAGTGGACTCAGACTTCATCTGCGGAACTGCACTTTGGAAGTCAGCAAACTCGTCATCTTTATTTTCAGCCAAAGTTACTTTTGGAGATGTAACCTCATCTTCAAAAGAAAAGAGATCAGGCTGCTTTGCCACTGGTTCCTTCGGCTTATCAGCGCTAGTGGTAGCTGGAAGGTCAACCTCATATTCATCAAAGCCATCGCTCCTTCCTCGGCTCTCCCGTGCATATGCTCCAGGCTCATATTCACTGCCACCAAATCCCCCACCATCTCCGTATACACCCCCAGAGTATGCACCATATTCCGAAGAAATAGAATCACTGCCAAACCCACTGAATCTGCTTTGGTTACCAAATCCTCCTGAACTTGATCCGATGCCGGCAAATTTTGCCTTATTTGTCTTTGCAGCTTTACGTTCAGCCCTAATCTTATTCACATCATCTAACAGTGCAGTAAGTTCCGTTGCGCGGTTCCTTACATTGACGCCTTGATCTTTACCTTCAGGGTTGATGTAATGGAAATGCTTCAGCATGTCAACTACCGCAATATTGGATCTAGCATAGTCAACAACTCTCTCAGATCCATTTTTGACTAGAAACTCAAGTAGTTGAAGACTCTTGTAGATCTGACGCCATTGCTCTGCACTTTTCTCCGTAAATCTCTAAGACAATGTTAGAAAACCCGTTCGCATGATCTTGTAGAAACTTACTTTATAGATCATGGGCATAATCTCGTTGAATTGTGAGCTGGACATGTCATTAGTAAAATTCTGAACCATCTAATCAGACAAATCAACAGTCAAGACGTACTAAGAATGAGTGGCGTCTGCAATTTCCTATAACCCGGTGTTAGACAAAAGTTAATTGGTATAGACGTCAGTGAACCTACTTGCATAACAGTGCTAGATGCACCCCAGGGCTCATTATTTGTCGCTTCTCGCACCTAGTAGTTGTCAGAGACGAATTGGCACGAATAACTCAATTGGATTGCTAACTCTACCTTTGCCTCCATCTCGGTATAGTTCATGACAACTAGACTAGTCAGTTATGGGACCGATTCAATTTCTAATAGCTATACCATTTTGAGCTTTCCGAAAGTACGCTTTGGCATCGTAGAGCGAAATATTCGACAATCTGTCCTTAATACTATCCATGGTGATACACTATTGACGACTGGAATCAAGTTGTGGCAATGCTTGCTGAACTGTCAAGTCTTTTCTGGTGAAAAAATGCAAGTAGTATATATACTACAATGAAATAAAACAAATTGCTAGCAAAAAAGAAAAAGAAAAATATCAAGAAGAAAAAAAGGCTGTTGCATATATAAATGAAGTTTTTGAGATTTTTATGATCGGAATAAATCTGAAGTCAGTGCCAATAAGTTCCGAACCCAATTACGCACAAGAGACATGCCCACATGTGACCTAGCCCTACTAAGGGTTCTTATCTGATCTTGATCTTGATCAAAACCCAGATTCAAGATCAGATAAAGCTAGATGAGAAAGGCTGGAGCAGGAATAGGCAGACAAATCGGCGATTAAATGAAACCTAGATTGAAAAAAAGCACGTAATTAAACTGACTTCAAGTTGAATTTAAAAGTATTGGCCAGGTTAAATCAGTGTAGTAGTTGATTGAAGTATCATCTAGTTAGGTCCTCTTACTTGAATCAGCACGAAGGTTGAATCACTTACGAAAGATTCCAAAAAGAAAGTTTGATTCAACAACATTGAATTCTTTTCAAAATGATTTATATTCATAGGTTCTGGCTAGTTGGCTACTTTTCTTCTCTATCATTGTACCATCAATCTCCTTCTTTTCCTTGGATTCGATAGCCGCTTGTGTGTCAGTCAGAACTGGTAAAACGCGGGCGTTAAAACAATCAAATGCTTAACTTCTAGAAATTCATTACTATATGTGATCGACCATTAAAAGTAGACAAACATCTCCTCCCCTTTTTCCTAGCGCTATCGGACCATTATATCTCAGACAGCACCTCAGTCGATGTAGCTAAGCTACTATGTACTCTATCTGCTTCACCCTTGCTTGATGGTCGCGAACCTGGGCTACCACTCTCTGCTGCACTTTCTGCTTCCATCTTGGTTTTTTGCTTCTGAGAGGCGCGCTCCAGTTCTTGATCTAGTTGATCTATGTTTGATCCAACTTTATCAACTAGTAATCAAATCTGTTAGCGCTCATAAAATATGAATATGTATCAACTGGGCCTTACTTTTCACCTTGAGCTCATTTTCAAACTTATCTAGCTTGGAGAGCTTCATAGTCTTAGTTAGCATTGATTCCCCTCAAGATCTCTCAATATCTCAGACATACAAGATCGGTCAGGCTCTTCTCCATCTCTCGGCCCATTTCCGTGCTTGACACAAAATCTTCATTTGTATCTTGTAAATGCGTCACTGAGTTATTTGTCATTTTGTTTGTTTGTGGAGTTGATGAGATGAGTTGAGAGAGTTCAAGACATCCAAGTGATCAAGTTGATTAAAGGGGTTAGGGCAAGGAGGTGAAGTACTGGTAAACATGAGAGATCAGTGATTCTGACAATCAATGGGGGCCTAAGAAGATGTAAAATTGAATGCTATAGTGCATGCTCTAAATGAAAATTGAACAGGGGGATATATTCCAAAGTTTGTTTTATTGAAGAAAGGTGGTATAAAGATGAAAGAGATGCCTGTTCAAGGACTAGGTAGAGCCAGACTGGGTTGCAAATGGATGAATGGAAGACATTGTAAAACAGCAAAAAGACATTTAACATTGAGCACCCGAGCCTTCAAAGTCGCCTTGAATTGGCTTCGTCTGTTTGTATGTGAAAATGATATTTTGCCAGCCGAAGCCAGCGTGGAACATTCCCTAACTTCTATCATAAGTTGACTTTGCCTGATCTATTTTGTCCCAATACTTTTCAACCATTTTACTTACGTGCTTCAATCTGCTGGTCGCGAACCTTCTCATTAGCATAATTTACAGTCAGATGAAATCGCGATTATTCATAACCTTTCGTAGCGGTAAGGCGTTATGGAAATCAACGTGTCATAATTCTATTGAGCCATTTCACAATCATATTTTGACAAGATCAAGGAACCCGAACATTTTCTGTCGACAATCATCCACTTCAGCTGCTGAAGCAGCAGCTCTAAATACAATAGCCAGTTCTCCTACAAGTACAGTGTCATCAGCGTCAAGTCCAAGCATACCTACTTTAAATCAAGATGAAGCTCCGCCCGTCCGTCGACGTCGCCGACGCGTTAAAGATATTTCTCCAGATATCTCCGCAATACCTGAACGTCCAACTTCCCCTCCTCCACAACCACAGGCGTCATCATCTTCCTCAAGGGCAACGATTGGCTCAAAGCTAGCACATTACGACTTTGATACTTTTCTAGATCATCTTGAGCGTACCGGTAAATCAACAACTTCAACAACATCAGTCGGCACTCTTTATGAGTACGCGACCATTACAGCCCTCGAACGATTAGGCTTTGGATCGCTTACGCGGTGCGGACGAAGCGGTGATAATGGCGTTGATATCACTGGCATTTGCAGAGTTTCATCAGTTCAGAGTTCGATAGAGGAACTCAAATCAACCACTCAGAATAGCATTTTTCAAGTCATTTCCAATGAACCAGGCAACTCAAAGGCTAGCAAAGCCAAATCACCCGAATTTAATGTCATTGTACAATGTAAAGCATCTGAGAAAAGTGTCAGCTCTCTTCTCATGCGTGAGATGGCAGGGGCATACTTTGGTTTCATCAATTCAAGTTTGCAGAATTCATTATCTGAAAATCCTTCGGCTAACACAATGGTGCTTGTGATTACAGCAGGCGGGAGACTTACTGCTCCTGCTTTCAAGCAACTAGAAGCGTCGCAAATTCCCATGGTCTACATGTGCTTGGAAAAGCCTCGCTGTGATCCAGCAGAGAACAAGTACAACCCTTCAAACTACAAACTTTTCAGCATCTCTCAAGTGACCCCAAATAAGCTGGCCAAGGAATTTCTTCAACAGCATGGCCTAACCTTCAGAACTGTGAGATCATACGTTCTTAAGTCTCGAGCAGATCAGATAGGATAAAAAACGTATCTCTTGCGAATTGAATGCATTGAATAATGAAAAAGGTGACTTATATTTAAAAGAATAGTTAAATTCAGGTAACAGTATTGTCCTGCACACCCATTTACTATCATGGTTAGCACGCACTTCCAAAACTTTATAGGCATTCTTACTTTCAAAGGACTGAACTTGAGAGGAACCAAAATGTGTGACTCCATCTTATCAATTAACTTTACAGTTTCATGGACCTGCTTGGTTAGTCAAATCATCAACTTCTCGGCCTGTTCAGGGATCAGTCTTACCGTATCAGCCCATCCTGGCAATTCCCAGCACTTTTCTCTGCTGATCTTGCGATGCTCCAAATCAGCAAACTGCCACAAATGGTGAACTCTGTTGAGGTGTCCCATTTGAGAGAACCAGGCACCAACTGGCTCCATAACCTGCTTGCGGTACTCAATTCCCTTTCTCCAGTGTTGTTCCCACTCCAACAGTCTACCAGCAAAAATGTCGTAAGTTCGTAGCTCGAAAATACCACCAAAGTTATGAGGTTGAGCGGTGCCACCCCAGAAGTCGAACTCTTGCATTAAATCAGACTCTCTGGATCTCAGCATGGGGCGCAGTGCTTCAAGATATTCAATATACTTGGGGTTGGCATGAACCATATTCTGGGTATGGTGGAAACCCGGATATCCCTTGTATTCCCAGATGTGGACTGAATAATAATGGGAAAGTTAGGAAATGTGTTGTGTCAGAGGAAAATTCCGGACTTACCATAAGTATCCATGTCTCCGATGAGAGTTCTCCAACTACCAACCAAGTGAACCTCGTTGGCCTTGTCGTTCGCAATTGTGGGGTACATCTCAGAACTAAGCGTGTCAGTAAACAAGTTATAGAAATCAGAGTTCTCAATCCTCACACTAGATCTAAATATTCAAGGGCCTTTCCAGGAATGACTTTGTGGGTGACAATTTCATGCACATATTTACCCCTCATCAATTGCTTGGAGAACGACTGCTCAAGGTCTTGAACTTCTTGCTTGGTCTCAGGCGATCCGTACAAGAACGACTTAAAAAGACGGGGAGCCAATCCTTCGTGAGGGGAAGGGAATTGCTCATCAGAAGTTCCGGCAGCCTTACGAAGCTCAGCAAGTGTTGGGTTTTGCTCTATTTGAGTTCAGTAATGGGTTCTCAAAAAGAGGATGTGGGCCACTTACGAATATCTTGAATATACTTCTCCAGCTGCACGGCTTTGATCTCCGCAAAAGAAGGAAGTCTCTTAGACTTGTTGGTGGAAACCGAAGAAGAAAAAGGTCGAGCAGCAGTGAGAGCGCCAGCCTTCAATCCTCTAGCGAGAGAAGATGGAATTGCAGTTCTAATCATGGTCAATTGCAATGTTGAGAAAAAATCGAAGATGAATAGAAAAAAGTGAAGGAAAGCAAGAGGTGGTGGGCAAGTGGATCCATTTATATAACGAGAAAAGTGCACGATGCCTAATAATTAGCGAAGTAATCATTCGAGGGGATCCATACTGAGAGGGGTCTGGGGAAAAGTCTTCACGTGATGTCCATATTACCTCATAGCAATTGGCTACCTACAATAATGAAGACCCGCGATCAAGTTCACCATTGTGGAGGTGTAAACACTGTCAAAAGAAACTTGTCACATTTAAAACAGTCTTGTTCATGTGAATAGCTTTTGCTCAATTGAAGGAGCAAACCTGTTTGTAGTTTAACTAGCAACCATGTTTAGGTGTTTCTTCGGCTGTTCATGCATTGAGCAGTTACGGCTATATTGACCTTCTAATTTTGTCCGATCTATTGTACCAAGGAGATTTAAAACTGTAGGCTGACTACAACCCCAGAAAATCGATGATTTTAAAAGCTGATATATAGAGTTTTCAAATGCAAAATAAAAATTTCAATGCACAATACTTGGTGTTTAAATAGTAGGTTTCCAAAGGAGTATGATGATAGCGATGGTCGGTGATTGAAGCGTCCCAATATGTTTGTAGTCTGGACTTGCAAGGACTGTGATAGCGTTTCCCTTCAGCCGCTCATAAATCACCGAAGATGCTGTCAATTGCGTTCTTCTTCGACTTCTTCTTCTTCTTGGATTCTTTTGTCTTAATCTTTGCCTTCTTACTCTTTCCCGCGGGTATATCATCATTTAAGTCAATAAATGGAAGCGCCCTCTTCACTCCTGAGCCAGTGAGTTGAACTTCATCACTCTGTTCTGAATCTTTGGAAGCAATTAAATCATTTCCAGCATCTCCTTGTGAAGCTGCAGACACTTCCTCTCGACTTACAGACTCACCGATATCGAACTCCCGTGTGTATGGTTTCTCAGTAGCTTTCAATACAATGGAATCCACTTTATTCATCGCTTCTGCACGTCCTTCACTCTGTTTTAATGTCTCAGTTGCTTGTGCATCCTCTGCCTTAGCAAGGCGACTCGTCCTCAGCTTCCGCCTTTGAGCAGCTTCTATTCCTTTCTTTGATGCCAACACAACAGGCACAATAACTTTGTAGATCCTAGCTGCTGCTCCAACTAGTGCCATTCCCAGTGTTATAAATGCACCTTGTGCCAGCATAGCATGGAAGTTTCGATGTGCTGATGGAATCAGTTTTGAATACAAGAACAAGGCAATGCGTCCTATCTTCTTGGATTCAACCCATATCGGTATCCTTATATCAGATCTCTTCTTGGATTTGATGTTCCGGTTAAGTCTCTCTCTTTCGCGTTTGTGCTTTAACTTGTCATATTCATCAATGATCTGAAAACACCTTTGGTGCAGCATGTCTAGGTATCTCCACCAGTATGAAACATGATGCTGATTCCGATTTCTATAAATTATTAAATGAATTATCTCGGTCTCTTTCCTGAAGGCATCGATATCAAACTCGCTCGTGGGGAGTTGATCATCATCGCTAATGTAATCCATGCTGAAAATTTTAAGGCCAGACTTTCTCTCAGGCTTGAAGCTTGGGTTTAAGGGTGTAGTAATTACCCTTGCCCAGTCCAACAGAAATGTGACAGTGGTCCCTGACATACTTGCTCGAGATTAAAACGATGCCTAGTGTGTAAACCGAAGGGCCAAAACTTTAGCTTAAGAACTGAAAGCATTCTGTTCGGTTTAGTAAGTGACTGCTGGCAAAAAGATGCCTCGAGCCGGATTCGAACCGACGATCTCGTCATTACTAGTGACGCGCCTTACCAACTTGGCCATCAAGGCTACTTTTTATGTAACTCAAGATATTGTTTAATATTGACTAAATTTCTACTTACTTGTTGCCTTTATTCATTGTTATTTACTAGGATTTACTTGATTTTCCAGTTGTTTAAAGTTTCTTCTTTCAGATTTTCATTTTCAACATTACATCGGTCTCGGGGGTGATGATTTTGGTGATGAAATCTCCCACTTAGAACTCAATGAGCCGAAGTTTTGGCCAAATTTTTGGCAAGCAGAATGACGTTTGACAAGCAGGCTCGTATTGAAAAATTGAAAGTCTTCCTACTAATACAATCAGTATCTAATGTGTTATTTAAAAAAAATTGAAGCCTTTGTTTTATTTGATTCGTTGATATCTGCTCAAGTTATGAGAGAGTTCAGTCTATAGATAGATAGATAATCAATTTAACGTCCTATGTAATAAACATCGAAGAGTTCAGTCTATATTTATTCAAGGATGAACAATTTCTATGAAAAAATCTAGATAGATGGAAAGTAAAATAACATCCTATTCAATAAATGTATAATAAATATTGGATTCCTTGAAATACAAAGCAATTGTAATCCATTCTCATTAACAATTTAGCAGTGTGTTACTCTTCAAGATGCAAAGCAAAAAGCAAAAGCCTTGTTAATCATTAAAATGAATGTACCTATGTAAGATAGTTCTTGTGGAATCAATGTGCATATGAATGTTGCCTAACGACGTAGGTATGCTTCTGCTGCTAACGTTTTTGATAGACGTGCTCGCTGGTCTAAACGTTTTGCGACGTAATGATGCTCGCCTCGAAGTCTCAAAAGTCGCAAAATGATGTCTTCAGTTCCTGGTGACTGTCGCTCTGCATCTTGAAGTTTGCTTTGTTCTTCATGTAGTGCCCTTCGGTTGCGATGTGCCATGACTGTATTAGTTCGTTTTAACTGTTCGTTAACAGACACAAAATTACGCTGTTGAAGACGCTTGAAGCTCATAGCAGCATGCTCTTCGCACAATTTGATCAGCTCGTGAGTTGACAGGTCATAATAATTCGAGAGACCCACCAAAAATTCTTGGTATTGCTTTGATTTCAATACCTCCATTGAAAGGCCTTGACCATCATGATAGAAAAAATGAAGAAGAGTTTCATTCCAAATTGAAAGATTGTCTTTTTCCGGGATTGTAAGAGGCATCTGTGAAGTTGGTTTTCCGGATAAGGGTGGGAGCAATAGAGATTCCAAGGCATTCAAGACCACTTCCCATGTCATTGTCATGACCTTGATCTTCATTGTAGGTGTTAAATAAAGATGCAATGTGCTGAAGTTGGAATTCAAGTAGTCAAATAGCGGGTTCAGAGAAACTGCAACATCAGTCTCACCCAAGGGCTTCGGTTTTGTGCTCTTCGAAGAGAGCCAGCTAGTCACCTTGTCCATACCAAACTTGGGGTTTGTGAGTGATCTGAGAGTTTTATCTGAGATTGAAAACTTGATGTATGCTGAAAACTTATCAACGATAAGACGAATCATATCACTTTCAGTTCGCATCAATGTTCTCAAACTTTTACCGAAGAAAAATCGAATATCTTCCCGCTCACTCTCCATGGTGATCAAAACACGAAGCTGACCTTGAGGTTTCAAGTCAATCCATTCTTCTTTCGAGACAAAGTCTTGAAAAGCTTTGGGATCAAGAGGGACCAGAGCTCTTCCACATACACTATGTTCAGACATGGAATTCTCATCCCATACGGTGAGCCACAAACTGCTGGGCTCATTCAAAGTGAACTCATACGACTCATTCCAGACAGGGTTCAAATCCTCGTAGATGGTTCGAGTGCGGCCGATTTGTTTCTTCTTCATGTCAAGAACGACAGTCACATATGTATCGCTTAGACCATTGGAATCACAAGCCCTTAGGTCTGTAGCTTCGACAATCTTTATAGTAAAGAAAAATGATTTAGCTTTGGGCTCTTGACGTATAACACGAGAAAGATAGGAATGCTGTTTCTCAGAGTCTACTATACTCTCAATGCGGTCCAATTCAGCTTGTGCTCTCTCGATATTATTAAGCTTGACACATGTCGTTTCCTGGAAGGTATATGGCATCACATCGGCGGCACCATTAACAGCATTTCGAGCCATTGCTAACCATTTGTCCTGTCTCGACTTATAAGCAACCGAGTCAACTTTTTCTTCGCCTCGGGCCAAATCTTTCTGGAAAAGTACGAAAACAAGCTCGGCGTATCTGCAAATAGCGACTGATATTCCCTATTATTTTTGTTAGAGTATAATAAACTAGAAGAAAAGTGATACGCACCCTCATCATGACTGTGTAAAAAGTAGCAACATGTACTTGGTTTTCCCAATTCAAGTCGTTGATAATCTTGACAATTTCGTTGAAAGATGTGAATGCGTCGCTAACCGACGTACTGATGTAGGTATTTCCAGCGTCTTTTGAGGGTAGAAATGTATCGCGAGAAATGATAGGATCAACCCAGGTAACCGCCATTTCAGAAGATACCTGAATCTGTTGTAATGCAAAAGGTTCGAATCGAGATTCAATGTCAAAGGAAAAATCTTGATTGAGAAATTCCCTATAGATCTCTCGAGTCTCACAGAGCTTGTTGTAGAGAGAAGAGATTTCCCCTAAGCTGAATTCTTGGTTCTGAGCATACATAGTAGCAATAATATGTTGAATCATCAAACTGCAATCCTCAGAAAATGCTTGAAAATTTGTTTGGATAACTAGTCGAGCCACATTAACTCTGCCAAATAGAGGCGACGGATATCTCTTTAATAACAACCTAGCTCGTTGAATAACAACATCCGCAACATGAAGTACATGCTCATAAGAAAACGTATGATCTCGAGGTATTTCAGAAACCAATTCTTGATACTTATCCTCTGCAATGGCAATTACTGTTTCTCTAATTTCTGCAATTTCATCAGGAGAAAGGTCGAGCTCTGGATAACCATCGAATTCAGCAAACTCTACAAGATAATTTCCGAGAAACTGAATATAAATCCCGATTTCCGGCCGCTTGGTATTGAAAATTCCAGCAAGAAGCCCAATGATCTTGTGAACTAGAGTTGAGTATAATGATTTCATTGTCACATATGAAACAGCCTTGTCAGACTCCGGCCAAGCATCTGGATTGAAGGCTTCCTTATCATTGTCAGTGATTAAAAGTCTTGCTAAAACGAAGACATCTGAGCTTAGCCTGTCAAGAGTGAAAATGCCTTGTTCGTAGAAGCCACATGCAACATTTAGCATGATCACAGCCCTCGTTACCGAAGAGAGTCTCCAGGCTTGACTCACCTTTGAAAGTAAATCAGAAGAATCTTTGGAAAGAAGGAGGGCGTCATTTGCCCATTGAGCATCCCGTCGTAAGCATAATTGTAACAGAACTCGATAAAATGATTTGGGGTCTGGAGGCGTGTATATAAACATAATGGCTTCGCCAGGAATAGGTTGAAATGGTAATACCGATTCAAGAGAGGGCTTGATTTTTATAAAATGCTTGAGTTGCTGATCAATTGCGTATAACTCGTGGTCTTTCCAATCCTGAAAAGCGCTTTCAGAGGAAAAGTCGGTGCGAACGTAGCTTGGGTGTCTATTGTTGATCTCAAGCTCGTCCCTAAAAAAATTCAGTTCTGCAACTGCAGCTGCTTCCGTTGCTTCTAACTTCATAGAATCAATCATTTGTTGAACTTGAGCTTCTGAATAACCAAACAAAGAAGTCAAATGTTTAGCAATGGTCATATCTGATAGTTCGAAGGAGGGTTTAACAAAGTTATCAAGTACTAGTGATCCTGATATGGACGCATGGGAGCTATGGCCGTTTGGTTTTGATGAACCGTTTTGAAAACTTGGTTTGAGAGTTTCACCTCTTGAAGATGCTGATTTAACGCTTTTCAATTCACTTAACAAATTGGCGTGAGAAGACGAGTATCCTTTGTCGTTAAGAGTATCGATGAGAAACTGAATAAACTGCGGGGCGTATAAACTAGGATCTGTCGAACCAACATCTCCAGTTTGAGCATAGTAAGTCTTGAGCTCTTTGCTTGCCTCCTTCAAAAATATCATGAGAAGCTCAAAAGGGCTACGTGACTTTCTGATGCTATCTGCGACTTGACCCACTAATGAAGAATAAAATCGTCCAAAAATTCGACGTGATATTTCGTCTGGTGTGTAGAGAGGGTGACAAGAGCGAATTAATTCGGGAAGACGTTTGCTTATGATCTCGACAATGTTTTTTGGAAGGACACTTTTCGAAGATTTGATATTGTCTAGCTGAAGGCCGCCCGAAGGAACACCTATAAAGGAATCTCTAGAAGACAGCCCTACAAAAGACCCCCTGCGCCCATGTGCTGATATTAAAGAATTCGAAGAGGAGGTCTCATTTCCTTGCGGAAGGATCTCAGATACCCTAAATCGCGGTTCACATCTATAATGAAGAATTGCCAGTTTTATCAGGTATGAAAACAGATAGTCTGGGCTGACATCGACAAAAGCATCCGCCGATCGACTTAGATGAGTTGCAACAGCTCTACGAGGCACAGCGCCTCTCGAGGACATCTTTTTATGGAAAGGAGATACCGCAGAGTTAATGAGCGTCTAGTTTGTAGTTGTACTATTGATCGGGAAAGAATGGAACGCTCGTGAAAGCTGTGGGCGGTCCCTAGCTAGAATTGAGCCTTAAACATAAAAGAGCAGGCTTCAGGTAAAAAATGCAATAGGATTGAGAATCAACTATCCGCCACTATTCAGTCTGTAGTTTCTGGAGGAGGCGTATGGAAGTGAGATGGTTCTAAAATGAGACAGTGATACTTTTGTTGTTATTGCCATTAATTGAGCAGAGTGCCCCTGCCCTTGAGATTTATCACACTTTTTCTACACAAATAGATATTACAATAAAAAGGTTTCTCGTGATTTTAATCAACAAAAAGCCTTTTTGTAACGATACGAGACTGGCTAAGGATTCCTTTAAAGGAAAGGATGGGGCTCAATCGACTCATAACCGATCAGGGCTTGAGCATTTCAAGTCAAGGCGGTTCGTTTAGCACCGACTGGGTTGGCCTACTCGTTTCTCTTGTTAAAGTAGCATTACAGGACTGTGACATACTCCTGATGTACGCTTGGGAACTCCACAACACTATGGTATGATTATAAGTAGAGTATGGTTGATTTAATATAAAGATTAAGTATGCGATCTAAATAATACAGAGTTGGTCTGTCACAACAGCGTAATTCATCAATTGATATACAAATCTGTGTGTTGAACACACAGTTTGAAGATTTAAAGACTTGAACTTGCAAAAGTCAGTTGAATTCTTGGAATCGCCGTCCAATTTCATTTCAGAACTAGGTGCTCTTTATAGGCCTAGCTATACAAAATTCAATGATATATGCAATGCATGTAAGCAAAAGCAAATGTGCGTGGATATATATATAATGGATGAAAGATCGGTTTGAAGGTATGAAGATCATTGCAAGTTTTGTAATACTCAAAACGTAATAGATTCATTGAGACGTATGTAAGTATGGTGCTCGAATGAAAATTAAGGAACGTGATAGTTTGTTCCCTGCTAAATATCTTGCTTAAAATACCTTTAAACCAGTCTATGAATATATGTAACCTTGAGCAAGAACATTAGCCAGCGCCTTGGTGTCCATCTACTTCCATGTTTCAAAGTATATTCTAAGTTAACTAAATCTGCAGTAGGCCCTAAAGTTAAAACACACCTCCCCACTCAAATTGAGCTGTCTAACTCTCATTATAAGAGCTGACTCGACCTGCAAAACATTGTTCTTGGGCTGATCAGGAGAAAATTGTTTCTCTGTCTGACTATTTGCCTTGCTCAAAGTTCAGTGAGACCTAAAGATCTTTATGAAATATGGAGAATACAAAATTGCAACCCATATCTGACTGTGATTACAGTGTCGTGTCGTGTCTACTACGCAAAGTAGGGTACAATGTAAGCTAATTGTGTGTGTGATCGATTAATAATACAGCCACAATAGACCTCGTTCTCAAACAATACATAAATGTCATTCTTACCAGAAATGCTAGTGGCAATTACCAAATTAAAGAGGTTATTTCACATAGGCCTATCTTGAACTGTACTTTTTTTCTTCTCATGTTCGAGTATGTTAAATGTCAATTCCCATTTGTAATCCCAGCTTGCCAATAAGCTCAACATCAAATGACGCAACCAATTGAATATTGCGTGCGAGTATGGCGTAATGAAATATGCCAAAGAGAATAAATATAAAGAACAATGCTGCTCAGGCGATATCAATATCAGTCAGAACATCTTTTTTTTTTCCAGAATTCCTGTGCGTGTTGGACCGTGCAGAAAAGTCGCTCGGGTTCAAATCACCAGCAGTAACCCGCTCCTTCCTTTTGCTGTTTTCATAGTTCTGAATTGACTTGGATCAGTCAGCACACATCCCTCCATATTACAGTAGCAACTAGAGTTTGTAACACAACACCCATCTTCTTACTAGCCCCTCGATCTACCAGCTCATACATTTTGTTTAATCTGCAATGGTCTCAAAATATTTGTACTGGAATCCTCACAGGCTTTTCCCACCAGGTACTGACAGTACATATCAGTCGATACCGACCTACGGAGCCACAATGGACTCCAATGGCATTTGCTTAAACAATGATTCACAGACACTCGATAATAAAAGGTTTACCCTAGAAACAACATTAACTGGTGAGGGATTCAAGAATACAACTCAAGTTTACTTCACCCCGTTAGAAAACTCAGAAGTAGTTTATGATGCTGAAGGAAACCCTATTGAAAATTCAAAATATCCTGAAGTCAGAGCCGCTGTGCCGCTAAAGGACGATTTTACCCTCAAAATTAATCATTGGCGCACTTGGACTCTAACATCAATATTTGTGATACTATTTGCAGCTGTCAACCAATTTTTCTCACTGAGATTTCCAACACTATCAGTTGGTTTCATAGTCGCACAATTATTGTCTTTCCCCATTGGTCGCGTATTGGCAACTCTCCCTGATATTCAACCGTTTAGAAAAGCTGGTACAGATATTTCTGCTCATAATCTTTCATGGCGTTCATGGTTTGATTTGAACCCTGGTCCTTACAACATCAAAGAACACGCAGCCCTCACTATCTGTGTTTCGCTAACAGCATCAAGCGCTTATGCCATGACTGTACTTATCACTCAAACAAATTTTTATCTCAAAGAATATTCAATCTCGTACGAAATCCTTCTAGTTCTTACATCCCAAATGCTTGGTTATGGTGCAGCAGGTCTAACGCGTCGCTGGGTGGTGTATCCAGGGTCCATGATTTGGCCAGAAACACTGGTATCTACGACGCTATTCACTACAATTCATGGTAAACAAGCAAAAGTTATAGCAAATGGCTGGACTATCTCTCGATATTACTTCTTTTCTTTGGTAATGATTGGGTCCTTTCTATGGTACTGGCTGCCAGGCTTTTTATTCACAGGGCTATCTTATCTGACAGTCTTATGTTGGATTTTCCCTAGAAATAAAGTTGTTAACCAGTTATTTGGCTATAAATCGGGCCTTGGGATGCTCCCAATTACTTTGGACTGGACCCAAGTTACTGCAGCTGGGGGCTCGCCTTTGGCAACTCCTTTCTGGGTTACTGCTAATATATTTGGAGCTGTGATGATTTTTTTCTGGATTCTTGTGCCAATTCTCTACTACAATAACTTCTGGTACTCGAAATATCTGCCAATGTTATCCAGCACAACATATGATCATTTTGCTTTACCTTACAATGTCACTCGTGTTTTGTCAAAAGATTTGGTATTGGATGAACATGCATACGAAAATTACTCTCCTCTAATGATTCCATTTTCTTACACCATGTCATATGCACTGAACTTTGCTGCCGTCACTGCTGTTTTTGTTCACTGCGCTCTCTATCATGGTAAAGATATTCTTAAAAAGCTTAAGGATGCTCAACATGGAGAAGAGGATATCCACAAAAGATTGATGGGAAGATATAAGGAAGTTCCTGACTGGTGGTATATGATTTTGTTTCTCATTGTGTTTGCATTATCTATTTTTGTGGTAACTGTCTACGATACTCAGTTACCTGTTTGGGGACTTCTAATCAGTATCGCAATTGCACTTTTCAACTTTCTTCCGCAGGGTCTATTAGAAGCCATTACCAATCAGCATGTAGGGTTAAACATTGTAACAGAGCTCATAGGCGGTTACTTGTTTCCCGGAAAGCCCATTGCCAACCTTATGGTAAAACTTTACGGGTTTATACCCATGCGACAAGGTCTAGATTTTTCGCGAGATCTTAAATTAGCCCAGTACATGAAGGTTCCGCCCATTCTTTTGTTTTGGATGCAAATTTATTCTACTGTGTTAGCTGCACTGATAAATGTCTTTGTGCAAAGATGGATGAGATTCAATATTCCAAATATTTGCTCGCCTACACAAGCAAATGGCTTTGTTTGTGCTGGTGGTCACACTGTTTTTAATGCTTCAATTATTTGGGGAGCTGTGGGACCTGCCAAAATGTTTTCTCCAGGAAAGATGTATAATGCCGTGCTCTGGTTTTTTCTTCTTGGCTTTATAACTCCGTTTATCACTCACAGGTTGCAACGTAAGTTTCCCAATCGATGGCTTGGCAAGCTAAATGCGCCTGTATTTTTTGCCGGCCCAGGAAATATTCCTCCAGCTACAGGTGTCAACTATGCGGCTTTTGCTGCAGTTGGGTTTGTGTTCAACTACCTCATCAAGAAAAATTGGAAACCATGGTGGACCAAGTATAATTATGCTCTTTCTGCAGGGCTTGACTCAGGAGTAGCCATTGCTTCAGTTGCTATTTTCTTTCTTGTCACTTTTCCAGGTGGGAAACTGGAATGGTGGGGAAACACCGTTTGGAAAAATACAATGGATTACAATTCAACGAAGTACTACACGCTTACACCTGGTAAAACATTTGGGCCTGGTATTTGGTGAACGTTTCAATGTTTTTTATGTATTAAGGATAAGAATAAAGGTTGCATCTTGCTCAACTTACAACTTAAAAGACAGATCTAATAACTCCGAGGAAGCTTCAATTTCACAGACCTTGAAAAACTAGCTATATAACTAGAACAAATTTAGAAATAATCACGGGTACCTAGCAGTTGTATTGGTCTTAAAAGCTCAAGTTTTTCTGGAAGTCGGCCAACCTGGGTGTTGCGGTATTAATTTCTATTGTATAAGGGTACTTGGTCAACTTGGCCAACAATCAGCTAAGAAGGAGGTTTAAGAAAGTTGACTGAAGCCATTCAGTAGCAACACACAAGGAGGTTTGCATTATAAATTTAATAGAAGTTACTTTATTATAAATTACTTTATTATGAAGTCAACTACAAGTTTATTTTGGAGCGTCAACAAGGCTAACAAAACGTTGTCCAATTTTCACTTGAGCAGTCTCAGTTGGAAATGAGATGAAAAGCAAAGTAAACGCCAAGCAAAACTGGCAATAATAAAATGAGAGAAGAGATCATTCGTAAAAATGGTTATTTTTATTTTTATTTCATCATTGATTTTTTTTATTTTAGTCAACCCAAGAAAATTTTTGTGTCTTGGAGTTGGGATAAATGTCTCATACGGGGAAATGAAATTAACAAAAAGAGAAAGCCGTTGAGACTCAGCCGTGCGCGCTTAAACGGCCCGTAATCGCGAACCGGTTCGGCGATCCCAATCCATCACGAGGCTCTGAGGGGGACACAAAAATTTGACTCGCAACCAAGACCTTAATCAACTGCCGCATTGGTACTCAAAAGTCTACTTGCGAAGGGCTGGCCCTCATAAACTCAGACGATTTGCATAATAATGAGGTATAAGGTATATCGAGCAATCCATATATAGAACTACTGGACGCGAAAAAAAAACCTTCTTCGGAGTTTTAATCATAAATACCGGGGGTTTTCCTGTTCAATAACTTTTTTTTCTCTTTTCACAGGTTCATATCACATATTATTAATTTCTATCATCATGAATGAAAAGCAACAAACACAAGATACATTATTAGAGTCTTCGAATCATCTTTCAATAGATCTGTCTCAGCGGCCGCATAGCCAAGATACTTCATCTCTGCATACAAATTCTAACGATGTTTGTCAAATCGAGGGCGATTTTTCAGACGTGGGGGTCGACCCCAACCAAACGAAAAACAAGTTATCAGACGAAACTGTTACAACTTTGAACGTTGAAGAAACAAACGATCCACCATACACAATCTTTGAAGACTGGGAACGATATGCTATTACGGGTATTGCATCATTCTTGGGTGTATACTCGTCTATCTCTATTCCCATCTATTTGCCTGCACTCCCCACGTTACAGGAGGACTTCAACATTACCACTGAGCAGATCAACTTGACAGTGGTCACTTACAGCATATTTCAGGGCCTTGGGCCCGCTTTTTGGAGCCCGATGGCCGATAAATTTGGTCGTCGGCCCATTTACATCATTTGCATTCTAGTATATATCGGTGCGTGTGTTGGGTTGGCCCTTGCTAATTCTTATGGAATGCTTTTGGGAATGCGTGCTCTTCAAGCCTCTGGCATGGCTACTACAGTTGCGCTAGGTTCAGGCGTGGTTGGCGACATGACTTTGCGCAAAGATCGAGGAAGTTTTATGGGGATCTTCACTGGTATCACGCTAGTCGGTGGTGCTGTTGGTCCTCTCATTGGAGGTGGTCTCACCGCTTCCCTTGGCTGGCGCTCTATTTTCTGGTTTTTGGTTATTTCTGCTGGAGTATCACTTGTGTTAACAGTAGTATTTTTTCCTGAAACTGGACGCTCCATCGTAGGAAACGGACAGGTAAAGCCTCGCCGTGCCATCAATCAGGCGCCTTCTATGGTTATCCGCAATGCACTGAAACCAAGTCAAAAGCAAATTCCATTTGACCAAGGTGAGCGTGCACTCTTGTCCCCTCCCAAAAGCACTTCTATTTTGCGAACTTTTCGGATCGTCTTGTACAAAGATGTGGCTCTCATTTTGCTACCAATCGGTCTTCATTACACTTTATGGTTTATGGTCATCACAGCTCAGAGTACACTTCTCATGTCGGAGTATAATTTTTCCGCTTTACACGTTGGAATATCTTATCTCGCAAATGGCATTGGATCAGTTCTAGGATCTTTGCTAAGCGGTAGATTGATGAATTATTTCTATCGGCGAGAAACAGCCAAGTATCGCCAAACCTGGTTAGAGACACATGGACCAGATGTACCTCCAGATATGAGTTTGTTTGACATTCAAAGTGCAAGGTTGAAGCCAGCGCAATACGTCTCACTTGTCATCCTTTGCTCAGGCATTATATTTGGCTGGACAATTCAGTATAAGGTGCATTGGATTGTCCCAATTTCGATGACCCTGTTACTATCTTTGGGAAGTGTATTTTACATCACCATTGGACAATGTCTGATGGTTGACCTGTTTCCTGATGAGAGTTCAACTGCTAGCGCTAGTGTGAACGTCGTACGCTGTTTGCTGTGTGCTTCGGGATTGGCAGCTGTTGATAAAATGATAACTGCCCTTGGAAGTGGTGGAGCCTTTACTTTAATGGCTGGAATTGTCTTGGTGAGCTGGATAGGTATCTTTTTGGAAATGAAGCATGGCCAGCGATGGGATCGCGAAAGACGAGAAAAAGAAGGCAAGAATGATGAAAAACGCTTATATTTATAAACCAGTTATCAAAAACTATTTCATGTAGCAAAATTGTTGCAACCCATAAGTTAGCAGGTAGGCAAGTGTTGATAACTTGACTTGATCTGTCAGTTAGCAGTGCCACAGTCTGTAACCAAACCTTGATACAAAAGAATTGCAATAGCATCAGCGTTTTTCAAGGCGGACAAGAAAGGGCTCTGGTTCCACAACCATGTTGTCCACCTTTTCAAATGTTGCCACGATATTTGTATTCATTCTTTTGGTAGGGTTTGCTGAAGGATATATTCTAAATTCCAGGATCAAACGAACAATTGTGACATACATCTCACGTTCAGCCAGCTTTTCACCAGCACACATTCTGGATCCTGCCCCAAAACCCATATGCTCAAGTTTTCCAGGGACGGAACTCTTAAACCTGTCAGGATTGAACAAAAATGGATTTATAAAATGATTGGGATCAAAGTTTGCTGCAAGACTGTTCATGAGAAGAATAGTGCCAGATGGGATGATAGAATCTTTATAGATAATATCTTTAACTGTTTGGCGAGGTAAGCTAATGGGCTGAGCAGACGAGTACCTTAACGTCTCTTTAATCAAGCTAGATATGTATGGGATGAATTCATCATCAATGCATCTTGCCCATGCATCACCTTTTGGATAATTATTTTGAATTTCGTAATAAGCTCTTTCTTGAAGCCTCTTTCCATAATAAGGATTAGAAAGATGCCCGATGCAAGACACAATGCTTGCTGGAATGGTATCCAGCCCAGCTGATACCATAGTAAGGCATATACTTCGAAGTTCCTGATGTTTCACTTGTTGTTGACCTGTTTTATCTTTCTGCAGAATGTTCCCCGAAATGCAGGGAACGCATTTACCATCTTTGATGTTTTTTTGAAGCATTTGTAGGAGACTATTCATATATATGTCTCTCCTTTCGCGAAATTCTTTTGCCCTTTTATTGTTTCCAAACGGCCAGATCCTTAGGAATGGCAAATAATCCTGTTTATTGTGGATCACTGATCGAGCTAGATTGATTTCTTTTTCAACAATAACTATTTCCTGCAATAGCGGGTCATTAATATCAAATTCAAGTCCATAATTAAGTGCAAGTCCCTGGATTGTTAGCATACTTCATAAAACTTGGAATTTAGTTACTATGCAAAGTGCAAAGGTAGCAAAGTATGAGTGAACTGATATCTCTTGATTTGTCATTTTGGAAAGTCTTTCAATACATTTAGCTGATTGGCGGTCTATGATGGGTTCATAAGACTTGATTGCTGCTGCATTCAAGTTGGATGCTATGGCTTTTCTCATTCGTTTCCAAGATTCTGAATAAGGAGTAGTACCTATTGTTGTGCCTTGTGATGTTGACATGATTTTATGAAAGGTATACAGCGTGGGCCTAGAAATGTTTGCGAGCCAATTTGTTTGCCATAGATGATGGATAGCATCAAATGAGTTCGCAACCACAACCCGCTTTGTGCCCAATCGCAACTGGAAAACCTCCGGACCCCAGCGCCAGTACGTCATAGTAGCGCTAGGGCCCTGTTGAAAAAGATTCCCAACAATTGGGAGACCTCCCTGAATACAAGGGATCCCTTGAATTGGTCGCTGATCACACCAAAGTTCAAAATAGAAATCAAGAAAAAGTAAAACGAATAAAATTAAAAGTGCAATTCCACCTGGTGTGAAAACTGGTTTTTGAAGAAATGACACCTGCAACAACCATGCTTCCATATAGAGAAAGGCTTCACGTGCTGAACGCCAGTATCCAAAAGCCGAACATGTTGAGTATGCAATATAGAGGACTATCAGCCCTGTGTCAATTTTCTTGGCTTTTGAGTGCATTATTTCTTAACCTTTGAATAACTGGAGAAGTATGAATTTATATATGCCAAGTACAGATGATAAGTCATGATTCACATTAAACATGTAGTGGGACTTGAATAGGCTATATCTTCCACCCAAACAGAAGAAACCCCTGAAAGATACTCCTAAAATAAGACGGGCCGTAAGATCAAATAACTATTGACGGCATTAGGACTGTGGTGACGTAAAAGATAGTAAAAATCCCCAAGCATCACTAGTCATAAACCTGAGCACGTAGTAGTATGGCAGCGCCAGTTAATTCAGGGACTCTAATATGCGATCGAACTGGGCTTTATCAAATTTGATGTACTGAAAGAGTTAGCATTTGAAAGGACGAAAAGAAAGGGTAAACAAACCTTATCAACATGCTTAGAGAAGTCCCCTCCACTATGTTTGTCGTGAAATCTATGATACAGTGGAGAAATGAAAGCAACCTCCTTGGCTAGCAGTTGTCGTAATGCCTGATCAGTAATATTATAACTTTTATGAGCTTTCACGAGCGTGTCAAACTCGGCATTGAATGTTCGAAACTTCTCCTTAATAGCCTCTCTATCCTTAGAACTAAGAGATGACTTTCCTGCAGTGGATGCACTACCTTTGAAAACAGTAACATCCATGAGTAAAGCTGCAGCGTTCTTCCATCTAATGAAAAAGTTAGAGAGATATCCAGCACTAGACAAATTACACTTACCCTTCAAGGAAAAGATTCAGTCCCCGTTTCCGCAATTTTTCTATGCGGTCAGATCCAGTCGAGCCAAGGATCATATAAATATCCGATTTTGTGACATATCTCTCGATAAGTGTCAAGTTGGTTAGCAAAAAGAAACCTGTTTGTGTATTCCGCTTTTGAACCGACTTTGCTTTTATCTCTAGACAAACAAAGAGTGCATCGATAGCATCAGAAAAATAAGAAGAGAGAAGTTCAACTGGATTTCCACCTGCTGCTGCCGACACTGCGCCTGCAGATGAGAAAAGCATGTGCCAACTTGGCCGTGGATTGGATATCCAAGCTCCAGGATTCATGGTCGAGATACAAACTAGAGCCGAATTTTTATATCCAGCAAAGCGCTTCAAGCGAGACATCACATCAATGGTCACATCGCAAACTCCATTGTCATTTGGAAGCGTGACGATTGCTTGAACACGGGCTTCAATGTATTTAATAAGATCGGTAAATACTGAATGAGAAGTTTCTTGAACATTCTGCATAGAAACCGAGAGCTGGGTGGGAACTCTTTTGATGACCATTTCAATTGTATTACTGAGATGGCCAGTAGCCTCAACAACTTCAAAAACCAACATGGCATCCGTCGCTAAGTGCGTTTTGACATGGGCATTGATCTCATCGCATAACTTGACGTAGTCGGCCACAGCACTGTTGCATACTTGGTCAAAATAAAATGACTGCATTTCTTTTTGGTCGGGAAAGAGTCGAGAGCTGTTTTCAACCTCAGCAGTCAATAATAGACAAAGAGCGTTAGAATATTTAATAATTGCATTACTGCCTCGTTCGTATGGCGGGGCCTTACTGATGGCATAAAGACTGTTTGAAGAACTATTAGGGCCACTTCCAGATGGGCCACCAGGGTTGTTAGCACCAGCACCTGCACCTGCAGAGTTTGACATCATGGAAGCAATTTGTGCGGCAGAGGGCACTGGAGGGGCGGGAGGGGGATGGCATTTCACCTCTAAAGAAGCAAGAGAAGCTTGAATAAAGCGAGAATTAATCTCAAAATAAACACTATCCACCTCGCGACGATCAAACTGTTTTTGTGAATTGAAAACAGCATATAGTTGACGGAGAAGACCCATTTCTTGCGACTTGATTACGGGCATGCGGATATCCTTGGTCAAGTATTCATTTGCGTCAATCGGTTTGAAGACCTGGGCTAGCAACTTTCGCAGGTAGTCTTTCAATGTACTGCATCCTTTTTTAACTAGTGTACTGGCTTTTTCAATGACTTTGAAGAAGGTTTGCAAATTTGCGCTCTGTAAATCATCTAATGCATCGTTCAGTTTGTTAATTGTCGCTGCGTAGGTTTCGATTCCAACCACTTCAGGTCCTTTCATAATTATGTCTTCGCATCGTTCAGTGAGAGCTGCGTAATCTCTAATACCGTGCACCACACCAAGACTTTCCTCCAAATTGCGCTCATAGATTGCCATCATCCGCGATTGACCCGCGATAGGCTTAATTGCGCGCTCTGCTCTTGATGCACTCCGACCAAGTTTGTGAAGGGAGGTTGTCATTTGATCAGTTAACGAGGAGATCTTCGACAGAGTTTCCTCTAGAACTGACACGTCAGATTCATCGATATCAAAAGAGTATCCCTGGACTTGTGTGCTCATTTTGCAGATTTTCTTCCAGGGAACGCTGCGCTTGAACTTATGGTTGTAGTAACAAAAAGGTACACACTTGAAAACTCGAAGTTGTTGTGTTGTACTCTACAAATATTGTGCTTTGCAAAACAGCAAAAAATATCTCCCGAGGGTGAGTCGAACACCCGATCTCAAGATTACAATGATCCTTTACAGTCTCGCGCCTTAGCCAACTGGGCCATCGGGAGTAGACACTTGGAAAGAATTGATTTAAGTAAGACTTCAAGTAAAAGAAAATAATTTTTTTGTTGATTAAAAATCATGGTATTTGTAGTTAATTCATAGCTATTTGAATGTGAGAGTAATATTTGTGGATTCTAAGTGATCCGGGCTTGAAAACTGATATATTCGGTGCTGTCGTGCTGATAAATTCTGATGAAAAATTTGTCATGCAAAGGATAGAAATGAGAAGATTTTGTAGATTTTTTCTTAGTCTACTATGGCTATGGTGTTTCCTGACAATAACTGGATTTTATTCTCTATGGATATTTTGAATTTTTTGGATATTTGGTTTCATTGATTGCTTGATAGTGATTGGAACTTTAGCCTTTTATTTCTCGCTGCTTATGAAGTAGACAAATGTTGAGATCCAACATGACTTAAAGCTTCCGCTTAATGAACTTCAAGTCTTATCAATTTATATTCAAGGCTTTGCAACATAAATAGTTTTCTTTTTTTTGTCGACATAGTTTGTTAATTAAGCTGATCATAAATATATCACCAAAATAGTTGATGTTGAGCAGTTGCATTCAACTTTCCAACTGGTACGTTGTGCCTATTTGAATTAATTCTGCTATTTTCAAGAAATTATTGTTTGAATCTTCTTTTTTTTTTTTTTTTTTTTGATTTTGTTCAATTTAAAGTTCAATTTTACTTTTTTGCTGCTCTGCTACATGTTTGGATCTGATTTTGTTTTCAATAATTTTTCACTTTGGTTTCTTTGGCTTGAATTCTACTTGCTTTTTGCTTTTGCCAGCTGGTAAAATCTAGATCTAACATGTTATATGAATACATCACACTGTAATACGGTTATCTACATTAATAAGGCACATATGCTTTCTCAACAATGCCCTTCATTGCCGCAAACAGCATTTGCCGTTTGAAAAAAATCATTTTACAAATAACGTTCTGTCTAATTTTGCCCAGAAGTAGTATTCTAGTAGAAAACATTAATTTAATGTCGCAGTAGAAAACGATCGAGTTGAGTTAGAATTTCCTTAATTTTCTTTTGTGTCCCTTTCTTAACTTTAGTGAACGAGATCTTTAAATTTCAGAGATCTTTTACTGTTCAACAACGAACGTATTCTTAAACAATGATTTCATATAAAATTCAAAAATTTCTATTTGGCTTAAATATTAACACTATTAGCCTAGCACCAAATAGTATACATTCGGTACAAGAAGCCTCTCGCTCTGACTCTTTCCCTCTCTTCCATAATTTCAATTCTGAGAAGTTCAAGATCTGTTTCACGGCGGCCAGTGTCAAGATCCATATCTCTTAAGCTTACAAGTTTCGTCTTGTAGTAAAATTTGTAGGGAAAGTAAAACAAAGCAGCAATGGGAATGGCAAGAGCAACCTGGAAAAAGTTCTCAACATCGGCTTTTCCCTTTGCTTTGACTGGGAAAAGACCCACCCAAATTTGAGCCCCGATAATAAGAATGTCAATGATCATAGCAAAAGCAGAACCCCAGACACCGAAAACAGAGGGTACCCATAGTTCGTTTGTGTTTCTTCCTTGGACTTTTAAAGCCATGCGGAAACGAATGTGACTAAGGGAAATAGAAAACCAGGTGAAAATACTGGAAAGACCAGTAAGGGCGAGAAGCCAAGTGAGAGCCTGCTTTTCTTTTCCAGATGCAGCGGAAAATGCTACTAAGCCGAAAAGTGCTGTCAAGCCCAACGCAGCTAAAGGTCGACCCTTACGATCAATGTAACCAAAGATCTTTGGAGCTTGTCCTTGAGCTGCAAGGGCAGAAATAGTACGAGTACAAGCATAAATAGATGCATTTCCGACGGAAAGGACCGAGAGCAAAATAACGGCATTGAAAAAGCTGGGAAGTCCATAGAGCCCGGCATTTTTCAAAGCAATCACAAAAGGTGAAATGCTCGTATCCAGTGTCGAATCAGTAGTCATCAACGCCGGTTCGTTATAAGGAACGAGGAATCCAATGACGGTAAATGTGCCGATGTAAAAAACAAGAATCTTCCACAGTACACGTTTAATTGCAGTAGGAATCGCCTTTCGCGGGTTGACAGTCTCAGCAGCAGCCAAGCCAATTACTTCCGTTCCAGAAAATGCAAACGCAGAATTGACGAAGACACATAAAACTCCTTTAAAACCATGTGCGAAGGAACCAGGCTCTATCCAGTAGTTGGTCTCAATATAGGCTCCCTTAGGGCCATGACCAGTAGCCATGATAACTCCAATGATGATGAAAGCAATGATTGCAAGCACTTTGACTAGAGAAAAAATGAATTCTGCTTCACCATATCCGCGAACACCAAGTAGATTAATCAATAAAATGACGACATAAAACAACGATATCCATGCGGCAGGATTAACATTTGCAGCAGAATTACCAGGACCAGCCCAATACTTAATTGTCATGGCAGCTGCCACAAGTTCAAGCGGAAACACCAAAAGCCAGCGAAGTGCAGAGTTCCAGCCCATTGCAAATCCCCATGCAGGATCGATGAATCTTGTAGCATATGTCGAGTATGCTCCTGCTACTGGAAAGCAAACAGCAAGCTCTCCTAGTGCATGGACTGTTGCCATTAACATGAATCCAATGATAGTAAAGCCAATGAGTACAGCACCAGGACCACCATTTGATAATGAGGTACCAGTGCTAATAAAAAGACCAGTACCTATGGCACCTCCCACTGCAATCATCTGAAGATGACGACTTTTAAGCTGACGGATGAGAGGTTGATTTGCAGTGGCTACAGCAGCCTTTTCAACATCCGATAAGCCGATCATATCAAGCTGTGAAAAGTCTGCAGGCTTGAAAGAATCTTTGAAGCTTTGCCATCGTGAAGTAGGTTCGTGAGGAATAATATCTCTACCGTCATCAAATACAGTCGACTGAAAACCTGGAACTGAAATTTTGTCGCTGTTTATTGAATAGTTGGATTGTGTTTGATGACTGTAGCCGATTTTATAAGTGACATCATCTGAATCTTGACTTGAACGCCTAGATTTAAAAAACCCAGTTGGAGTCATTGTGAATGAATAGCGAACCTTTCTTGCAGAATATGAATGGGGATCTCGACTACTTTATATTGTTCAAGATTTGTGAAAGTATTTGTGAAAACATACGCACGCAAATCTTTTCAATCCAGACACTGGAAACTTACTAAACCAAAATTCACCACGCTCAATTTGCAAACATGCCTATTGCAAAATACAAGTTTCAGAGCCTGACATTAGTGCCAATTCCGAGAGAATGCAGATAACCCCGTATTTTATGGTTTGATGGTGTTACTTTAAATGAAAAGTGTGAAAAATCTTCAATGTAGCACAGCGCAATAAGCCCATATAATTGGAAGTTGCTTGCAGGATAAAATAACTTGAATGTAATGTCTGTGCACTCCGTGACATTTGTATGGTTGCTAGTAATTTTGGCTCTTCCTGATCCTTCCTCCTCAGTTGGTATTTGGTTATTCATCGGAAAGTTCGGAGGTTTTCTTGCAATGTAGCGTTGAAAAAAAAAGGTTACCACTTCACATGTAGATAATCCTCGGTAATGTATCCAGAGAGGCAATCATGCAAACGAAGTTCAGATGCAAAGAACTGTTAAAGGGATTTTGTTAGCAACAGTCAAATTTTCAAGGTATGTTGAAGCATCAGGCTATGTTTAGCGTTGTTCAAAGAAAGGGTCTTGTATACACACTATGTTCCTGCCAACAGCATGAGAGGCGCATACAATAGCCCCTTTCAAGAGCAACAGCCAGGCCAAAAAAAGGCTTAGTCCTGGTAATTTGTGCAGGAGCTTGCATTAAAATAAATAAGCGGGAAGTATAATTAGGAGTGTGAAAACTCGTATGAGACGCGTAAATCCCTAGGCTAGAGTCTGCCTACAACATCATTCTGTACTCGTTTCCATTTGGCGTTCGAGATATTGAGGTCAAAGATAGGGACTTGCAAGGTAACTCAACATTTATCTCATGTCTTGTCCAATTTAAACCCCATGAAGCCAAGGATGCTATGCCGAGAGAAACATAGCCAGGATACTACCCAGCTGGTTGAGAATTGTTGAGATCAGATATTGGTTCGTGATCAAGAGCACTACGACGTGAGTCTGACTAATATAAGAACTGAGTTATCATTGGTTGAAATGTTTTCTGTTTGTGGAATAGATGGGATAGGTTTTGTCCGAGGGTCCAGCCTTATGAGATCAACGAATCGCTTCTTCATTGGTTATAGCCCCAGACTTTTATGTTACCCGGTAGCTTTGGTCCGGTCGTGAGAAGGCTCACTGCAGCTAGAAACACACCATTTTCTAGTCCTGCTATTTAGATCTCCAATCATAGTTAACTAGTTTCTTTGATTCTACTACTTCTCTTAGCTTTTGCTATAATTCAATTCATTCGAAATGTTATCCATTCAAGCATCTTTGAAAGCTTCTGCAAGGTTGGCTAGGTATGTATTTTACGTTACTTTTTTTTTAATTTTACACAGAACACCCCTCTTATCATATGAATAAGCTGTGCTGTGCCTTTCCTAGGTTTCCTAACACGGAATAGAGCTTTCTCCACTTCCTCAGCCCGTCTCAACTATGCTGACACAGTTAAGAACCTGAAGATTAATTCAGAGACCAAAATCTTGTATCAAGGATTTACTGGAAAGCAGGGTACATTTCATGCCAAACAAGCTTTGGAATATGGAACCAAGGTTGTTGGTGGAACGAACCCTAAAAAAGCAGGACAAACTCATCTAGACCTTCCCATTTTTGCTAATCTGTCTGATGGAGTAAAAGAAACTGGGGCAACGGCCTCTGCTATTTTCGTACCACCCCCTGTCGCTGCAGCTGCAATTATGGAAGGTATTGAAGCGGAGATCCCTCTTGTCGTATGCATTACCGAAGGCATTCCCCAGCATGACATGGTAAGAGTGGTTGATGCACTCAAATCCCAGAGCAAGACTAGACTTGTAGGTCCTAACTGCCCTGGAATCATTGCACCTGAGCAATGCAAAATTGGTATCATGCCGTCATACATTCATAAGCGCGGCCGAATTGGTATTGTTTCCAGATCTGGTACTTTAACTTACGAGGCTGTGAACCAGACTACCAACGTTGGACTTGGTCAGAGTCTTGTCATTGGTATTGGAGGTGATCCGTTTTCTGGCACTAACTTCATTGATGCTCTCAAAGTTTTTTTGGAGGATGAAGAGACAGACGGAATTATCATGATTGGTGAGATTGGCGGTACTGCCGAGGAAGATGCTGCTGAATTCTTGAAGGAATACAATCTTACTCGTTCTTTGCCTAAGCCAGTTACATCATTTATTGCTGGTGTCTCTGCTCCTCCTGGTCGTAGAATGGGTCATGCAGGTGCCATTATCTCTGGTGGAAAAGGTGACGCTGGTTCCAAAATTGCTGCACTTCAAGCTGCCGGAGTTGTTGTGGAGCCTTCCCCTGCTCGTCTTGGAAAGACGCTTTACCAAGAGTTTATCAAGAACGATTTGCTCTAGTTGTATTCAAACTGTCATGGGGAACGATATGCATCTATTAAAAAGTGATATTAATTTGATAGTGAGTAACTCTAGAGTGAGGTGAAAAAAAAAAGTTTATAGGCGGCGATCCAGTAGTAAAACATGAAAATAAACCTCTAATCTCTCCTATCTAAGTCAAAGGTCCTATATTCAAGAATGTGAACTGATGTTGTTGCAGGGTCTTGAAAACTATCAAGATCATTAGGAACTTGAACCATCAATGGGTTTGGCATGTGTAACGATCCCGCAAGTGGAGGGTGACTTAACTTAGCGTCATTTATTCATTCCTACATCAACTGGATGAGTAGAATCTGTCTCAATTTACTGATGGAGTAATTTCCCACAGGTTTGGTTTCCTTTTTTGCTGGCATATTATGAGAACAAATCAAGAACCGTACGTCATAGGTGACATATGGGTCCATGCTCCCAAATGCTAGAATTCAAATAGGCCTACCGGCCCTATAGATGAATGCCATGCCATGTTAGAGGGTTATCCATGAAAAATGCCAATAATTTATATACATATAATATATATATAGACCATACGAATATTAATGCAAAGCTAACTAGTTGACATAAAATCTCTCTAAAGTTGGCAAGTCACAGCTTGGGCATGAAGTCAACAGCAGGATCTAGAAGATCTAAGGCCGAAGACAAACACAGCCTTGTCTATAATGCATGTATTAGAAACTTAACTTTCTGTCGAAAGTCATAATATTCTCCTCAGTAGGACCTTTTCATTATTTCAGCTTATTAGGCCGATATCCTTCACAGTCAACTCAAACTATGGAAAGCCAGTACTAGTTCGTTAGTTTTATGATGTAGAACTCTTAGGGTGGAACTGGCTACTCTATAGTAGAACCAAAAAGTTAGGGTGTGGACATTTTGAAAAGTTAAGAAATGTCACACACCGCCAAACTTCTCTCTTACGGAAAATTACTACTTGACAAAAAGTTGCTGATAGACCTCATGTCAGAGAACACTTAAAACTCAACATTAGGGGGGATCATTTAATATTATGAAGATATTCTTCATTGGATGTGATTTTATTTTTTTATTATGAATGGACGCGTGGAGCACAATACTGCCTTATTTACTACGAATCGAGAACAGGTCATTCTTTCATTACGCAAATCCTTGGAACCGCTTTTGAACAAGCTTAGCCAAGAAGAAGTTGCACTTGATGGAAAACCTCAGGATGTTTCAGATCTAGATGAATCTATTGAAGGATTCTTGACTTTTGTAGGGTCCAAATTTTCACTCTGGATCTTTGACAGTTTCATGGATTCGATAGCTTTGCAAACAGAACTATGGGTTAGCTTTTTCTATCCAGTTGTGAATCGATATCGGACAGAAGTTGTCGGCAAATATAAAGACAATTTTCAAGAAAAGCCGGTGGCTGCGAGCCAGGCTATCAAAAGATTTGACAAGATATGCAAACATGTTGGTCACTTTTATAAACAGTTCGTGACTCGGATCGTTGAAAATTTCGGTTATACTCCCCAGCTGCATTACGTTGTTTCAATTTTGCATTTGACACCTTCCCGGGAAAGCTCCTCGCCTTCTGCTAATGAAAAGATGGCTCCTGCCATTCATTTGTCAGTTCACGACTCACTCTGCCACATGGGTGACTTGTCTCGTTATAGAACGTCTAATGGGTTCAAGTCAGATCATATGGATTATACTCATGCCTTAGTATATTATACTACTGCTTTCAAAATCCAACCAAGCTCTGGAATGCCATTCAACCAGCTCGGCAATATCTCATACTCAACTGGTGATATTTTTTCAGGGACATATTTTTTCTTACGATCTGTAGCGGTGGATGAACCTTTCCGAGATGGAAGTTCCAATCTCCGCATCATTTTGAAAAAACTACTGAAGATCAAAGACACATCCTTGCCCAAATTGAAAATAGCCGGTGTTGACTCAGCTGAGCCAATAGCAGATGAGAACGGTATTGATAATGGCGAAGATTTTGAGGATGTGACCAATGCCAAATTACGGAAAAGTAAAGAGAATGTCGCTGAAGTGAAAGAGAATTTGATGCGACTTTTGCAATTGTACTCCAACTACTACATGTCACACCTACCTAACGCCAAAGCACATGACGCTCAGTTGTCTGAAGCATTGCAAATAGAACTCACGGATAAAACTTACGAGCTAGTCAAAGCACGTTTGATTCCCAGCAAGATTCTTGTCAAACTATCTATTATAAGTATTACTTTCATATGGTTGTTGGAGCAGGCCAACGATGGGAGTAGAACTGGCATGCTAAATGATGCATATAAGGCTTCTCTCGGATTGACATTGAGACTGATTGATAAACTTCTATCAGCAACACTTTACCATGCGTCACAAGATGAGTTTGGAATCATGCATCTCGGTGATCGTGTCAAACCTGCTGTGAAAACACTGCTTCCTGCTTTCCGCATTTTTTTTGATTGGATGAACAAACAGGCAGACCAAATGAGAATCGTTGAGTGGGGTCAGAGCAGTCTTCAGTGTAATGCCTTGTTTTTGAAGATGTCACAGTTGCTTGAGCATCTGCGAAAAGCGTTTGGATTTCAGTTCGACATTTTCACAGCTGTGCCACGCTCCAACTGGGACCGCTTTGAGGATATCCTCAAGCAGCAAGAAGAAGCCTTAAACAGTGATGCAGAGGAAAGTGAATCATCGAAGGATTTAAGTGTCAGCACAGTAAGCCAAAAGTCTAAGAGACGGCTTTTGCTCGAAAACGATGAAGAGACGCAGTGTTCTGGACTGCTTCCCATTAATGGTGGCTTGAATGACACTCCAAGCGGTCTTGCTACTGTTCGAGGATCTGCCCAGGAAGTGTACAGAGCTCAATGCATTCTTTTTACTGGAGTGGAGATAAGCAGACTTCATAGCACTTTTTTGGAACTGGACGAATTCGAGGGAGAAAATGCAGAGTTCAATTTTGTTATGATGGAATTGGAAGCACCCGAGGAGGATGAGATCATTGTGAGTGACGATGTTGCTGTTGCTGAACAGGAGGTTGCTGCACCTGTGGAAGATTGTGTGCCTGAGCCTTTGGGCATTGATGAAACTGAACTCTACAAACAGATCAGCCGCAAACAAATTCCGCAAGAGCTACAGAGCCTTCGTTCTGGTAATATAAAGCAATCCAGTATCCCAAGAGGCCCTGGAGCGACATCTGCAGATCACAGTAATAGGGCTATAGAACTGGAAAAGATGCAAGCCCAGTTCATCGCACGACCAGGGTCCAGTGCACAGTCTGTCAACGCGTCTGCATCTCCCGAATTTCTAAAGAAGTTGAGGGCTCTTGAAAGCAATGGTGGTCCCAAGATTAAGGGTGCGCGTGGAGGGAAGAAGAGGGATGGTAAATCAACTCAGGGCTCGAGTGCAAGCGGAGAAAAAGAGCGCAGAAATCGGGGTGGTACCGAGCTTAAACGCAATGTGAAAGACACGCCTGGAAATGCTCCTTCACCCAAAGGATCCAAGTCTCATCAGTTGGGGAAGAAGCAAACTCAACCACAGGTACAGCATGTGATTATTGAGAGTGATGCAACCTCAAGTGATGCTGAGTCCAATGATGTTGATTCTAGTGATGAAGAGATTGTATTCTTAGGTCGTGCGCGTGCCAAGCATTGAAGTGGCATGAAAAAGGTCAAGGACTGCCAGTACATGCATGGATTTTTTATCCTGCAAATCTGGTATCTAGTTTTCGTCTTTACGAAAGAGGATTTGGGTGAAGAATAAATTTCGGAATGATGGCGTCCTAAGATTTATGCTCCGGTAGCAGTTTGTGTAAATATTGCTAGCCATCAGTCGTGTAAAATGATTAGTAGAGTTTGTTTGTGTCGTGTTATGTGAACCCTTTCACGTAATTGTGCAACCCCAGAAATAATCAACATTTTAAACATCAAATTAAACATCAAAACTACATGTATGTGTGGTAACTAGGCCTACTTGCTTTCTGCTTCCTTATCATCGTGCTTGAAAATGCCTTTGACACGGTCGACGAAAGTTTGCTTCTCAGCCGCAGCAGCATGTTGAGTGGCAATTACATTTCCATACCCTCCACGACCGACTGCGTGATTAGCAAATGTTGGGTTTTCCGCTGGCACGGCAGAACTATGATTTGGGTCTGCGTGTTGAGCTGCATGTGGGTTGATGGGCGCAGCGTCGTTCAAATCTTGCAGCTTGCGAGCTAATTCGGGATCGTCATTGACTCTCATGTTTCCAGCACCACCGCGGCCAGTTGTGTAGACAGTTGTAGTGAGTTGGGGCGTATTGGAACCCTCAGCAGCAAAGGTGGGCTCCTGCTGCTTGTTTCCACGACCGATGTTTCCCGCACCTCCACGGCCGGTGGAGTAGAATTGGTCTTCTTCGGAATGATGTCCCATTGTGTAGAGTTGTTGTCTGTCTAGTATGAAAGAAATTGAGTTGAAGATAAGCAACAAAATAAAGAAGGGAAAGAAAAAAAAAGAGGAAAGAGGGTTAAACGGTATTTATATCGAATAAGTTATTTTCGTTGGATTTCACAAGCTGGACTCATAGGCCGCTGTTGCTGAACAGGCGTCATCATCTCATAATCTGAAGGGTCTGAGTTTTTGAATGGACTGGTTTTGACTGCGCTTGATAAGAAAACTTTGATACTAATCGGTCCAATCACGCCCCACACTGTTTTATCGCTTACATTTCAGCCGTACCTGGTGTCAGCCAAGACGAATCCACCTTCTTTTCTACCATAAAGTCATTACGAATTCAATGGATTTAATTCCGAGTTAAAAGAAGAAATTATTATGTTAAAGAGAAGCAGCGTACATTCTTCATATGTGCACAATGTGTATACTGTACTCCTACAATAATGGACCCTAGGTGTATACCAACAGTGGGATACAAGAACGAAACTCTTCTGCCTTGTAATAGCTTAGAAAATTGCGCAGGAGCCTTCCATATTTAACTATTTCTTGAGGATATCTACTGGGAAACTTTCTGAATTGAGAGGTCCTTTTTGGTTTTGCATTTTATTTGTCCTGAGTCTACTTCGTCTTTGGCTGGCTGTATGGAGCCTTCATACGTATATCTATATCAATATCATTCAACAATTGAACTTATAATCTTCTTAACCACTGGATTCAACATCAGTAGTGATGCTAGTTGATTCCAATTATTTTTATTATACACTTTGATCTTGACGAGAATTGATATCAAAACAAAATGCTCTCGAAAGAGTACAGCAATGCGTCTTGGCAGTATATTTAATACAGCTCAACTAATCATGGTCACAAGTCCCAATAGCCAAGTACGACAAATTAAATGGGCAAGTTCTCAAGTTGTAATATATGAGGAGAGTCAAAAGACGGAAAAGTATCCCTCCAAGTCTTTTGTCGTACAATGTAGTGTACAATTTTGATGCACTGTTCAAGAAATTGGATTATTTCACTCTTCACTCTACTAAAAGGACATGAGCATTTGGCCATGATTGAATGAAAACTACCGCTTATGATGTTATAATGGTTTTAAGCTATAACTGTTAATGACAGAAAGTCATGATTCCAACCAATAACAGGAAATCAAAATTCAAAGCGCGGTCACTTTATAAGTACTATAATTTCAAATAGTAGTCGATACGAAAACCACCCCCCATTAGACCGTTAGGATGGCTTATTGTATCTGTAATGTTCAATTCAAAGGATCTCGCTGCTTCAATCAAAACATTTCAATCTGTTTAAGTACCAAAGGTAAGACTTATCAAGATATGATACATATGAAAATAATGGTCTTTTCTGTAAAATTTTGACATGAATTTGCATCATCATTGAATACAACCGAACTGCAAGAAATACTTCAGGCACTTTTTAGAAGTTTTTAGGTAGAACCAAGCTCCTCAAACAATTCAAAAGAAAGTTAGCTATGATTCAAGTTTATGTTTTCTGAAATATATTGAATTTGCAACAGTCTGCCTCTAACAAAAAGTTCTGGTTACCTGTATCAATGGAATGGCTGCCAATTGTACCGTCATTTAACCTCTTGATGCAAGGAGCGGAACGAGCTTTTCCTTCAAGTCACTCATTTGATATGATATTCATTCAAGTGAGGAAGCTCACAAATTTATGGGAAAATGGGTTAACACACTCAATCCTGACACATACCCTGTAATCTATTTGTGATTTCTTAAAATAACAAAATATTCTATCTTATTCGGGTAGTACTTAATTTTTTGTATTGAAGTTAAACATTCAAATCATTTACTTGTTTATTTTTACTCGCTTTCATATCATGAGCATAAACATGATATAATATCATACTCAATTAATATCAACTACGAGTAATGCAAAAACAATAATATGAACAATTTTAAAAATGGATCAAGTATCAGGAATTGTACTCATGCATATATTCACCATGAGGAACAATTCAATTTTAGTTCAACCTGCAGAGAAAAGATATTTTTGAACTTCATTCCAAGGCACTGATTGTACTTTGATGCTAGATCACATAGTATTCTATTAATAGAGGAAGTTATTCTGAGATTTATGACGGATGTTAATTCATGAAAACTAACTTTTCCTAGAACTTCATTTTTCAATTTACAGAGACTGCAATTTTTAAATTGAACTCCAATTCCTGGGTTTTAAGCAGTTCACACTAGTCAATGCAGATATGCCAGAATTAAAAATAGTCCCATCAGCTCATTTCCTGCACCATCGTTGAATACTAGCGATATCCCCCCTGGATATTGTAATGAACTTCATGAGAGTTCTAGCATTGTATTGACCTAAGGTTGTGCCAAAACAAGGGACCTTATATCTTTTAGATATATCGTATATTCAACCATTTGAGAAGTCAGATCGCCTTTTTTCCAATTCTAATTGAGAATTCAAACTCAAACTTAAAAGTCAAACACCGAGAATATGGGGTAGGTTGCTAATGGAGAAAGAGCCAAGTTCTGAGCACTGACGTTTTCATGATCTGGTTTGGGCAGTTCGTCTGAAGTAGGACAAGCTATGCCTTCCTCGTCCAACCTTATCCTCAAATGTTGTGTTTGGACTACATAAGCAGTTTTCACAGCATAATATAGATAGAAACCATGCACGCTGGGTATTTTGGTACTAGCATGAGCATATGTATCAACAGCAATAACATTGTGATATTCTGTTCTAGAAGACATCTATACTTGGATGAATAAGATTTGTGTCACAAGAGCAGAACTAAGCTTGGTGTGTTGCTGGTCTCTTGCTGGATTATGGTGAGGTGTAGAATGGGGTGACCTAAATTTTAGCTAGACTAGTCCATACGTACTAGTACGAGAACCCGCTTGCAAAAATCCAGACAAGATATAAAATAAAAAGTAGAATATCGTCAAGAGGTGATAGGATACTGAGGGGAAACAACCATTCGGAAGGCGGCGAGGGGACTACTTGAAGCTTTCTCTTATGCAAACAGTAGCAAGTGGGTGATTCACTTTATTTGACTACTTGAACAGTTCATCTTTCTTATAAGGTGTTAGTGGTATACAACTTTACAGCATATTCTGAAACGTCGCGCTTCTTTTGAATGGAGATGATGATGCACTAGTTTAAAGTTGTGATGAATTAATTGTCTAAATATATAGTCGCTGCCATTATGCCTGTTTCTTCTGCAGATACGCTAAAGATAATTGAAGGCTAAACCCAAAGCAAACTTGTGTCATGGACTCGATTATTTCTTTCAAATGTGGTTAGTTAACTTTTGACTTTAAAATAATTTCTCTATAGAATTAAGTTCTTGAATACGTTGTTGTTTCAATCCATGTAGTAGGATATCAACCAGCTAGCACAAAATGCCTTAAGCATATCCGCATATTAATTAGTACTATATGGTGCTGGGTATAATCTAGCTATTCATGAAAGGCCAGTTTGTCCGACGGATTCTATGTACCGGTACTGGTACCGGTGAAGTACAGAGAGCATGCGTTAGAAACTAGTGCTAGATTCAAGATATAACAATTGGTTACAACTAAGTCCGCGATCCACCGCCACTAGTTTGATTTCATATGTTCATGACAACCGAGTACTGCAGGTCTAGACCAATACAAAGTGCAAAATTTCAAGATAACTGCGATCACTGTGTAAACTTCATTATTTGCTTACCTTGTGGTTTACTCCCCATTTAACCAAGTAGGCTTGTCACAATCTCAAACAGAAATTTAGTACATCTCTATCCACTTCAAGAGAGCAAGCAATTAGCGAGAAAACAAAATACCTCCCGTGCACTTCTATTTCACCATTTTCGATGGCTCTTACTTTGAGGGTCACTTTTCATGTGCTAGCTAGTGAGCGGGACTATTATGCAAGGTTAAAAAGCAGCACAGAAGCTATGGTGACACCCTAATTAATACTAGTACAAGAATTGTAGCATAGAGAACTAATATCTGGCTATTGGGCCATCGACTCTAAGTAAAAACTGTACAATAATCTAAATATCTCGATAGAATTCAAAATTCAAAGAGAATAAGGATGAACTGAATAGAATGGGATATGGAGGTTTCTATACATCCTTTCTGCGAGTGTCTCCCAAGATCTGTTTGCAACATCACGCTTGATGCCCGCTTGGCTACAGTATACTTGCAGAGTGTCAGAAGGTGGGCTCTGATTGAATGAAGCCTTTCATGCAAAAGAATCACCGATCTATCCACGCGAACGCATTTGAAACTCGAACCAGTGGCTTTCCAAGAGTTTATCAATAGAGAATTCATGAATACCCTATTGTCTCACCATTCTGGGAGACCTTTAATCATGAAGGCGTCTGCAGGCGATGTGATTGGTGCATGGGCCTACCTCTCTTTCCATTCATCTTAAGAATTATAAGGTACATGAAGTTTCATACAACCATGATCATCAAGAAATGCCTCTATCTGCATCTTGCAAACATGATTCTAGCACTACCAACGTTGTATAGGTAGGCCGAGAGGTAAAGAAAAGTTTGCAATGATAGATCACTGGAATATTTGAATCATTTTTGCTGCTGCATTTGTGTTATTCAGAATCACAAAAAGAGCTGCCTGGTTCGTATATCCAAGGTCATGCCTTGATGCTGTGCTATAGTTAGGACTATCATCTATGTACCTAAGTGTTACCTTTTCCCGTTTGATATTAATTGTTATTGTTCAAGGTTAGCATAATACGGTGCTGCAGTTGGTGTTCAATTTAAATTCTTGGGCGTTTGTGAATAACTGTAAGCCTATATGGACATCGTCGACCTTTTTATTTTTTTTTATTTTATTTTTGCACATGTAGCCATGCCTCGGGAGCTAGAACGAAATGACATCGCACTAGAGTCCGTACCAGCCCTTTTTAAACCTAAAAATATTGTCATATACATGTATGTTATATAAATGACGTTCTAGCTATAGGCCTAATATGCAGCAAAGAGTATAATTGAGGTGGTGTGAACTTTCGGTAAGGCTGGTGGATGCTTCAAGTAATATTTACACATCTTCATTTCGTCATCATATGATGTTGGGAGAATACACAAAAGTACTGCATGCTTCATATAGGCCTTCATGTACCATCAAATGCGTATTATCCATTTGACAAATATATACAATTGAAGCATTACATTCACACTAAAGATATATATTGGTATCACTGATTTCTATTAATATGAGTGCCTATACATAAGTTTTTCGGCTACATGAGGGTATATGAGTTTAAGCAAAATCATCGCGTTCATGGCATCATGACATTTTTATCTGCGCCTGTCGTGAAGAAGCCTTGGCTATAATGATTGATTGCATTGCAGGACTTCAAACAGCGTGAATCATGCTATTAATTCCAGGCTAAATGACTTCAAGTCTTGTTTAGAATCAATTACAGGTTCATTTTGGGATGTTGGGCTGGCCAACAGTCAGCACTTAAAAGCGTAGTTGGGTAAAAATATGATGGTTACTTTAACAGTGGTCACTCACAAAAATGAGCCCTTGGATTAAATATTGTATTGTAGCATCAAATGCAAGTTCTACAAGAGTGGCAAATAATGGATGATCGGCAATAGACCTTCATCTGACAGAAGAAATTTGTGATAGTAGCAGAGCGGCCCGCAAGAATGTGATGGGTGTATGTGATGTTTGTGGAATTGGAAGACAAGCTCCACCAGCTACATGGCAAAGGTGCTGGGGCCTTGATCTCCATAGACCAATCCGAAGGCTCAGTCTGAGAACGACCCTTTCAAAGATCCGTATATTGCTGCTGGGCCTGGACCATAAAAAAAAAAGGCTGTTAGGCCGATAGCTTGAATCAAAAAGCAAAAAAGATAAACAATGAATTGGGCAGACGACGTTACGGATTCCTTGATTGGAAACTTGGACTGACATACCTGTTATAAATCCAAATTTGGTAGGTGTCTCCCAATATTTTGGCCATGCATATCGCATTTTGTATACATAAAGGCATATATGCAAAACTAAATTATAAGCTTAGCAAAGAATTTATAATGGTGTGCGTTTATAAGATAAATGTGAGTCTAGCGTCGTACAATGTGCACGGGCCGTTCGGCCAAGACAGTACTGAGGAATGAGCAAGAGATTCATGAAGGAAGTTGTCCAATTGCCAGGGCTAGCCATAATTACAGTCATATGCGCAGCAGGTGTCTGTAACAATACTTGATTTCAAGCTTTAAGGTGGTCAGTAAAACTTGTGAATATCTCCATGAGTTTGCTTCTGATGTTTTTGGATAAATAGACTTAGCACGGCCGGCTAGAGATTCCCACTTTGTTTAGCACTGCGAGTAGTGGTTGATGATTTGTTGCAGGGCTGATCACTGGCAGCGCCGAACGTAAAGCTGCCAGTGCCTACGACGTTTAGAAGCACGACAAGTATGGTTTAGAGCCCTATAAGATATATAGTTTAATGAGATCCGCTGTTCTTTAGCCATTCTGGTGGCCATACTTGATAAGGTTTCAAAGTGACCAGCTATTGTCGTCTGGAGACGCCAACAGACTTGATCACGTAAGCTTCTTCAGTCAACACGATTCTAGCGCGAGAATGACCTAGCCGTTGGCTAGGCTAGTTAGTCCAAGTAAATGCCATTGGTAATGGGCATTGACGCTATAATGAAATGGCCTAGAATGAGGATGACATCAATTTTTCGTTGTACTGGTTGGGAAGACTTTAGCAATGTGGTTCACTGGTGCCTCAGAAACTGGCCAAATATTAAGAGTAGAGAACCATTAAACTGTTTCCTGTGGTTTTTGAATAAGTTACACTAAAATTAAAGCTAAGATAGAATGCCAGTAGAAGCTCAGATGATTTAAGAGATTGATATCACACGCTTAGGAGTCAATTCACCCGTTGAGATTTACAGGAGATTGGGCTTTCTCATAAATCTGTGATCTAAGTTAGTCCTTAAGAGGAACTATTGCACCAACAGATCTAATTGAAAAGACAAGAAATTTAGCAAAGCTTTAGAAGCCAAATACTTGAATGAAGAACAGAGGTACTCAGAGCCACACTCTGCCGAGCTTTACAAACTGGTGCCCTTCGAGGCGACGAGATCAGGGGTTATATTTCTGGTTGAACTTTAACTACGACAGTTTGTTAACGTGTAAACAAACAATTCTGAGTAGCGAAACCACAGTTCAACACAGGATCAACGGTAGCGGAGAGAACACCATCTGGGGAACGACTATGTGTCTTTAAACTTGGTTGGTTGGTCCTGTTCTGTGAGTGACTCGTCGAACTCCAGTGGGACGAGCGTTGAGTCTCCTTGATATTATTACAGTTGATATTCTTACTGTGGCTTTCTTCAGAAACTTGAATTAAAATAGCAAACCTGCCCGAACCTACTCGGCACCAGCCAGACCCTTCGTGCTCCTTCCCTAGTACAGGCAATTGGCTCACAAAACATTCATGCACCAAAGAGACCGGATATGAGGTTTATTCCATGCAGCGAAAGAACCACAGCCAGGATCCAGCGTATTTTGCAGGTGAAATATGTCTCTCTCCACCTAAACCCCACTCATTCCTCCCGCTACTGCCGCTGTCCGCAGTCTGCCACCAGCTCAATGGAGATATTACCCGGGAGTGGCCACGCTATGGCCAAATCGGGCTGGTGCTTGACCTTCATTCACAAGGATATCTCAGACCGCAAGCGTAATTTTCAGATTTCCGATCTATTTGGGGAGGGGAGGTTGGGACAACACTACCCAAAAAGGAAACTCCAGAGCAATTGTTAACACGAATTCGAATCCAGCTGTGTGGGAGACTATATATATATGCCTATAGGCCTATTAAGGTGGTTGTAGCATATATGGGCCTACGTATTGCATTGGAAATGCTATTTGATGAATTTCTTTTTATAAAGTGAGTATATAACTTATATATGTATAGGCCTACACAAATTTGAGGTTTTAAGCACATTCATGATATTAAAGTCAAAAAAAGAAAAAACACACGACGACGACATCAACGACTTTTGCATTAAAAACAAATGTTAACCTTACTTTTTTTATTGTAATTCTTCTTGTGTTTAAAAAGAGCATTGTCGTTTCTTTTTTTTAGATTTTGCTTTTTTTGATTGGTGATTTTCATTTTAAATCTCTTTTATATATATATATATATATATAAATACTATGGAAAAAAGAAATTCATTATTTATTTGCTTTTTGTGTCTAATGTCTATTCCATCGTCGTTTTTCTTCAACTCTTTCATCGATATCTTCTCAAGCTCAGATATTCTTCTCTTAAACTTTCATAGTTAAAGTTCTAATTCTACTTCGATATCCTCTGGATTTCTTTTTTTATTTTTGCCTTTACTTTTTACTTTTTACTTTTTTCTCTCTTCAACCATTTAAAATTCGAGACTTTTCCCGTCAAGTATATATACCAGATAACTTTTCACATTTCTTCTCTGATTATTTTCTTCTCCATCTCGGTTTCATTCTTAATTCTTCCTCAACTCTCTCCTCAACTACTTATTTATTTATTTATTCATTATTTATTTATTTATTTATTTCACCAGTCAATTCCCATAATGTCTTGGTATTACTCTCCTCGTCAAGAGACTGCAACTCTCCCTACCCAAATGCCTCCATCACTGGTGCTGCATCACCAACCACAACAATCCGACTCGAGTACAGATGTACCTTTGTGGAGCCACCTGCAGTCGCAAAACCACATCTTTGGTGGCCCTCCTGTTACCCAGACTGTCACCACCTCAGACGACCTGGCAACAATCTATTCTAGCGCAGCTCTTACACCGCCTTTAACTTCAACCAACCCCGGATTTTACGGATGGACAATTCACAGCGGTGGCCCCACTCCCAATGAGCACCACTCATCTACGGACCTTACATACCAACTTCCAGAGTCTCAAACATACTTCCCCTCAGTCGTTATGACACCTGAGAGTGACACCGAGTCTTCGTTTGGCTCGCCGCTGACTTACCTGGACTCTGCTGGCTCAATTCCTTACATGCCTTACCTCTCTATGGCACCCCACAATGCAACTATTTCACACAATCAGGCTCAATTGCAAAGCAAGCCTTCCTTGTCACCTCCTCTGTCACCAGACTCACAGGCACGCCGCCGAGTCTCAATTGAAGAGCTGCGCGAGACGCAGCAAGTCAAGTTGACTCGCATGACTCCTGAAAGAATTGCCCACATTACTCAGCTGGCCGAGAAGAAGGGCATCAACAGACACACAGTTGCCAGTGTGTTGACCCTATACACGAGCGAGGGCCGCAAGCGGTACCTGCAATGTGTGGGCGGTGACCAAAGCGAGCTGTGTGGTGACGACATTGTGATCCAAATTACGCTGAATGGCGGGTTCCCCAGCAGTGAAGATGGCGCAGTGGGTGGAGAGTCAAAGAAGAAGATGGCTAAGAACCATCGTAAGGCTCGCCCTGACTACGTGAAGCGACCATTAAACTCGTTCATGCTATACCGCAAGAGCCAGACTCAGTCAGCCATGGCTTACGCTATGCACAGCCAGCTAAAGCTGAATCACCAAAACATTTCGCAAATCATTGGCTTAATGTGGCAGACTGAGAGCAAGCAAGTCAAAGACCAATTTGCTTCCTTTGCGGGCAAAGAGAAGGAGCTGCACAGAGTGCTACATCCCGACTACAAGTTTTGCCCACAAAAGAAGAAGAGAAAGGACTAATAGGCCTAGTGATGTGTTTGTTTACGTTTTTATTGATTTGTGAATGTTGTTGTTTAATACTATTTATTATAATACTTTATTGATCTTGACCCAAAAACAGAAATGAGAAGGACAGATTCTGCGAAAAAATAATTTTGATGGGTGCAGGGGCAGCTTAATTCTACCAGACCCGATAGATCGAGATCTGGGAGTTTTCTAATCCTAGATCGCCAACAGTGATTTATTGCGTGGAACAAACCTCAAATCAAATTATCAGAAAGCTTTGGTCCTTAATATTTTGTTTTCTTGAATATTATAATATATTTTATTGGTAAATATATTATATTCATTTTGGACGCTTGCCTGTCAATCTTAGTTCAGTCCAATTCATTCCACAGTGCTGCCTGTTTAATCTATAGCTATAGTACCTACATTGCTGATGATAATTGTAACAAGAGACCGGCTGGTCCCATTCCAGTTATGCAAGGGTCTTTCTACTGCCAAACCTCAAATTCTGAGGAAGTTTAGACTTATAATGAGTGAAGGTTAACTTTGTGATACGCGTTGATATTATTGGTTGAAAGAGTCGCATCAATGCTAAATACTAATATTGAATGGGTCTGCTTTCCTAAGGATTTTCATCGTGAGTCAGAATCAAAGTAATGAACTTCAATACCAAGACTCTTTAACAATCCTACTTTGGAGTAAATTAGGCTAGTTGCCAATTAACACGCCCTACAAGCAAATATAGTCTGCGAACTAGCAGCTAGTATTGGAGGTCACGTACACCACCTCTTGCATAAATAGACCTAGTTGAAGATCCATGACTTTTTCAACTCCACAGCCAAACCTATCCTGGTTTTAGTTCTCAATGGTTTTGAGCCTAAAAATTGCTCGGCTTGAGTATTGTCTCGTCACTATTGTCCGTCCTTTAAACTACTGGCAATATGTGTTGTATCGAGTGATGGTTCAGCCGCATATAACCTTGATTTGCTTTCTGTGTCGTCAGGGCGGGGTGTAGGTATGATATTTTAGTTTTATTTCCTATCTGTCTTTGGCAATATAAAGAGCCACATTGCACATGTGAAAATGAACTTAGGACTAAATAGCAAAATAGCTATATTTTGACAACTATCTCATGAACAGTTATTGCTGTTCACTGTTCACAGTTCACTGTTCACTAGCTAGCTAGCCTATAGCCAAAGGCTTGGTGTGAAAAAGTGATATCTCTCACTGCACAACTGTAGAAACTGCTCTCATTTACAAATCAATCACGTGATATGTTGTAGTTTCCAACCATGAACCTTATTTCTATAATTTCTTTTTCAAATTATTTTGTGTTTTGTCATGACAACACAAAGTACTGTGACGACAGTGTCAGTGTCGCCTTCAAAATTTAATCTCACCTTAACCTTATTCGATTCATCATATTAATTATATATATATAGGGGGCAAGGGCTAACTTCATTAGAGTAACATTCTTGGAATTCGTATTTATTTGCTTAAGTCATCATAAATGCCTAGCTTATAAATTAAAATAATGTCATATATAGTTATATCCGAAGACATAGTTAGTCATATACGTTGCTTGGCTATCAAAAATTTTGCTGATAATTACCTTCCCTCTTATAGGCCTAGGCATTTAAATCATTATCTCCCCACAGCCCTTCCATGCAAATTACTCTAGGTGGCGGGCCTTCGTAGGTTAATTGGTCTGATCAGTTATTGTTCGGGTTGAATTTGGATTCATGAATTCGTGCTCCGGATTAACAGCTCCGAGATCGATACTTTTCCATTCCGTATATCTTGCGAAGGCGTTTTTTTTTTGTTTCCATTTGCTTCAGGATATTCCATTCAATAAACTTGCCATTGCTATATACCGCGCAGGCGGCGTGCCTATCATGACGATCACTACACATAGTGGCACGTACCGGAGTCGCCTCAGTTTGTCTCGTAACACAGCTGTTGTTTTGCCCTCCGCCGTCACGTCACCATTCAAAATTTTGATCATGATAACATATATTGCAACTACTATAGCGCTGTAGCGTTTTTTGCGTATTCTTCATGGCTATGAGCATGCAGCAGATGTGAATGCATGGTTTCGTTCAGTACATGAGAAGGTATATATCTCTATACATATATTAGGCATGCGACACACGCATGCACACCTTCGCTTACCTCCTTCTAGCTACGATATCCAACTGAAATGCGAGCGAGTCAGGCCGCATGTTTGTACATTGGCATGAGCATGTTCCTGAATGTCACCAAAAAACTGGGTACATGAGAAGATGGCTGCATCATAGGTTGGAGTAATGAGCTCTCTTTTTTCGTAACTTATCTCGACTCAGGTCTAGAGAAACAATATTTCAAACACTTAAATCCATCTTTAAATCAAGCATCCATTGAATCAACTTATGAGAAGAAGTAAAATAATGGAGGCCTAGACGGAACGACAGTATTCTGAGATTTTCTCATGACGAATTCCAACATGGAAGTACTACAAAGTTTAGCGTACTATATTCAACAGACAAAATAAGGAAATTTCACTATATCTCTATCTAGCATTGGAATTCCACCAGTCTAATGCTTCACTGCAGCGCTAGTTTCAAGAGATGTGGTTTGTTTTGATATAGAGCTTGCTCATCGACTTTTCAGCAGGTTGTCAGTACTTGTTCAATATTTTTGTAATGTTGGGTTTTGGCCGCAGCTTTTAACAACATTTCAATACAGTGAAAAAATACGTCCATTGCAACTTCTTTTTGCGTAACGTTAGGTTTTATTGGATCATTTCTAATTGTATGCCTGTCATTTTCAGGAGAAGTGAGCCCAGAGCTCGCCAGAAAAGAGGGTTAGTTAAGAGTCCCTTACAAATTTAATAATATTGATAGAGCGTTACAACTTCCCTTGGACGATTTTCCTGTATACAATATCAGTTGAGTGCCTGGACTGTATCATGATCAATTTGTGGTATGTTCATGCAGGATGCAATTTTCCTTATTATAAGGTTTGAACTGTGCCTTTGGCAGACCTACATATGGATTTCTCTAACACAATTGGAAACTCTATATATAAGCCCTGCTTTCCATATATGAATTGTCAATACGCTGTAATTCCGTAAAGCCAGTTTTACGACGTCAATTCAAACGTTGACTTTAGTAGAAGTCAATCAATGGAAAGCCGTGCATATTAGAAATACCCATATTGACTTGAACACGTACTTTTAATTTTCGTAAGTATGATTAATTTAACCCATCTACCTACCCCACCCATAATTATACTGAATTCATAGTTTAACGGATAGATGGACACCCTAGTTAGAGATCAAGCTGGAGCTCTAGACCCGAGACTCAAGACTGGACTCCCAAGGCGTATTGACTTACCAGCTGTATTACTGTAAGATCCAGCATCTCAAGTCCCATGTATAAGAGAGCAAACCTCACTGTTTTTGATTCCTTGTTCGATCTCTTCTACATTCAATTGACCTGCTAAATGTCTTTATTTTCTCGGTTATAGTCCAATATATTGAATGCTATTGACACACCTTGACTAATTTTATCAATGCCCATCTTTCAGTTCTACAAAAGTGGTATAGTGATCTGAGCTTCAGTGGAGCATTTATGTAGAAAGGCTTCTTCATCGGTGGCTATAGGGTGACCATATGTTGCATGTAGATTGATCACCAGCATACCTGCTATGTAAGTGTTTTGTGGTAGATATATCTTCCAACTATATGCGAAGGGAGATCCAAGCATTGTGACCATTTTCGTTAGTAATGTTCCACTTTGTCTTACGTTATGAGACAAGGTGTTGAAAAGAAGATAGGCCTACGTACTGTTTTCACGTTCAGGATTGTAGCAAACCTCCATGCCATTGAGTTCAGCTAATAGCCGCTTGGCTTTCCAAGTTGAGAGCCATGAGAGCTAATGAGAGCTAATCTAGGTATTTTATGACATATGAGCTCTAGAAGAATTGTCAAATCAAGAACCTGATTCCCACTTCAAACCATACAAATAAGTACTTAATATATTAAAGTGATTAATAATTGATTATGTTTTAGGTGGAGATATTCGCCAGAATCAGTGAGATCGCAATTAATGTCCAAGAAGGAAAACAAATGCGAGTACTGCAAGGGTATAAGCTCAAGGTCAAGCTTAGGCGCGAAGAGCTCTAGAGCCCGGCCTTGAATAGAAAAAGCAACAGATCAAGGTCCAGTGTTTAAGCCGCTTTTACAGACCACTTATGCGGGCCGGGACTGGGACAGGAGGCTTCTAGTTCCGTGGAGGCCTATATGAAATGTACAATTCAATGATTTTTAGACTAAGACAGAAAAAGACAATGAAGCGAAGGCCAACTCTTTCTCGTGACTTGAGATGTAAGCAATGTTCAAGATTTTGGGACAATAATTGCTGAGGGTTACAAACACATATTCTTCCAAGCCAGCTATAGAATAGACACCCATCAGTTATTGAACAAGGGCTGAAATGTATACACTTGAGAAGCAGATCAAAGAAAGATTATATGTTATATAGCTCTTTATCACTAAAGAAGTTTCTTAGACGCCTAAAGGGTATATTTGCAACTATCATTAAGTGAGAAAATTCTGTTGCTATTGTCGCTTGCAATGCTCGAATCAGTCTCATATAGGCCCTTTGAAAAGTCCAGGGACTAGTTAATAACTTTTACCAAGACTATAGCTCATGAAAGCATTAATTAAACTAGTTTAATAATATGAAAATCTCGCGCATTGAGTCAACTGTTTTGGTAAGTCCGGGAGCCAATGCTGTTTGCTCTTTGATTGTTCTCTTATGCACTGGTCTTTCTACTGACGATCTTTATGCTTAAACTTATACCATACTGACCACTTTTGGCAAGGCCTCTTATGCAACGAACCCAAATTTTGTGGAGTCAAGACAGTGATTGCTTATTTCTAAGTGTTTTGGGAGTAGAATAATTGATGAATCGAGAGTAAAAGCTTATAAATATATATTATTAGCAACAAAGTGAAGGGACATAAATACCAGGTCTCTACAGAAAAGATTAAAACCCATGCAGAAGCTTGGATTCGGCCAGGTGAAGTCCAAAAGAATGCTTGTCCAGCCTACAACTCTTCATTTAATGTTCATCAGGTCCCTTTTGTACAAAAGCTCAGATTTGAGAATGTGAAAATTACGAATTCTCTCACCCACGTCGCGATCTTGAAGGTTTTAGCAATCACCGTCTATTTCAGAAACGATATATAGCAACTCATGAATAGGAAAGGCTAGTTGAGTCTGATCTCTGAACGACTCAAAACAGTCAAAACAAAGAGTATCAATCAGGACAAAATCTCGAGTCATTTGCTTCTTTTAGCATTGAAGGGCGCAAAATGAGAAGCAAGCTCGTCCAAAGAAGGTTGGTGTACATGAGCCAGATCAACATCCCTCTTTCCTGAAACCGCTAGATCTTGGAAAAAGAAGGTCTGAAAGTATACTTCAAATGGAATTTTTATGAGAATAATCAATATAGGCCTAATCAAAGTGCACTAAAGAGAGGCTGTCTTCTTGACAAACAACGAGCTACAAGAATCGGGAGACCTATAATTCATCTTAAAGTACATCTGGCTTATTTTAGTGTAGCTATCGGTATATCTCGAAACTAATAATACGTACTAACTGGCTAATAAACGTGACTTATATGAGCAAGACAAAATAAGGGTGCTGGTTTTGACAATTGATAATTGAAGATACTAATCGTTTACAGGTAAATGGTTGGATATGGTAGTTGGAGCTAATTGATAATGGTTGAATAAGAAAACGATCAAGGTAATAAAGAAGGCTCACATAGCAACACAGCAAGCTAATAGGCTGTGCTTTGCCTAGTAAATACTATCTTATCATTTTGGTTCAAGCAAGCTAACTAGCTAGTGCTCGCATTACTCATTCGTCTACCTTCTAGACCCTTCACTTTTTAAGCTCGTACCTGGAACCCTCTCCGGTAAATCGGTTAGCCAAAACCTTGTGAAAACTTTATAACAATCTTGAAACCTACGGACCCCAGCAGTTGGACCCGAGTCTTCAATTCTTATTCCTGCTACATATGAGTTGGAATTATCTATGTAGATAAACCTGCAAAACTTCAAACTACAGACTAGATATATAAAACTAAAGTAGTTTTAATATATTTCTTGCTTTCCTTCTGTAGGAAATTCAAATTTCATTATATTGCTGAGCAATTGTATTTTGAGCATTTTAACGAGGAAAGTCGTTCGAATTCAGACCCATCATCACCATCGGCACTAAAGATTGAAGTAGATCATAAGCGACTCCATTCCTTCTCTCGCTGTGAAATTTCACGTTAGGCTCTTTTGCGTGAGACAATGGCTAGCAAGATTGATTGGCATAATGGAAAATCGTTTCTCAAGGGCTTTGAATTCTTGGAACATTAAACTCTTTTCAATCTCTTGCATCTTGACTAGTCTTGCCATCTGCGGCATGACAATGTATGTTCTTACCCAATTTGGTTTTACTTCTTTCATTAGCAATACCATATCGGGAAGACCGATGCACTTGACTGTTTTGAGCGCTTTAGATATTGAAAGAACCAAACTTAAAAACCAAAAACAGACCCCGCGGCCGCGAAGTCAACATTAGAAATATATTAAAAAGGCTTATAATTGGAATCTAATAGGTTCTAAATGAAATCTATTGCATATAGCTACTGCTACCCAAATGCAATGCATGCTCAGACATCGAGCATAATAGAGATATTGCGTATACGAGCTAGAGTAACTGTTACCGGAGCTCCATTGGAACAGCAAACTAAGTTCATGACTTTCTAAACTGAGCGGAGATCACCTAGCTTGGTGTCAATTTTATGGACTTGACTGACTATCTAATATTATTCATTAATATCAGTTATAGCCCTATAGGTTATCATCAGTTTTGCTTCAATTCCAAATACATCTAGCACGCCCAACCCCAGAAAATCATCATCTCCTAAACAGGACTAAACCAATTTCTCTAAAATTCATTATTTCTAGCTAGCTAGCCTTGAATGAACAAGTCATCTATCACAAACCTAGCGTCTTAATTAATTTGCTTACCATTAAATTTGCTTTATTATATATATACTATACCAGAGATACCAGTTGTAATTGAAGTTGCGTTTGAACTTTTGAAATCTATTCGCCCGCCGCCGACCCCGCCAACTGGATCAATTAGAGTAAAAGTGGTGTTCTCGAATTCGATGAATACAGACTTGGATGCTCAAAAAAATCCATTCTGATGTATTCAGCTTCAATTTCATACTACATGACTATGGATATTACGCGCATGATTTAGTAGATGTCAATTATAAAAGATTAATTGTTACGGCACTCTGCAAATAGTTGAAAATAGGTATGAAAAGATCCGAGGTTACTATAGTTATTTGTTGCTGTTTGTTTACAATGGAAAGAAAAAGAAAAAAGTCTTTGCGTTAAAATGTACTCAAACATTTTACGTCTTGTGTGCGCTGTTGTGATGTTCATATGGTGATCCATGGATAAGAATCTCGCGCGATGGTAAATTGACAGTACGTAGGATAACCAACGGTACTCATTTGATTTGTACCATGCAGCATTTTTAATGGTTCCACCTAAGCTTCCAAATTGCTTAAATTTTTTGGGTGTCTGCGGTGGGTGTTCAAGGTACCAGTGCCGTTCTAGGTCAACACTTTGAGCGATGAACGTATTTTGCTGGTTAAGCGAATATGCACAGTCGTAATGTGTTCACAAAACCAGTGATATAGGTTTTAAAAGAAAAGCTTTGAAGCCCTAAAGCTCCTCCGGGTTATGGTGTAGAAGAAAGCACTGCTATATGGTGTGACTCAAGGCTGTTATTTCTTAATAGGGCTGGCATGAAGCATTGACGTCACGTTTAACTTAAAATCTTGTACGTTATTAGACCTGCAGTGACGACCATTTAGTAGAATTTATACGAGGTTGGTGGTTCATTGCATGCAATTGAAATGATGGAACAGCGTGGTATATTATAAGACTCTGCCAGCATATCGTAACATTAAAATTTACAAATATTACCTATACACAAAACGTAATTAATTAATGGATTTGCGTCAATCATATCCTCTACAAGTATTATTTTACTTCCTTCCATGCAAGTTGCACAAGTATGCCTTGAACTGGAATAGGCCTCGGTGCATGTATGCCAATGGGATATTGGGGGTGTCCCTGACTTCCTATTTCATGGTCTACAAAGTTTAAAAGACTACTTCCTGCACTCTGCACGGCATTATACAGTAATAATGCATGCTCACTTTATAGATGCACGCGTACTATGCTTTTAAACTTTCAAATGCATGAGCTCGTCTAAATTCATAGCCCAACAAAAAACGTAGTAACCTTCACGTAGTGAGACAATAGCGCAGCACTACTGGTTGAATCAAATAGTAGTTTCGGCATCTATGAATTTTTCTCGAGTCATTCATAAAGCGGGTGGGTGCATTTCGGTGTCTGTTGTCCTGATATATATCATTAGTTGAACATCTCTTCATCCTACCATGTTCAAATAGTAGATACAGTGAAGAAGCATTCATTATTCTATTAACATACGAGGGAAACGGTTTGAAAGTGGCTTAGTTTCGCATCACTTGTGTGCCATCTTGAAAAGTATAAGCTTTCAATATTGATATATGTTATCTAGCAGAAACTTGGCAAAACGGCAGTTATTATTATTATGCAGATTTTGCACTTCAAGGTTGTTGAAATATCCTTCTGACTTGAAATAATTTACAGAGCACAGTATGATGGGACTATCTGATATTTAATTATATATTATCATTATCAGTGATTAACATGTCTATTACAACATAACGCTTGCAAAACTTTGCCCCATAACGCATGCTCTTGAAAGCAATCGGCCAACCTAAGGGTTGTTTTGTTTCTAAATCTATATATGCATATACAGTTACTATCTAGGTTGAATGTCTTGCAGTATTAATTAATGTTCCACCATATATATAATCAATTGATATATTATATGCTTGATGATTTCATTCAATTTAAAAGGTAAGAAGTCCTTTAAGAGTTCAAAGATGGACCAATACACCTAGTACTGCATAATGGTTCGACAATTAGCCTGTTAGCATTGCCAGTTTTGAAGCTCACAGATATTTTTAAGTATTTCAGCAACGAAGAAAAGACGGAAAATGTGAGACGGTTTCCCCTTGAAAACGCAAGAAAATAATATCTTTTACAACTAGTACTGCAAGTCCACTCAACAATCAGCTCATCTGAAGTAATGCAATGTAGGATTTTCAAGGCAATTGCCATTACTCAACATCTCTTTAATCTGCATGATTTCACGCCACGGCCTTTGAAGTATATATTTATTTAAATGCGGAAAGCCTTTCCTGCAAGATCAACTTGTCAACATTATTTATTTTGTGTGCAGATACAGCAAAACCATCACGCCGATCTGATGATTTCAGTCGAGGAGAAAAATAGAGTTTACTTACTTTGCATCATTTATCAAACCAATTGCATATATTTGCTAGGTGTATGCTAGTTGAGATCATTATAACTCACAAGTAATATTGAAAAACACTTAGCCAACGTCAAAAGTCTTCTAAAGCCGGTTCAGGATTCCCATAGACAAAAGGCAATTGGCGGCAATGATAACTTGAAAAGTGGATGCGTCTGCTTCTCCATATCTTTTTCTTGGATGAGGTAGCAGTACAGATCAGAATAAATAGATAGTTCTTCTGATTTGTGAAGGTTACTTACAATTGCCTTTTAATTTGGCAAAGTTGACCCACAGCAATGTGCAATTATAGCTGCTCAAAATTTGATTGAATACCGAACACTTTATTTACCAATCCCGAAGTTGGTTACTTGAAAGTAAACCTAATGGAACATTTTTTTCACAATAGGAAATAAGCGCAGTAGCGGTTAAACTTGTCGCCTACAAAAAGTACCAGCTTGCAAATGACCTTCAAAGTATGATTGCATGTTCTTGATTAAGGTTACAAGACTTTTTTGGAAACAGTAATGACGTCCTATCTGAAAAACGTGTACGAATTTGAACGATGCAATTGTTGAAAACTCTCATGCGCATTAATATCAGTTCTGAAATGTTGTTGTCAAACTAGTCTTGTATAAACTCCACCTAGAAGATATAGTGGAGCAGTAAAAAGCTTAAATGGCTGGAGCAGCATATGACTTGACTAGGATAACAGTGGTTAGAGAACATTTTTGGCAGATACGTACAATAAATTACATGACAGAACTCTCTCTAAATATTAATGCTTATCCTGCTTTGATGACACAATCACCAAAAACAACAATATAAACGCAGTTTTTGAAGAAAGTGCCGCTGAAAAAACTAATGCCTTCAAACCCAATACAAGTCGTGCTTTGAGAATTTCCATAGACTGTTATTATTCTTGTGTAATCGTCAGTTTTAGAGTAATCATGAAACAGAGTGATACATGAAATATTGACTTGTATTTTCAGAAATCCCTTTTGTCGCTTCAACAATAATTTTATTATACTAATTCAATTTCACTGCTTAGCATTTTTCAGGAGTGTGTAAATCAAAAATCAAAAAGCCAAAATATCAAGGACTTAAACAATGGATATTTGATTAAGAAATATGAGGTTATAAGGTTAACTTGGTAGCTTTTACAAGAATTTAAAATAATGGGTAATTTCGCTTAACTCAACTAAACATTGAATACAGAAGCTTGTAGCATTTGAGCTAGATTTAGACTCAAAGGCATTAAGAATTATGCGAGTTGCATAATAAACTTCCTGTAATCAAGAATTAAAGTAAACCAGAGACGTAGAGTTTACTGCAAAAAGCCAGCTGTCTGGAAAAGTCTGAAAAGGAACCAAACCATAGTAAACGTTAAGTTAATATCTCAATTGATGTAGTTGCACTTAAACCTTACTTCAACTGTATACACCAACAAAGTCTGTTAGGCACGAAGGACCCTCCTGCATATGGATAAAGAAATTGTGACAGTTGGCACAACCCCCTGGTGAACCTAATGGGTTTGTTGAACGTTTGACCATCAGAATATTGTTCATATCCCTCCACATATATCACTGGTAGATGGATAGATAATCAAGTTAACGTTCTATGTAATAAACATCGAAGAAGACATATTCTATATACTGGTCTGATACAGACGATAACACTAAGTAACGCAATGTTAAGCTATTTTGCGAAGGTGGTTGTTTTTGTTTCCATTGCTTCAGGATATTCCATTCGATAAACTTGCCATTGCTATATATCACTAGTCATGAAGAGACACGTAAAAGTTTGATTCGTTACTCCATGCAATTGATCATACTCTAACAGTGTACACTTTGTCTATACTCAAAAAAACAGTTCACATAGCTACTGAAGTAGTCAAGATATTATTCAAGCATTGCTTGTATATTTTCATGTGAATTGGTTTACGTAAATGGGTGAAAGATATATCAACGTTGAAAGAACTTCATAAACCTTGTCTGCCTTACACAAACAGCAACAATAAGTTAATAAGGTGCCACTTGATACTGCCTTATCTTTTCCGGACTTTAGATCCTACTCGCTATTCGATATCAAAACTATCCAAGCGCAAGGGGTAGTTGAGAAGCTTTAGATAGATAGACACCAATTTAACATCTCAAGTTAAAACCATTGAAGAACACATAATATATAATAGTCTTATAGCGCCTTCCTCAGGAATTGAAATATTTTCAACGAAATCCCGTTCTAATTGACGCTTGTAAATCTTTACAATATCTAACTTGTTGCATTCTTCACAAATGCTTCCGATCGAGACAACCTCTCTTCTTTCGTTTCCCCCCATAGAACTTCTACTCTGCATAAATTATAAAAGCAAATTTAACTAAGCAATGAGTCATCATTATGTATAAATACTGTTCTTGTACAGCATTGCAAAACTTATTTCAAGAAGCTGGGCATGTAGTGTAGGGGTTATCACGTTCGCTTTGCATGCGAAAGGTCTCCGGTTCAATTCCGGACTTGTCCATACTTTTTGGAGATTTGACTCCATCTTTTAGCTGGCGATTTGTTCTCAAGATTTCGCATCAATACAGATAGCTCAATGAAATTGATATTGCTTCACTCTCGCCAAACTCAAGGTAGGCTATCAGTACAAGAGATCTCATCATGTTTCTTAGTATCTCAACCAATTTTTATTTATTATCTACCTCAGTTTAGAAATGTACTTCTACTTATAAATTAATCCTGTTCCTGGCCAACGAATGGAGTCAAATTCTTGGTTCCTTCCTCCCAGGAGAAGCCATTGCACATCTTCTGGATAGCAGAGATGACATCGCTTCTAGAGCCGCGAACTTGCTTGGTTGAGTCACGCTCACGCAGAGTAATGGAGCCATCCTTGACAGTTTGGAAATCGATAGTGACACCGAAAGGAGTTCCCATCTCGTCGTTACGAGCGTAACGCTTACCGATGGAAACAGAAGAATCATCAGCCTTAGAGGGAATTCCGAGGGCTCTCAGCTCAGCAATAATCTCGGCAGTGATAGGCTCAAATTGCTCATTGTTAGAAAGAGGAACAACAAGAACCTTGGAAGGAGCGACGAGAGGAGGGAAGGAAAGAACGCCACGGGCAGCATCCTCAGGTCTGGTCCAGAAGTTGTGCTCAAGAACACAGTACAAGATACGGCCAATACCGAAAGAGGGCTCGATGACATTGGGAGTATATTCACGAACGTGCTCCTTGCGGGTGCGCTTCTCAATGTTGATGAGAGAAGTATCAACTTCAACCTCACCCTCAACACCGTCAACCTTGCAAAGAACCTTGCCATCCTTAGCCAGAGCAGCAGCCATAGTCTCAAGTTCACACTGGTTGCGAGTGGTCAAGTAGGTCTCAATCTTAGGAGCATCCTTTCTGAACTTGGGTCCGAACTTCTTCTTTTCAAGGTCAACCTCAAAAGCCTCAACGACAATTGGCTCATCCAAAGTCTCACGCACAACAAGCTTTTCCTTGGTTCTGGCAGCGTGAACAGTCAAGTCGTAAGCGGATCTGTCGGCACATCCGACACACTCGATCCAACCGTAAGAACACTGAAGCTCAGCGTCCCAACAGTCAGCAGCGTAATGGGCCATTTCGTTGGCCATATGCTGTCTGAATCTCAATCTTTCAGGGTCAACACCAATCTTGATGAGGAACAGATAGATTCTACCCAAAAAGTAACCGAGAGTCTCGTTGTCAACCATTCCAGAAGAAACAGCCTCACCAATAGTCACCTCAGCAATGTCAGTCTTTCCAGCAGATTGAACATCCTTGGACAAGAATCTAAGCTTGATATTCTCAACAGACTTGAATCTCTTGTGCTTCTTGTTGGAGGGGTCAACGAAGTGCTCGATCTCAGCCATAAGGAATTCACGAACACGCAGCAGACCAGCACGAGGGGAAATCTCGTTACGGAAGGACTTGCCAATAGAGGCAGATGCGAAAGGCATCTTCAAGTTATTGCACTCCAAGAGCTTGCTGAAGTTCAAGAACTGGCCCTGAGCAGTTTCAGGTCTCAGGTAACCCTTGAGCTGGCCAGAGGGTCCAATGGCAGTCTCGAACATGAGGTTGAAAGCAACAGGAGGGGCAAGAGGGCCACCAGTAGAGGGGTTTGTGATCTTGTACTTCTCAATGATTTCACCAAGTTCATCACCAGAGAAGCCATCAATCTTGGCCAAAATGGTCTCGAACTCTACGACAGTCTCGTCGTCAAGCTTGACAGCCTTAATCTCCTTGACCTTCTTCTTTCTCTTCTTCTTCTGATCATCCTCCTCAACAGGAGCAGCAGCCTCACCGCGAGCCTCGAGGTTTCCCTTGAGGCGGCTCTCAAGAACCTCTTCAACGAGGTGATCAGCTCTAAAAATTTCACCAGTAGCCATATCGCGGCACATGTAGTCAGAGAACTTATCGACATGACCAGAGGTCTTCAAAACCTCGTAGGGAGTAAGCATGGTAGTGTCAACCTCCTGCATATCCTCCTCAAGAACAAAGTGCTTTCTCCAGGCATCAACAATGTTAGCTTGGAGAGAGCATCCAGGTGGGCCGTAATCATAAAGGCCAGAGACACCTCCATAGATGTCAAAAGCGGGGCCGTAGAAGAATCGACGCTTGAGAACAGCCTCAATGGCCTCACGGGAAAACTCCTGGTTAGCGGGTCTAACAGAAGCCATTTTTCGTGGTTTTTTTAGTGCTTGGGCAAATTGAGCAGAGTAACTTGTAAATGTCTTGACCTGAAGCAGACCAGAACAAAATGAAGTCGAGTAAAGATTAGCGATCCGAGGGTGAAAAACCCTTAAAAGTTGACTTTGATACACCGTTGTTACTGATAACTTAAGAGATGTGAAAGTCCTATTGCTTCACAAAATGAGAGAACGTGCAACGATTGTTGTGAAAGGAAGAAAAACAGGTCAGGAAGAGATCAAGGGTGCAAAAAAATAGAGGAAAAAAAAAAAATGGAGTCAACAGTCACGTGATTGAAAAATGAATGAAGAATTATTTGGTTGATCGAGTGTGGATGAGGTCGATGGATATTTAAGGGATGCAAGAAGTCAAAGAGTCATGATGCTACATAATAATACAAGTTATAACAAGGACTACAAGAGGGGATAATAAATAAATTCTCTGACAAGAGAAGAGGGGTCTGTGAAGGGTAGAGGGGTAGTGGTAAGCTTGAAAGCAGTGAGCAGTAAGCACCCGACTAGTATTTGTGTTTAGTGGAATAATCTATGGCATAGAGTTAGTATCATGATATCAAAGAATGGATAGGCTAGCTTACCCTTTGGACTAACAACAAGACCTTTGCCTTTGCGAGCCCCTCTATAGATAACCTCAAAGATGTCGATGAGCTCCTGCTTGTCGTCCAGAACCCAGTTGATTTTGTTGTTGTTACCAGTTCCAAAGTCACACAGCATATGCTTATTCCGGTAGAAGAACATGACAGCCATGGGATCGTAAAGCTCATAGATTTGATTAAACGCAGGTACTTCGTCAATATCACACAGGTAGATAACGGCAAAATTGCGAACCTTTTCTGCAATATTGTATAGCACCTCATCCATTCGCATGCACTCAGGGTCCGAGTCACGACCAAATCGAATGACCACCAGTCGATCTTCTTCAGATAAAATGGCCTGGTCAACGTGCCATCCTGTGTGCAAATGAGGTAACAGAATGGATCCCATGGTTGGAGTAGTCGATGTGGTGAGCTCTGGGTCTTCTCAAGATTAAAATGGTGGGGGGAGTTGGAAGTTTTTTTTTCCGTGATGTATACCAGCACAGTTTCAACCAGATGGAAGCTGAAATCAAGAAAACTTTTACAGAATTACAAACATCGGCCGAAAGCTTTGATGAAAATATTAATGGAACGGTTTGCAGATATCAAAAAATAACAATTTCACACTAATTATGTACATGTAGAAAAGAAATAAAACAACTAAGCATGGAATCTTGCTTATTTCTTTCCACGTCTTTTGCCAGCAAGTTTACCACCAGATTGAACAGGGATAAAGTCTTTCTCCATCAGCTCCAAGTAGTCTTCCATTAATGAAGCACGAGACTTGGACTCTGCAGGTTTGCTAGCCGGTTCTTCAGCAGCTACAGCCTTGGTCTCCTCTGCCTTTGGTGCAGCAGCAGACGGGGCCTCAGTTCGTTCTCCCGAGTCCGCACCATCAAAAAATCCGTATTTCTGCTTAAACTTGGCAAGTCTGCCCGTGGCGTCAGCCTCGATGGCCTTCAAGTTGGTTCTTGAAGGGTTCCAAACAATGTTGTTGCGCTGATCAGCCAGGTATCTCCATTCGACTCGTGGGTACTGTGACCGTCTAACAAATGTTGATCCGTCGGAGAGCTCTACTCGGCAGTCGAATTTGTAGTAAATGGCAGGTCGCGTCTTGCCAGGGGTCAACTTGCGCTGCACTCGTTTGGTCAGAACACTCTTGCTGCCACCAGGGATTGCATAGTGTCGAACCTGGTTTGAAAATGCGTCTGAAACAGCCAAAGACTGACTTCTTAAAATGACCTTGCTGTTGCTCAGTAGATTCGACATCTTGAACAGTACTGATGAGCAGACTTTATTGAAATGCAATGCAGTTAGTGAAGCTGAATTTTTTTTCAAAGGTGGTGATTTCATTGGGTCGAGTTTTTCAAGATCAATCACGTGATAATATATCTTTGGCCCTATGTACTAAGGTCACAAATATACTTGATAAAGACGGAAACTTTCCTGTGGACAAAAAACCGAATGAGAGTTAATTACTTTACTACTTTTGTGTTCTGTTGCTTTGCTGAACGTATCCAAAAAGGTCTTGCACTTTTGCCGAGTCGTCAATTGTTGTGGCTGAAACTTCTGAGTGAGTTTTTGTAGTACTTGACTCTGCCAGAGCATTTTCTGAACTCTGTAGCTTATCTGCAAACTCCTGACCAACAACAATGTCTTCCTCATCAAGATCGGACTCAAACATTTGGGTGTCATCTTGTTCGGCATCAATAGCTTTGTCTACTTCTGTACGCTCTTTATTGAGGATTTCTTGTATTTTGGCCTCGCTCAATTGAACACCATCAAGGCAAGCCTGAGCTTTAGCTCGAAATAACGAGACGATTCTCTCGTATGGTAGATTCTCCATCCAACCGTCAACAATATCAGGTGTTTCCCGCACAGGACAGTTTTCCAGCAGCTCTTTCAGCTGAGGTTCCGTGACATCGCAAAGCTGAAAATGCGATCCAATTGGAACACTCTTGCCGTCAAACTCATAAGGAAGGGCTTCATTTCGTCGAGTGCGCTTTGTTTCCTCCTCTTCAGCACCAACTAACCTGAAGAACCTGGTTTGGTAGAATCTGTACTTGGGATCTGATCGCGGGTCAATCCCATATTTAATTACTGCAGAACGCCATGGGCCACCTCTGAATGCATATGCTACTCTATGAACAGCAAACTTTATTTCTCTTCGGCAATTTGGAGAAACATGATACTCCAAAGCTCTTCTTGTCCAGATTGGGCGCTTTTCAAAGAGTTTGACAAGCTCTTCATAGCATTGAAGAGCCAAACCAGTGATGGGTTGTTTTTCAAGTTCTTTCAATGGGCCCGATGGTGTAGGGTCCTCAGCCGAAATGAGGATGGCGTGTAGTTTCTGAGCCGACTGAACATTTATAATCTTGGAACCACCCTGACCATCGTCCACGACCATCAACCCAGAATTTTGACGGTATCCGTAGTAATACGGATATGGCACAGGAGAGAATTTCGGGGGTGGGAGAATGTCAAGATCTTCACTACTCGTAAAAGGTTCATTTGTGTCCAAAACTAAGCTTTTGATATTTTCGACTGGGTATGAAAGTTAGCGGCATGTCAATGCAAGTCATGTCATAGATTCTTACTGTTTCCTGACATGATTGAATCCTTCATTTTTTGAGCAAAGGCTGAACCTCTCGTTAGATATTGAAAATCAGCCATTTCTAAAACACTGTTAGCCTGTTTTTCAGAATCATAGTATATACATACCTCGAAACCTGTAATTAGTCTCAATGATATATTTTGGTACAGCCGTGTAATCGTTTTTAGAAAGCTGAATGGCTTTTTGAATATCTCCTTTCGCATCTTCAAGCGCCTTCTTGGGCAGTTGGATTTCGAGAAGGATATTTTGAGTCTTAGAGGCGTTGGAACGAATGGGGTGCTCGAAAGGGTCGCCAGGTCTATACCTTAATTCTAGTTGATCTTCTCCACGACTCGTGCAAACCTATGGAAAAGGCAATGTTAGACTGTTTCGAAATCAGAGTCGCGTTTGGCCGTACCCTGCTCAGCGTGGTGGTTCCTCCTAGAAGATCTACCGCTTTGTTTATATTCACAACTTTGCCAGGAAACTCAATGGCAGTGACGTGCGGGCAGTCGAGAGAATGGAGCTCAGCCAACTTCGGTCGAGATTGAGCTCCATTTGCAGTACCGTTAGATGCCATGGTTATTGAGTGAAGAGTCGTTGTGTTTTACTGTCAGCGCCAGATAAGATGTTGGTTTCTCTTCAGTAGGCGGAGTTTGGTGGGAAAGGGCAATTATAGTTTTTACAAATTGCCAGCATCTTTGATCTAACATTTATTTGAGCCATCCCACGTTATACAAAATGAACGTCGAGGTCAATCCTAACGAAGATACTGAATGGAATGATATTCTTAGGGCGCACGGTGTTATTCCAGAAAGAGCACCGTCTCCCACTGCTCAGCTAGAGGCGGCCTTGGAGGAATCGATTCAAAAGGCACAAGACAATAGGTTAGAAGACAAAACGCTAGACGAGCTGGAAGCTTTAGAAGACGAGGAAGATGAAGCTTTTCTGGAAACCTACAAACTCAAGCGTATGGCTGAAATTCAAAACCTGGCTTCCAAAGAAAAGTTTGGATCGCTCCAATCAATCTCCAAGCCAGAGTACACTGACGAAGTGACCAACGCCTCCAAGAATGACGTTTACGTTTTACTCCACATCATGTACCCTGGTGTTCCGCAATCAAAATTGTTGACAGGTCTATTCCGAAGGAGCGCAGAAAAGTTTAGAGATATCAAGTTTGTCGAGATCGATGCACGACAAATCAACGAGAACTATCCCTCGACCAACTGCCCCACTATTTTGGTTTACCACAATACCAATGTCGCTAAGCAATACGTTACTCTCGCCCAGCTTGGTGGTAACTCTACTACTTTATCTGATATTGAGGAGATGCTTATTTCCCTAGGTGCAGTGAAGGATTCGGACAGACGGTTGATCAAAAATGAAGATGATGGATTCAAGCCCACCTACAGTTCTATCAGGACTTCTAACCTGAATAAGGCAGACAGTGATGACGACGACTTTTACGATTAAATTGCACAATCGGTATTATTGAAATGATTTATTGAATAAATATGAAGCCATTAATATGATCTAAGTCACTTGAAGGAAAGACAGAAACAAAATTAAATGAATAACGCCAAAAGGAGTGAAATGAAATGCCAAAAGATAAATATTTTAAAAGTGGTCGTAATGCTCGTGTTTGATGGGTGAATGATCACTGTCATAGGATCTTTCAGAAATAGGTGTTAGAGAAGAGCGTCCAGGTAAAGAAGGTTCAGGGAGGTCCTTGAAAAAGGCGCCATAGTTGAGTTCTGCAATTTCAGCAGCCGTTAGATTTTCGGTAGAAAGGATAGAAGAGCTGCTAGATATAGATCCAGGAGCAGACGCAGATGAAGAGGTAGATGATGTTTTCGACAAGGAAGATGAAGAAGAAAATAATGTCACAGTTGCAGTATCTGGAAACTTGATAACGCTGGATTGACGTCTCAGATCTTGAGGGCGGTTGCAGTGACTACCAGAGTAAGACTTGGCTCTTCGAAGACCAAAACTGCATTGTATTTTTGCTGACTTCAAGTGATTGGGCTCCGCATCATACTCGTCATCCATATCAGGAGGAATGGCATTGACTTCATCTAAAAGGTTGTCGTAGTTGTAATCTTCATCACCATCGGATACTCCGTCATTCTCAAATGAAGGACCATCAACAAATGCAACTGGCTCCACTTTGGCCCAAGCGTGTAACATTGGAGGAATATTGTCAGTTGCAAAGTGCGAGGAGTACTCTTTTTCTTCTTCATCAGCTTGCACAGACATGTATTCAACTTCAGAATCGTCAGAAAACTGGGTTGAGAGACGTAGAGGGGCAACAGGGTTTCCAAGCTCATAAAGGTTCGTAGATCCTAATGAATTTGCAGGTTTCAGATATGGATGCTCAACTGGAGTATCAAGAGAGGTCATTCCAAAGAGATGGCCATCATCCTCTTTGAAATCATCTTCATCGTCATAGTCGTAATTATAGGAGTCCAAAAACTCCTCTTCATCTGAATAATAGCCAGAAACTGATGCGTAGTCTTCTAGCTGATAGCTATGTTTCTCATCAGTATGGAGATCCACGGAAGGTTTATGAAACCTGATGGAAGTATTCCTTCCCATGCGAGCTTCTTCTTCGAAAGAAAACTCAGAATGGGTGTCGTACTCATACTCGGTACCGTTGACAGGACTGTACGCAGTAGATGAAGGATCGCTGCCTGATTTTTCAATGGAGAGAGCAGGTGTCGACATTGATTCATTCTGATTGATGATCTCACTGACTGGAACAGGATCAATAGACTCATCCTCCTTAGTCTCTCGAATCATGGTACTAAGCTCTTTCTTAAGATCAAGAAGATCAAGTACAGTGTGTTCATTGTAACGGCTGAGTTTTTCGTGACTCTCAGCACTATTTTCGTTGAAAAGACAAATGCCTAAAGGTGTAGACTTGAAAGAATCACCGCTTGACATATAAGATTCTTTTCCTTCAAGAACCATTGTTGAAGATATGGACGGAAGCTCCTTTCCCAATAAATTGGTTGGAGAGGAATCGAATGCGTCATCTTGGAACATATAGATACCCAAAGGTGAGATTGGTGATGAAGGATTCGTATGAGGATTTGCAGTCGTATTACTGCTACTATTGGTATTGAAATTAGCAGCCAGTGGTGAACATACTGGCGTTGGCTGAAATGGAGGAGAGGTCGAAGGAGTTGAACCCCAGTCATGGGTACGTGTACCAAAAATAGAGCCTGCTTCTTTATATTCTTCTGCGGAAGGAACGTAGTCGTGATCCTCTGTGCTTGCTCGTCTTCTTCGAATATAACTCATAGGGTTGAGCTTTTTCAGCGAAGAGCTAGAAGAGGCAGTGATTAGACCGCTGGCTGAACCAGGCGAGAACATGGCGTTGGGCGGCCCGCTGAGATACCGAGGCGAGGTAGAGGTAGAGGCTGAGGGTGACCGTGAATCATAAGCAGGACGAAGAGAAGATGTTAAAGTAGGTGTCGTAGGGACTGGAGGAAGAGTAGCTGGAGCGCTTGACTGTTGAGTAAATGTTTCTGATTTTGCTTTAATGGACAAAGGAAGTTGCAGAGGAACACTGATAGCTCCACTTTTGGGGTCTTCCACTTGTATCTCTGAAGCACCCAAGGACTGGGCCTTTGTATGTGACTTGATAAAAGATCGCATTTGCTAGTTGAAGAGGGTTCTTGGATTGCTGTTCTTTAAATAGATGTCAAGGAAAAATGAGATAAAAGACAAGGGGCAAAGAGTAGATGAAAGAGCAGATATCGAGAACTAGGTGTAGGTTGTATATAATTTGTTGGTTCTCAAGCGACTGTTCAGCTGCAATTATCCATTGGTTCAACAACCACTGAAATAGTCAGTTCAATTCGCAGGAAACAACGTTGTAATGAAGCTGTGGGTGCCAAAAGACAAATTCAAAAGAAAGGGAAATCCAATGTTAAAAATCCTAATCGAATTTTAGCCAGCAGCAGAGCTCACGAGAATAGCAATGATCGATTCTATGGTTTTTCAGTAAGGCTTCGATGTTAGAGAATATCGTGATGGTTAATTTATGGGTAAAGATTGGGAGGATGCAGAACAAGAAATATAGGAAAATGGATGAGACCCAACCAAAAAGAAACCATTATTTTTAGCAACATGTACTTTATAGATATTTTTATATATTAACAACGGCACTTTAAGATTTTTTTTTTTTTTTTTTTTTTGTTTTTTTGCAACCACTTGGCAGCTCATATGCCCTTAGCCAAATTTAAAGAAACAGTGTGGAACTTTGTATACTAAATTTATCGTAAAGCGCCGGAGTTGCCTTGTTGTTGGTTCTCAAGTTTGTTCCAGCAATGACAGGCTTCAGTCATTTGTTGAATGGGAAAGTGCATTGTGGAGGACTTGCACCCTGGCATGCAATCATGGGCCAAACTACATAATCGCTTGGTTTATGCGTGAAATAACCATTGCGTCGCTAGTCAAGACATTACCATTCAGTTTTACACTTTGTGCTTTGTTTAGGTGCAATGGTCTGAGACTTGGCCATATATTGTCCTCTATGATTTAAGTAAGCCGCTATAAAATCATTGCTGATAAATGGTTTTTATTAGCTAGTACGACGACTCTATATAGGCCTATATATATGTATGACTGCGGTTCGATTGCTGCCAGTCACTGTATGTTAGTTCTTGCGGGCAACTTGATTGACTATTAATTAAGTTTGACATGCGTTATGAAATGCAAACCAAGTCTTTATTGAGATAAGTTTGGTGGTGCTAAGCTATAATCGTTCTATTGTAAAATATCAGATGCTCTGTAGATAGTGAACTCTCATCTCATGCGCAAAGCTTATAAGTCGCTAGGTCTGTATGTTTCTAATGATTATCACTCTGATCATAGCTATGTGACCCAACTTGCATGCCGAATGTGTTAAAGTTCACTACCATCCTCGAGATCTCAGCCCTTGCCAATGAGCTGCGCTGATAACTACTTGCTTCATGAAAAAGCTAATCCTGAACAGCCAAGGGGCCAAGTTGAGCAAAGCAAGAACAAAGATAATGCTGTATGAATGTTTCCATTGCATTGTCAGTGAACAAACTTCATTTATAGGTTGTTGGCGCCTAATGTGACATTCTCTGAAAGCTTACTTGTGGGCAAAAAAAAGTTTAGTTGTAGGTCGTACCCGGGATCGAACTGGGGTCCCCGGAAATCAACTGTTAAATCAAAATCCGATGTGATGACCACTACACTATACAACCAATTTTTCGATAATATCAAATATGCTACATTCTATACTAGCTAAACAATAAAAGGGATTTGTCAGATATTACTAACATAATGTTGATTGGCATACTTACGCAAATTAATTTCTGACATAATCATCTCACACTTTTTAGACTGAACCTTTACTACCAACCATTGTCCTCAAACTTTTTTTCTTCTCCTCCACTACTTCCTACAATAGCTTTACTCTCAACTTGTCCTTTTCCCTTTATCCCTTAATCTCATCCCTTCCTTTCTTCTAATATTTGGATCATCTGCTTTTTGGCCCGTGGCAGGCTTGCTCCAATAACCTCTTTTTGTTTGAAAGACTCAAGCCGTTTTGATAGTCTTGCCTCCATCCTTTATCCTTTTGAAGGGTTTCTTGGTGGTAATCATTTAATTGTAATATAATTGGATCGTTGGATATTTGAGGGACACTTCGAGTCGTAAGGATATATCATTGGTATCTACTGATCTCTTGGTGTATCGCAAAAAGGCCTTAACATTTCATTTACTCATTAACCAGTTTTTATTTTATTTATTTATTTCATTCATTGCATAGTTATAAATGCCGCAAGAGGAGATCGAAGATATCCGGCAGGATTATCTGACATGCTTGCAAGACCTGACAACCAATTCGATGCCCATCATCAAGAACTTGACGATCATAGCACAGGAAAACGTCGGAGCAGCTCAAACCATCACCAAAGTTATAGAAGATCACATTAGAAAGGTAAGTCTCCAGACAATTCTTCAAAATGTTATTAACAGTTTAGTGCCCTCCTGCCTACAAACTACCAGCACTGTACTTGCTCGACTCTATTTGCAAAAATGTGGGAAGCCCATACACCATCTTCTTTGGATTGAACTTGTTCAAGGTATTTACTGACGCCTATACTCTTGTATCAGAGCCTATTCGACGCAAAATGACTGAGCTTTTTTATACCTGGAAGCAGCCATCAGCGACAGGGTCGGCACTGTTTGAGAAGGAACCCATGAAGAAAATCGAGACGTTTTTGGATCAGGCGAGGAAGAAATATATGGAGAACATGAAAGAAGAGTTTCCCAATCGACCGATAGATATTCAGGCCCAGGCTAGACAGTTTCTTGGAAACAACGGTCTTTCGCAGTCAAACTTACTGATTCAAGTTGATAAGCTTCTCAATTTGACACAACAACGTCGAGCGGCTGACCCATCTGATAGCGATGCTGTGAAACAAATCGATATTCTGAATCAGCTTAAAATGGTACTGGGAAGCCAGAAGCTACCAGACAACATCCTGCCAGATATTCAGCAGAAACTGATTGGTTTCACTAATAAAGAAATGGAGCGTCTTAGTGAGAAGGAGAAACTGCGCGATCCCCGTTTTCAGAACGCAACTATTCCAAAAGGCCCCGCTGCGATGGCCAAGCCCGCGAATCCGAATCCGGGCAAGCCAGTGCAGTTTAACAGACCGAACCAGGCACTCGTTCCAACTGGCCCCGCGAGCTCACCGTTCACCCAGCAGCAGTTTCAGCAAATGGCTAATATCATGAACAGCTTCTCACAGACCGGTAATTATAATCAACAACCTGGCAATAGCCAGTACAATCTCATGAATGTTCTGCAGCAGCCAAGTGGTTACGGAATACAACAGGGCATGAACCAAGGGTTTTCTCAAGGTTCAAACCAGGCTCCTCCACAAACAGCGCAGCAGCAGCAGCAGCCCATAATTTCATCGTCGTTGATAAACTCGTTGATGACGGCGGGTCTTCTGTCTGGCGGCAATAAGGGCCCTGCCGTGAACCCGTTGTTTGCCGATATCGAGTTGACCAGTAGCTCGCTGCAAAAGCCACGCCCCAATTTGCTGCGGCTATTGTATGAAGAAATGCCAAAGTCTTGCAGTACTTGTGGAAAGCGGTTTCCGGATACAGAAGAAGGACGCAAGAATAGGGAAGCGCATTTGGATTGGCATTTCAGAGTCAATAAGAAGTTGAGAGAGGAGAACTGGACGCAGATGAGGTGCTGGTATGTCACCCAGGATCAGTGGATCAAGTACAGAGATGAAGAAGAGATACTGGGAGTGGGAGCAGGTGGTGACGACCAGTATAATAGTGACGATAACTACAGCCCTGAGTCCAATATGCTAGGGGTGAGCAGCAGCGGTCGGGGATCTTCTGGCCCTAACTCTGGCCGGGCCGCGACAGGTTCTGGCGGCAGCGGCAGTGGTGCTGGGTCTGGCCCTGGAACTGGGCCAAAGAAGGGAGGCAAGATTGACTATGATCTTTTACAGAAAAAGTACGTTTTAGTTCCCAGTAATAAGCATCTAGCGTCTTTGCCATGCCCGATTTGCAAGGAAAAGTTCAACTCAGTTTGGAACGACGACGAGGTCGAGGACTGGGTGTGGATGAATGCAGTTGAAGTCAAGAACCGTATTTTCCACGCTACTTGTTATGCGGAAACAGAGGTGACTGGTGGCGACTTGATCAAGCGGATTCTGGCCCAGCAGGATGTTGGCGTGGGCAGTAATGGCGGGTCGCGACAATCGACACCGGTTGCTGTTTCTACGCAAGCTACAGCTGTCAAGGCTCTCCCAGAACCCGCGCCTGTTGCGACTGTGGCTGATCCCCTTGCGGCGCTAAACGGGTTGGACCTGGCTGCCATCCTGTCGACCGCCAAGAGAAAGCGGGAGGACTCCGATGATTACGAACCTGCATCGGCGACAAAGAAGGAAAAAGCTGGCGTCTGAGAACGTGCATGTATGTAGATACGATATCCATATAGTTTCATATAACCTATAAATCAATCATGAAATATACATATACATATACATACAGATCGATATGAATAAACAGCTGTAACTTTAACTTAGATGCCGGTTATAGGATCGGTGAAAAGGGCTGGAGCAACTTTATTGCAAAAAAACTGGGGAAAGCTATGCATGAATGATGTGAAAGGCTGAGAGTGTTTGGATGTACAAATAGGCTAATGTATATTGTTTTATTATATTTTTATTTCATTTTTTGAAATCCAGAAATATCATAAACAAACAAGCTGAATAATCGTGAGAGATAAGTCGTTAGTATTTACTTTAGTTTTAATTTAGGTTCCACAGTGGCTTCCTTGGTAGATTACTTTGAAGCATCAAAGCACTTAAGGATGGAGGCCCAGACCTCCTTGGGGTCCTTGGCGGCGTCAACACCAGTCCAGATACCGGTCTTTCTGTAGTAGCTCACAACGGGGGCAGTCTGAGCATGGTAGGTCACCAGACGCTTCTTGAGGGCGTCGGCGTTGTCGTCAGAACGCTGGATCAAAGGCTCGCCAGTGATGTCGTCCTTCATGTCCTCCTTAGGAGGGTTGAAGATCTTGTGGTAAGAGCGGCCAGAGGCAGGGTGGATCAAACGACCAGTAATACGGTTGACCAGCAACTCGTCGTCAATCTTGAGCTCAATGGCATTGCGAAGAGGCGTCTTGCGCTCGGCAAGCATAGAGTCCAGACGCTCGGCCTGGGGAATGGTTCGGGGAAAGCCGTCCAAAATGAAACCGTTCTGGCACTCGGTGTTGTTCTCCAGCTCGTTCTTGATCATGTTGACCATGATTTCGTCCGAAACAAGGCCACCCTGGTCCATGATCTTCTTAGCCTCGAGGCCGAGGGCAGTCTTCTGGGCAACCTGCGAACGCAGCATATCACCGGTAGCCAAGTGGCAGGCGCAGTACTTCTCCTTGAGGTTAGGAGCCTGGGTTCCCTTGCCTAGATGGAAGCGGTTAGTAGGCTATACGGTCGTCGTCTTGTGAGGAAGTCGTGAAAGTGTGGGGAGTGAAATTTCACAGGCGTCCCGGCATGTGATTGGCTGCCTCGAACTTGATGAGTGAAAAAAAGAAGAGCCACCACAACACCATGGGGGTACACTGCTGTGATGGCAGAATTTCAAGAGAACTTACCAGCACCGGGGGGTCCGATGAGGACCATACGGACGGACTCGGGGACCTTGGCGGCAGGAGCAAGACCAACCTTGGCCTCGAGGGACTCAATGCGAGCGTTGAGCTTTGCAACGAGTTTATGGAGTTCTTCAACTTGGCTCATTTTGACTTAGGAGATTGAGAAGATTTTTTGACAGAAAGATCTGTTAATGAAGTTGAATTGCAACGAAGTTGAAATGAATAAATAAAAAAAAAGAAGAAGAGAAGAGAAAAAGAAGAAAAGAAGAATCCTTTTTATGTTTTAAATAGTTTGAAGTTGGTTTTGTGATTTGTATGGGGTACAGTGACATTTCATTGGGCGTTGGGTATTTTTGTATGGCTAAAGTGTGGCCGGATAAGCGGACGGCGAATACCGGAACCAGCAAAAATCAAAACAACAAGGAACTTGTATTGCGGAAATCACGTGAATAGACCGGGTAACTTCAATAGGATATGAAACTTAGAACCTAGACCGTTGGGAGTACGAAAGTCTCTGGCAAAAAATTTCATTCTTTCGATTAAACAAACGATCAGACGACAAAAAGTACCGAAGAACAATGGCCGACGAACAAACACCAGCATTGGCAACGGACGCCGTACTCAAGCCATCCGTTGCCATGTCCGACAACGACGTGCCCGTCTCCGGCATCGACTTTGACAAGCAGTCCGACATCTCTGCCGCCGATCTGGTTGCAGGTATGGCCCGGATGGGGTTCCAGGCGTCTGCGCTGGGCCGAGGGTGCGAGATCATTAACGAGATGAGGACATGGGAGGGTGTCAATGAGAGCACGGGCGAACCGGCTAAGTGCACAATCTTTTTGGGGTACACGAGTAATTTGATTTCGTCAGGGCTCAGGTCGACGCTGAAGTACCTGGTTAAGCATAAGATGGTGAGCGCGATTGTGACGACGGCGGGCGGTATTGAAGAGGACTTGATCAAGTGTCTAGCAGATACGTATCTGGGTGACTTTGCTTTGCCAGGTGCCCAGTTGAGAGAGAAGGGACTGAACAGAATTGGAAACTTGCTGGTGCCTAATGACAACTACTGCAAGTTCGAAGAGTGGATTGTGCCCATTCTGGACGTCATGTTGGAGGAACAGGAGGCTGCTGCGGCTGAGGCTAGCAAGAAGGGTGAAACCAACGATGCTGATTCTGGAGCCTGGTGGACGCCCTCTCGAGTCATTGACAGACTGGGCAAAGAAATCAACAACGAAGACTCAGTTCTCTACTGGGCTCATAAGAACCAGATCCCTGTGTTTTGCCCAGCTCTGACCGATGGGTCCATTGGCGATATGCTCTTTTTCCATACCTTCAAGGCCTCACCCAAGCAGCTGCGAATCGATCTTGTCGCTGACATCCGTCGCATCAACAAAATGGCCATGGCTGCTACTAAGGCTGGCATGATTATTCTGGGCGGCGGTGTCATTAAGCACCACATTGCCAACGCATGTCTAATGCGCAACGGCGCGGACTACGCAGTCTACATCAACACAGGCCAGGAGTTTGACGGCAGCGATGCTGGCGCACGCCCAGACGAGGCCATTTCCTGGGGCAAGATCCGGGCTGAGGCCAAGCATGTCAAGATCTACGCCGACGTGACCCTCGTATTCCCCCTGATGGTTGCTGCTACCTTTGCCAGCGGCAAGCAGCCCTCCAAATAAAAATGTTTTGTAAATGCAATGTTTTCTAGCTAACATATAAATCCTTAGACACAAAAATCCCTTCATATCAACCCCTCGAAGCAGGTGCCGCTGCCCAGGCCTCAATCTTTGGCTTGACAGTATTATACGTCACAAACGCCCTGGGGCCACCCGTGCCAGATTCAGTATGCACTGGCACTGGGTATGCCCTCTTGGTCTTGAAGGCTTCTGCCGTATGGTTAGGAGCCACGTCCACTCCGTATGCCAGCCAGTAGTGCCACGCCGGCTCGACCTGCGACATGTTGAAGTACCGGTCCTTGTACTCAACCCATCTTGTGCGCATGTGGATTTCGTCCTCAGTGTTGTTCTCAAAGTACTTGTTGCCGTAGGAGTCGATGCCGACGAGTGTACCGGCCTTGATATCACCGATGGCGTTGATCTGCTGCCAGGTACTCTTGGGTCCTACACGCAGAATGTTGCGGACAGTACGGATTAAGCTGGAAGACATTTTGTTGTTGGTTGTTCTGGTTGAATAAGAGAGAACGGTGATAAAGGGTGGAAGGTGAAGGTGGGAGAGAATTTTGGCGACTTTGGAGGATCCTTTGACAGGGCGGTGATTGGGCAATTGACTTAGAAAGCCATTAGTAATGCGACTGGTCAAGGTTTGAAGATCCTTATTAAGACATACCTCAGCATTACATAATACAATGTGGTAATCTAGATGACCTAAACATGTGTCATCACATGTCAGCTGGGTGCTTATCGTTCCAATCTAAGTCGATCTCTCTTCTTTATTCTCATTAGCCATGAACTCTCTTCTTCCTGCAAATCTCAATTTTTTGTTTGATTTTTTTGCTCGAGATCTCTGAGCTCTTTTCTTCTTTGTATATTAGACCCTTGAACATATCAAAAGCTCTCACGATCTTAAGTATTAATTCACAATCCAGTTGACCATGCATATATATGCCATGAATTCCATACTGCTAATCCATAGTTACATGGTCTTATCCGCTATATATATGGCTTTATTCATATATATGTGATTGTATACATGTATATATTATTTTTTCTTTTTTTATTTTCTTGTTTTTAATTTTATTTTCTTCTTTCTCTGCATGTTTTTCTCTGTTATATGATGTTCTGTTCTGTTCTCGCTTTAATTTCAAGGCGGCTCCAATCAAATATTTAGGTCAGCCTATACATAATAACCTATAGGCCTACTTCATATATATATATAGTCTAGACCTGTTATAATATCAATTCATAAAAGTTTTAACTGTGTTCTGCCTAGTCGTTCTAATTTATTCACTCTCGGCCCAGTTTGATCATTTAATTATCGGGCTATAGTCTGACTTATATATATAGGCCTGTATGGTCCTGACTGTTGGATTCGAAAGGAATTCAAATGCAAAGATCTCTCGATTAGGCAGTTCTCACCTTACAATGCACTGTGGATACAGTTGGCTTAGCGTGCACATCATGGCACAACTCAGTAAAACAAGATAGCATGGTAAGAGCATATTGCCCAACGGACAATTTTGACAACCTGACTTAGAAGTGTAGAACCTATATACGAGTCGGGTTAAAACGCAGTGGTGGTCTTAGGTAGATGAACACAATGGGGCTTTGACCTTCTACCAAGTTCTTTTTATGATGTTCTGCTTTAGATATATAAAGAGGAAATTTAGACAGAGTCATGCTGGTTAAGAGGTGGTAGTTAAATATCTTGGCGGTGGCAGCATTTCAAACAACCAAGAAAACAAGAAACCAAGGCAAAACCAAGACAATTCAACCAATTCAACCAGCACTCTGAACACTACTACACAACGTAGTAATTCAATACCACCAAGGCACCTTTGCTCAAATAGAACTTAAGCCCATTTGATACAACTTAAGCCCGTTTGTCACAATAGGGCCTACTACCTCAAGAGGGCTAATCCCATCGAAGCAGGCCGTCCAGCCATATTAATGGTTGCGAGCACAACACAACCATATATAAATACACCAAACACAAGACACTATACCCCAGTCAGTGCCTTTTCTTTTTTCTTCTCATATATATATATATATATGAAATACCTATCTTTTATAGTAGTTATCATCGATCAGTAATAAGTTATATATAAAAAAAACAAAAGACAGATAATAATGTACAACGGCAAAACCTGTACTTTTTAGGCCGCACTTACTCATTAATAATGTAATCCGATTATAAATTTCAAATAAATACGCTACACACTTTCTCGTGACTTCTCAAAATTATTATTCAATTGTGTTTGAAATCGGCCTAGGGTTGGCATATATGAATGGAGGCCCAGGTATACATATATATGGACTTTACTCAGAATATATAACTACAGCCTAGCTACCAAGTACTAAGGCAAGATTCAGGAACCGATGTACCACATACCCAAACATTTAGTTTCTTTTCGATGTTTCTTGCCTCAAGTTTTTGGTAATTTATTTTGACTTTACTTTTTTTTTTTTTTAATATTTGATTTTAGTAGAATACTGTTTGTCTGAATATTATAAACCATATAGGTCTATATATTATGGAATGACTAGCTAGGCAGTGGAAGCGGGTATGTTCATGTATATTATGTAGTGTGTTATCGAGAAAAAAAAGTAAACAAAAATAATTGAAAGAGGAAAATACGTACATTGCAACCAAAAAAAAAAAAGAAAAACAATTGAAAAAAAATTAATTGCTCATTCTTTATAAGTTTCTTATAATTTTCTACTGTTTCTACATATATAGCCCTCTATTTCGTTACTGTGGTTAGTTCAGCTCGTTTCACTTTGTTTCTCCCAGTTTTCGTTAGTTCCTTTTAGTTTTCGGCTTACGTAAGCTGATTTACACACTTGATTGCCATATGGAACACCACACAAACTAGCTAGTGTGGAGATGCCGCTGCAACCGAGCAACCCTGCTAAATTGTGTTATTACGTACTCTTGACCAGCTAGCCTATAGGTGCTCAAGGGAAACCGAAAAGAATTGTACACATGTGATTTGCAGGTGAGTGGATTGGAGGAGTGGGCTGGATTGGTCAGTGTGGTAATGGAGCAAATCAAGTGAGTGAGAAAGCGTGGCAGAGAGAGAGAGAGAGAGTGGCCAGACAAAAACGACAGTGGGGTTGCAAGCGATAACAGTCATTTACGTTTCATTTCATTTCAAGCTGATTTCAGTTTCAATTTCGCTCTAAACATACTAGGAGCACGTATAGGCTCCATGAATTCCACCAGTTAAATGAAAACCCATTAAATGAAAAACCATTAAATGAAAGTTATCATAGAGGCCACCCACAAACAACAACCCCCCAAGTGAGGCATGACTAACAAGTAGTGTGGCGAATTCATCTACTCAACCACGCCATCGGACCCGTGGTTCGTTTATATTGCCAGAGGTTGGGCGCGCTGTCGGGGGGTGGTTGTTTCCATATAAAATATATATCATAGGCAGATAGCAACACTAGCAATTATATTCAAGGCAGACAGAAAAGAACTCACACCACAGGAGTGGTAGGAACGGCGGTTGAATTTATATATATATTACCAGGAAAATGGTATTAAACAGTGGACTACCGGTACAGTCAGCCTCTTTTCTTTCCGTAATTTTGTTTTTCTTTTAAATTTTGTTACTTGTTCAAGAATTCAACGCTCCTATACGAGGGACACCGTGACTTTCTTTACTTCTTTTTCTCCCTTCTTCACTTTAAATTTCTTCTTTTCTTCACAATTTATAGGTCTCTTACACTGCTTTACTACCGTTCACTTGGATCGCTTATAAAAACCCCAGCTGGGAGTGACTGTTTTTACTTTTTAAAGGCATGCGGCTCATTTGGGGTAAGATTAAAGTGTATGTGCACTGTTCTGGTCTTTAAGCTTAAACATAGACCGCGTTGGTCTTAGCCTGGACCTAGTATGCTCTTTTCTCTCTGTGTACTGATACTATAGGGCCTATAGGCTCCTAGGCAAAGCCAGTAGGCATATAGGAATATATCTATATCGGCCTATTGGTTGTTGTTAGACTGCTCGGGCTGTTAGACTAGACTACTAGACTGTTCAATTGAAAGACACTCCTCAAAACGACTTTTCAACGCAACTGGCGTACTATTTGCACTTCTGAAACCATTGAGTTCAATACCATTGACCAATATATATTGAGGCCAACTCGTTTGTTGAGACTACTATAGGACTACTTTAAGCGACTGTTTGATAAATCTGTTCAATCAGGTTTTCTGCTGTTTCGTTTGTTTTTCAGGAATAAATTTTCTTTTTCTAGGAATTGCTATCCCGTCCCTTTCCCTTCATTGTTGCTGCCATGCATAAGATCGCAGAATATCTGCAGCCCCATATGCACAGCATGCACTTGGCATTTCCTGCTTCTGCATAGTTTCTTTTTGCAAACAATCCGACCATTTTCTGACTGTTTCGTTTCTTTTTCTTTTCCTTTCGTCATCAACCTCTCAACTTCGCCAAATGACTATAAAACAACGCCAAACTGTCCTTCTTCTCCTGCATGTCCTTATTAAACCTTTATTTCATCTTGCAGAACCATGACTTTAGATACAATACATTCCTCAAACCACCAACAACACCACCAGCACCAACAACATCAACAAAATCAACAACTCCAACGTCAACAGCATCAACCGCAACAGCACCATCAGCACCAACAGCACCAGCAAGTCTACATGGACCAAATGCAGTATCTTCACCCGCACATGGCTTACACTGACGCCTTTCAAGACCCATCCTCATTAAATCCGCAGTTTATCGACTCTGCCGGCAATCCCATACTAGATCCCGCTCAGATGACGCTCACTGTCACTGGCTGGGATAATACCATGCTTGCAATGCCAGAACTCTCCCTATCAGACCAGCTCACCAGCAGGAGCAGTAGTGTGAGCAGTAACTCTTCTACCGTCAGCAGTATTGGAAATCTGTCCCCAATGCCCTTGGGAAGCCTCCCCTACTCGCCATCAACTGAATCTCCCGCGATGCAATTCTCCATCCCACCTTCGGTCCACCCAGCCATGCCTACTGTTCTGCGAAGGGACGAGCACGGCGTTGATTGGGTGCAGTTTTCGTATTCTAAAGACCGCGTCAAGACATCTTATACTATTCGCTGCGACATCGACAGTATCCAAGCCAGTGAGTCAGCAGGGTCGTCGGTGTTGACCCCCGACTTTAAGCTCCAAAATTGCATCTACCCCCGCGCTTGCGTCCCCCCAGACCAATACCGGGGCCACCGTCAAAAATATGAGACCGAGTGCAACTCCATTGGTTGGTGCTTAGCTTACCTTAATCCCCAGCTTCAGGGACAGCGCGGTCTCCTGCAGCGGGCTGTCGACACCTGGCGCAACACGAACGCAAATCACAGTCTCCGCTCTAGGAGGGTTCGCAGAATGGGCCGTCTGCAGGACAAAATGAAGACAGCGGCTGCTGCCGCTGCCAGAGAGCCTTTAATGAATCAACCGCCGTATCATCCACACCATGCTCCTGGCTCAGGAGGGTACATGCTCTCCAATGTGCCAGAAACCGCCTCGGCAGCATTTGCCCCGGCGTACCCATCACAACTAACGTCTCAAGCATGGCCTGATAACAATTACTCTTAAAACACAGTGCTCTAGATTCATGTCCTTATGTTTATTTATTATTCTATCTGCTATTTTGTCGTTGTCGTTTGTATAATGTATAGTATGTCGTTTAATGTTCACGTGACTCGTGTAATGATTATCCTAACCCTGTTGTCAAGACAACCAAAAGTTGGCTACCAGACCGCCAAAGACCGCCAACAGCGAACGCGCTGGAATGCACCGGCACTCCCAGTAGGACCCGAGTGTCGTTCTGACCGTGGAACTGGCACCGGAACCAAGTAAATAACGCTTCTTTTGCTCAATTGCTTGCAACTACCCCCGCCTCGGTGGAAACCTCAGGTCATAACAAACAAAAACACAAAAAATTCAAAATCGAAATTAACTTTCGACTTGCCTTCCCTTTTTTCCTCATTTCTTGCCCTTTTGTTCTTTTCCTTTCTCTCTTTCTCTTCTTTCCATTCCTCTTCACCTCAGTCGCAGATTGCCCTCAGCCATGCTCAGTCGCCGAAAGTCTACGCGAACTTATTCGCTCTCGTCGTACACCGGCGTGGGCCAGGCGCCCCCAAACACTCCGGGTGCTAGTGCGGCCGCTTTGGCTGCAGCCTCAACTGTAGGCGTCAAGCGCAGCGACTCTGTGTCCACCTCCTCGCGTAAGTAATTTGACAGTGTCCCTTACAATGAATTGAAAGGCTAACCGTATAGCTACGTCAAAGAGATATTCGTACACGGCAGTTCCAGACGTTACTGTGGTACATCCACCTGCTTCACAAAGAAACTCCCCAGTCACCTCATCAAAGCGTGTAGTCAACCCGGACAGATCTATGTCTCTCACTACCACAACAGTCCGAAACATGGGGTCCTTTGAAATCACCACTACAAAAACAACTCCTATCCGCTCCACCCCGCCCAAGAAAACTTCGTCCAAGCCAAAGCCCCGGTCCAAATCAGCGTACTACTCGTCATCGTTGCGGTCATACGAATCAGACTTGGACTCGGTTCAGGAGAATAAACCGATAACGACCTCCCCTAAAACATCCTCCCCGTCCCGTCATCACCCCCACATTGCGTTTTCCCCGGTCCCGTCGATCGACGAGACTTCGCTACAGGTCAAGCACACGCCGCCCCCGCGGTCGTTATCACCCTCAAAACCAGCGTTGAAAGATAACTCGCGCGCAGGCTCACTTGCTTCGATTGTTTCTGCCGACACGCTGAAGCGCCACAGTGTGTCGTTTTCGGATCCAAGTGATTCCTCTGCGTCACATGATGCCAGCACGGCTACGACCGCTACGACAGCGTCATCTAGAGACTCACGCAAGGGCGTGGTCATGACTGCCCCTGTATCCCCGCCTACCCCAGCCAAGGCAGCTCACGCTGCCGCAACAGCAGCAACCCCAACTAGAAAACCGAGCGTCACAAAGACGTCTGGCTTGGAACGCAAGCCCAGTGTCACAGAAACAGCCGCGTCGGCAGCGGCCAAGAAACACTCCCCTAAAAAAACTGTCAATAAAGCACCAAGCAATCAGGCAGCAGCAGCAGCCAAGTCTTCAGCTCAAAAAATTGAATCGGCTCACCACTATCGTGCTATTGCTTACGGGGACGATGAGGCCACACCTGCAGCAGCAGCTACAAATGCTGTTGCAGCTACGCCTGCCCCTACACCGACGCCCACTAAACTGACGGAAGCGGCTGTGGCTCAGCACAACGTGGCACATGCACATGCTGCAAAGACGAATGGCCGGCTGCACGAGGCGCGTTTCGCTGAGCGTCCAAACCCAATTGACTACTCAGATGATGACGACACAATTTCCATGAACTCGGAGTCATCTTGGAGACGTACACGCGACACAAACCGCCCCATGGTTGGGTTTTCAATGCGGGGGCTCCGGAATGCAGAGCCAGAGCAAACGGTGGTGGAACCGAAAGAACTGAAAGAAGGCGAAGACGAGAAAGAGGTCAAGGAAGCGGAGGTGCTGGCAGACGTGAAAAACGAGACAGAGGGTCACCATGTCCCACTGCCAGCTGCTGCAGCGCCACCGCCCGTAAGTATTCTCAAGAAGCCCTCTGCTAAGTTCAAGGAAACCAAGCCAGGCAAGCCGCCTGTGATCAAGGCCCTGCCTAAACCAGCGGCTCCGCCACCGGCCTACTCGCAGCACGTGCTGAAACGGACGCCTTCGAATTCAAGCTTTGAGAGGGACCGCGGTGCTCCAAGCTCAGCATTTAAAATGATGTCGTTGCGTGATCCTGCGGCACGTCCTAACGGTTCTGCACAGTCAGCCAGTGGGATGGGTATGTCGGCGGGCATGGCTGCGAGTGTTGGTGCTGGATATGGAGCTAGCTCAGGCGGACGTATGTTCAGGTCACGTTTTGCAGATAGCGACAGCGATTCTGACGTCGGCCAGCCGGCAGCCGTTACAATGCCTGCACTGACAGAGTCTTCACACAAGAGTAGCCACTTTGGACGATACCGCTCTCCAACCCAAGTCAACAGCGAGCCCAACAGTCCTCACAAAAAGCGGGGCTCTGGCCTATTTAGCCGGCACCACAAGGATTCTTCGACGTCGTCTATGCCCAGCAAAAAGGTTCTCGCTTCGGTCAGTGAAGACACCATGGGAGCACAGTCGTCGATGCAACGGACTACACTGCGGGATCCTGCACCTGTACACCTATCTGCTGCAGCACAATCTCACCAGCACCATCACTTTGGAATGAGTCGGGAGGAGGAAGAGCAGGCGGTGGGCAAGAAGAAGAAGTTCAAAGGGCTGCGAAAAGTGTTTGGACTGAAATGAGAGTCTTGATGGATTTGATTGAATTTCAAAACTAGACCTCTACTAGAGATCAAAGCTTCTCTTTTTTTTTGATCTTTTTCTTGTTATTATTTTATTTTATTTTCATCTCAGTATTACATTTTTTTATTGCTAGCCTATAGCGTAGGGCTAGCTTTGTATTTAATTCCTCTTTATTTCATTTTTTTTCCCCATTTTTGTATTGTTAGTTATGTTCTTTTCTCAAATTAATTTTTTATCTTCTTCTTCTTATATATAGTTGAGATACTCTTCGGATTATCTTCTAGTACTGATTTTAAGTAACATTAGGCTCTAAGGTTGGTTGAGTATCTCCGCAGATTATCACTTCGGATTATCTTTCCTTCAGTATGTCCTCTATTTAACGTTAGATCATCAATGCAATGCCATTTCGTAGTAAGAAAAAATGACATATTCAGCTGCTCATCTATTTTAGCCATTTATGATTCAGGGCGTTACTGTACTCATCAGTTGTCTTTTTTGTATTCTGTACGGATGCATCGTGATGTATAATGTATGGTGATGTAGAATGATTGGCACTGGAAGCTGCCCGTTTCCACTGGTATACTGCCCCACATTTTAAATTCGATATTAATATTGAGCAATAAATAATATCTGTATCACAAAAACAAGAATCACATAAACAGTAAAATCTAACTACCTAGATCAGAAATTCTAAATCGGCCTACAGGTAAATTCCAAGATCAGAAATAGATCCAAAATTAGAGAAAGGCGGAATCACAAAAACAAAAAAAAATACCAAAATCTGCAAATCACAAAACTATGCAAGTTTCTCAAAATGTAAAACCAACCACACCCCACTATATCATCTTTTGACATCTACATTGCAGATATTAACAGATATAGAACAGCAACACGGACGCGAAAGGAAAAGTGTTGCTCAGGTACACTGCAGATATTAACAAATTAAGGACGTTGCCCAGAGAAAAATTAAGATAGTACAGATCCCGAACAGCACAAACAAAAAACACTTCGAATCATAGACATTGCAGATATCGCACAGATCACCACAAAATAAAATCAGTCCCTGCATCAGCGTCCAAGTCTTTGGAACTTCTGAAACTGGAACACAAGCTTAGCTAGTTAGAACAAAAGTCTTTGTCAAGAACCGCCTATGCAAAAGTATGCAAATACAATTGTGGTTGATTAAAGAACAAAAAATGAAAAATAAACAATATGAAAAAATAAGTATATCCGATCCAACCCCAAACCCACTAGTCAACCAGTCTCACAGAGCAGTCAGTCAATCATGGTCCATCCTCTAACAAGTCCCGGTCACCCTGCTTCACCTTACCAAGCGACTCTGCCACATCCTCGACACCAGCTGAACTGTTACCGCCTGGCTGACCGGGCTGCTGCTGTCCTTGCTGCTGCACTGTGAAAGCCGACACACCGTCATCCATGCGTCGTCGCACATCTGTCACGATGCCGTCAAATACAGACCTCAGCGTCGCTGCAGCAGCCCGGCCACCACCTGGACCAAACAGAGCACGCCCGCCACGTCCAGACCATACCCCGCCGGGCGTCGTGTCGCCGTACAACCTAGTGCCTTCGGGAGTCAAGTGCACGCTTTGCTGTAGGGAGCACGAGAACAGCATTTCCAAAGTCTCGTCGGCGAGCACCACCATGCGGAAGGTTGCCAGTGAAATATAGACTGGGCGGGCAGGGTCCAGGGCGCGGTTGTGAGTGGTGTTGGGCGAGGTCGGCACCGAGGACTGAGACGAAGAAGTCTCGTCAGCGGGTTCAGGGGTGGTCGACTCTACAGGAGTGGCGTACTCAAACGCGCGATTGATAAAGCTGGACACTGCTGATAGATATCGTACACTCTGCTCGTGGCGCAGGGTCTCAACCTTGAGTTCAGCCGGTACGTCCATGAGTTCTAGCGCGGCGGTTGCAGCTGTCGTTGAAACTGCTACAGAAACTGCTGACGCAACGTCGTCTGCCTCGTCGTCCTTCTTCTCCTCTTTCTTTTCCCGCAATGTTTCCCTGCTCTTTTGGCTTCTCATCGACCGCGCTTCCTCGGCCTCCGCCGCCTCCTGTTTCAAGCGCTCATGCTCTCTGGCCTCGTGGACGGCCTGATTATAATGCACTGCTTTCGCAATCGCTTCCTGGTTGTCCTTCAACCTTTGAAGCGAGGATACATCCAGCACTGGTGCCAGGCCTTCCCGGAATGGGCGGGTCAAGAACAAGAGGCCCTCAGACATTTTCAAAATGCCCTCGCGGTCCAGCTTGTCACTACCACTTTCATCGTACAAATCGTAAAAGTATGCCATGGCTGCCATCAAGTCAGACTGAATCAGCGAATCAAATCCGGCACATACGTCTTGCAGAGTGAGTACGCCCAGCATTTGCGAATCCCAGCGGTTGAACAGTCTGTAAACAAAGTCGTGCGGCTCTGCATTTCTGATCAGAGATAGCTTTTCGTTAATACTCAGTGACCCAGTCGTCATATCCGTGGAGTACTGAGGATCCATCCAGTCTACAATACCAGCCATGAAAATCGAGAACGCCTCCAGCGTCATGTCTGTTCTTGTAGCGCCCAAACCCAGTCGGGTATCCTGAATAGCAGCGTAAAATCTGTCATACAAAATGCCCATGTGGTCCATTGTGAGGTTCTTGGGTTTTGGCAAGTTGCGGATCTGCGTGCGTTTGGCAAAGATTTCAATGTCAGCCAGAATCTGGTTCTCATTCTTGCGGCGATAGTTGTGAATCATTTCGTCTGTAATCACCGAAAACTCGCGGAAAGCAACCACCATGAGCTCTTGAAACTTGGTAACTTTGCGCAGTTTGGGGTTGTTCGAGTCAGGATGCACGGCGTCGTCAAGTGTTGAAAAGTACTCCTTTAGAATAGAAATTACGGCACCATCGTCAGTTGCGTCCAAGAGGTCCTCTCCATTGACTCTCAAAATGGCCAGCGCAACCTGAAACAGCGTCTTGGGGCCTTCCAGGAAAAATACGTCCATGATGCGGAATGCAAACACCAGGGGCATGGAATTAATAAATAGAGACAGGAACCACGGAAGTGATACTACAGACAGCTGAACGTCGTACTTGGTGAGATGGTCCCAAAGAATAGGCATGGTCTTTTGCACCAAAGCTTCAAACACCTTTTGGTCTAGCAGCGTTCCGTACATTGTTTTCGAATAGTATCCCGGTAAAATCACATCGCAAACAGTCGACAGACACCAGAACGCCTGTTCCTCTGACATGTAAATTAACAACGCTGCGGCAACAATGTTCATGGCCTGGCAATAGCCCACATCAGGATTCTTCCATGAGTAAACTGTGAGCACCCTGCGCAGGCGTTCTATACCCTCTGGATCCTGATATGCCGCGTACTCTGGCAGAGACCGGTTCAAATCTTTTTCAATCTCTTCTATCGCCAGAGATGTTCGGCCTTCGTACTCCTCTAACAACGAAGTGTAAAGTCGCTGGTTCTGCATGCGGAGGTAAACCGATCCACAGGTCAGTTCCCAGATTTCTCCTCTAAGTCTATTAGGAAGTCCAACCCGGATCAGCTTGAAAAAGCCTTGTTGACGCACCATTGACACGTTCCGACCGTGAGATAAAATGTATTCGTACCATAATCGCAGCTTGGACTTGTCCCGAAGTTTCCGGGGGTCGCCAGGATAGCCAAATATTTTACCTAAACCGGCTGGAGGTTCTTGTGCATCTGTTGTGCCGCCCAGTCGGTTGGCCAGGTACTCTGAGTAGAAGCTGGCCAAAAATACTCTGGACGATTTGATAAGTGGGAGATTAGACTTGAGGTTGTCCTTTAGTAGGTTGCAGAAATGCTCGCATCGAGATCGCAAACCTACAAACTGGATAACAATGGTAAGCCCGTGATAGAGGTGAATAGACAGTGCAAAAATCATTGAATTAGAAGGCAAGCGCTCGACTTTCGAGATAGTCACTAACGGCACAACAAACCCGCAATTACGGCCGACAGGGACAGGAGGGCCAATGTCCTGCGGGTCAGACGCTGAGACAAAAAGCAAAAATGATTCTGACAGAAGCACCTTGCCTGCATAAAAAAGTGCATCTGCCGGCAGATTTTTTGAGCTCAAGCTGTTGTCGCCCGTAAACTGCCCTGAAGTCTCTGGTGCTATAATCGACACCTCTGCCTGGCATTGATCCATTAGCGATTCCGATGGAGGCAGCTTGAAATCTTGACGAAACAATTCATCAGGTGAAAATTTGCGATTGTATATAGTAGTTACTGAAGGTGCTGGATTGTTGACAGCAGCATCTGAAGAGGTCTTGTTATTGCGCGCAGTATCAAAGAGCGAGAGCTGCGAAGCCTTTGTTCGTAACGTTTCAAAGAAGGACATTTGGTTACAAGAGCAGTTCCGCTACTATCAGTCGTCCCTATTCTCCTCAATTGAATCTATCAGCGTCTCTGTCTCTCTCAGAGTGGTCCAAGGGGAAATAAAGGCGAGTGTAATGTATCGATATTGTTGAGTCCCTACGTGTCTTAGGGACTTGAAGGACGAGAGTATACCCAATGCATTCTCAAAATTACTCTATGGTACTAAATTTTCTATGGCAACCAATGTCCCAAAAAGCATGATATCACACTGTCTTAAATGTTATATCCCGCTCTGTGCCTGATTCAAAGCATATAGACAGGTTGAAGTGGATAGGACAACTCTCTGATCTTTGAAAGAGGGTTCATAACAGCTAGTTATGGTGTATCCTAGCATGCCAGTTTGGGAACGGTGTCGGTTCAAGCACGAAATTCCCTCGCTAACTGTAGATCACTTCTCAGGACTAACTCCGAAGACTTAATTCAAAGGTTTATGAAAGAAGACGTATATCTGGTACCAAATGAATTACAATTCTGACTTTTCAGTCCACATATTCTTCCGAGAGATCCTGAGGGACGCCTACGGATTTTGGTAATTTCCTCAACTTGTTACGTAACCTACTAAACCAGGTCGACCATCCAAGCTGTGTTCATGTTTCTGGGCTATTTCGAGAAGCGTAGCTTAGAGATATAAATACGTGCTTTGAGATCAAGAATTGACTAGCTTTGCTTAGTTCTCACATGCTCCATTGTCTAGTCCAAGTTTGGACCAAGGATTAATTAGAGCAAGGATCGAACTCACTAGTCTGTACTCTCCTTCGCGTGATCAGCCACTGTTCAGCCCTCCTAGTACATTCCTTGGTGTTATTTGTTATTATATGTACTATTGCCAGGGAAGAGTCTATCACAGTTCATGTAGCTTTAATGATTTCGATTTCTCGAATTTGGTAAATGCATCCTGAATTTATAAGTGAGGGTACTAGATGACTTACACTTTAAAGAGTGGCTAATTTCGTATTCATATTTTGACCTTCACGCTTCAGTGGACTCTTACTCGTAAAATATATATCTTTATTTGTATATTGCCGTAGTAGAGTCACTACTAATGCTCCCTTGGTTCTTAAAGTTCATTGACAAATCCTACTTTGCGCCATGTAACATTTTTTTATCACCTTCAAATAAAAAAGTGCGTACCATATCGGAAATCTTCAATCCAATTGCAGAGAATGGTCTTTAAGGGATTGTGTCTCTCTCTTGGCTCTGAAACCTGTTGTTTCATATCAGTAATCCATGGAACATGGAAGAGCAATTGCTACGCAGGGAAGAAAGTTTGATTGATCTACTGAGGCATATCAATATCTATAATCCACTCACACAAAATCCCTTCCAAGCACCCAAGCTCTCTAAACACCTCGGCACGGGAGATCAAGTCGTCTTTTTTGACTAACTCCTGATCTCATTCTCTATACTGGAGTCCTCTTGGGCACGGGTTGAGTCGTAGGTCGCCAAAGTTCGCCCAGCAATAGCAATGAAAGTATATGCGGTCACTATTCCAAGAAAAGATAAATACTGCAGGTCTTCCTGCACGAGACCCAAGTTGAATTCCCCAGACATTTTGCTTCCCACATACCACTCACGACTCTTGACTTCATACCTCAACCAACAAGTTAGACGACACAAAAGGATTTCAAGTCTTCAGCACTCCTCCAGATCAAAGTATATCATAAAAGTGATCTCGCTCCGCTACATTAGCTCTTGTACTTCTAAACGTGAACAAGCAAATCTCTACGAAGCCAACCGACTTTAGGTTTCGACACCTTGCTAAACGTACTGTTGAACTTGGAAGTATTTTCTACAATATTCCAATTATATTTCTCACCTAATTCCTTTTCGACAGAGATCGTCTGCTTATTATTTGCATCTTTCAGGTTGCGAACACTCTTTATTGACCTTGCGTCCTTAGGTCTATTCTTAGCCTGATACTCAAAGCACGTTTCTTCAACTGTCCTGCAGAATACTGTCAAAGTGTTTGCCCCTTCGAAAACACATCCGTCAACTGACTTGCCAGTCACTGTCCCGCCCAGTGATACTTGTCACCATACTGAGGCTGAAAAAGAGCAGTACAATGTGCAGCTCGACTGCTGGAACCAGATCCTGCACTTCAATTTGAAGAGCAAGGACTCAGACCCGTTTGTGTATGCCTTGGTTCGCAAAGAAGCCTATTTGCAAAACAAATGGATGTCTCAGAATCGGCAGCAATACAACAAAATCGATATTTGGATTCTGATGGCATTGAGATACGCCCTGAATAACAAGATGCTCTTCTCTCCATTATCTAGAGAAGCACTATCGACTGGTACTTCCAACACCCCTCTTGTTATCGATCTTCAAGGAGTTTTCTTTGGAGCTCCGTGGTCATGGCAGCTAGCGCTCGACTTTCCATCCGCCATAATCTATGGATACGCAATGAAGCAAAGTCTCATGAAAGACTATATGGATCTGCAAATGCGAGAATTAAAAAACAAAACCTCTCCTGAATCAGAAGAAGAATCTGATGCCACAGATATATATTTAAATGCAAGCGGGTCCAACCCTTCGGTTCACACTCTTCAATCGACTCGCTCACCCGACACCGCCTTGACATCAACGCCAAACTCTACTCACACGCCTGGTCCTGTGACTGGAAAACAATCTTATTTTTCTGAACCAGTGAAATGCGTCCACCAGCGAACAATTGGGCCCTCCAACTATGTACCATGCGAAGGATACTCTTTACGAATGATGCCATTCGATGACAATACTTTTGATGTTGTCAGCGCCAGGTGTTTCTGGAGTCTAGTTCCTGAAAATGAATGGCATGATGTGTTTGTCGAGCTCCTTCGTATTCTCAAACCTGGTGGCTATATAGAGATTGTTATCTTTGAGCACTACCCATTGAACGGCGATAATGTAGTTGAGTCTTGGTGGGAGAGGTTACGAGAAGGCATCAGAAAAGTTGGTCTCCAGCCAGACGTTGGTGTTAGGATACCCAACCACCTCTACAAAGCAGGGTTCGACAATGTTCAGCGATCTTTTCTTGCCTTGCCGAGAGGTTGGGATGGTCAGTTCGGCCATGTTTCGGAATTTTTATCGGTTTATTATGCTGAAGCCATGTTTGGCACTTTGAGTGATCTTAACCTGGAAGAGATTGAAGCCTTCAAACTTTCTGCAAAAGAGGCAGTGGAAAGAGGAGAGTTTCCTGGAAACAGCCTCTGCCTCATGCACGCTAGTAAGCCCAAGACAAGTGCAAAGATCTGATAAAGTGCCGACTCTTGTAACTGTAGTTTTTGTCATTTGCTGTTTGCTTTATTCTATTTTTTCTATTCATAATAAAGAAAGAGGCGAATCCAGACCCCGATCTAATTCATAGGTCTACCAAGTGCCTTTCGAATATAAGGCATTATATGTAACCGTAGGGTGCAAAGAAAAGCCCTGATTATAACACTAGTCAAAAGGCAGAAGTATTCTCTGCAAGATGGAACACCTAAGAGCATGGAGGTTTCGAACTACTGATCAAGGCAGAAGCTTGATCCTCCCAAAAAATAAAGATATATAAGTCTTAGTATGATTCAATAGTCACTATAACTTCTATATACGTATGAAAAGCTCTTTGCCCTTTTTATGTGTTCACCGTTTATTGTTCTGGTTGTTCAGGTTTGTGACAAGAACATTGTATTTGAACTATCTGATCACAGATTCGGAGAGTGCATATATATGCACTCTTGGGAATATTACATAATCACAACTGTTTTTGTTCAAAAATTTTGGTTTCCATGTTGAAGGGTCATGGAAACAGCGATTCAGTTCTAGGAAGATGATGAGAGGGGCGACGTCGTATCGGGCTGGATACAGAGTATTGCCTAACTCACTTAGTCGTCAGGTGCTGTGCTCTCATTGGGTGCGCTCTCTCAGCACTACACCAGAGCCAGTGGTTGAGAACGAAGCCTCATCTACAGAAAAGCTTCAGGTACGCCATTTCGGAGATATCATTCGTGATATGAACACTCGAAAGAATCGCTACTTGGAGAAAATCAATACAGAGGATCATGATCTGAAGGGGTGGTCTATCAACAGTGGTGCTGGCACTGACCAGCAAATGTACCTTTCGACGTTATCTGAAGGAGACTTGATAGAGACACGCACAGGAAATGTTGCAGTGATCCTTCAGGTTCCAGACTACATTACTACGTTTTCATTCTCTATCGTTGATCACCAAGGAGCGGTTTCGCAAGCTAATCCATCTGACTTTGTTTTCAGAGTACCTGAGTTCTGTGTCACTCCTACTTCTCTCGCAAGTACCATCAGAGTCCTTGACGACTCTGACCCAATGCATCCAGTGGTATCAGTTACCCATAATACACGATCTTTTCTATGCCCCAAAATAAAGGCTTTAGTCGAATCTTCTCAGCAAATATCGGAAATGGTGGCCACTGAACTTGAAAATATCTTTCTGGAAGTTCAAGAATCCGCAGACCCAGTAAATGTGTCTTTATTTGAAGTAGCCTGGTATGTTGAACAAGCTCTAGTGGTTCGGTCGAATCAGGCAAATCCACTTCAAGGTAGAACAACCAAGGTTTCTAAAGAACAATACTCAAGTCTGAAGGGAGTCTTTCCCCCTCAATCTGATATGGGAGCTAGAAAGAGAACGGTTAGTAATGAGGTGTTATATGCCATTTTTACTGCTGTGAGAACCAAGTTCAGTACAAAAGTCCTGTTTGATGGCAAGGAGCAGTTCATTCCTACTATTCTTACGCTTATCCCATTCTCCCTTGAAAACGAACATAATAGAGCATTAGACGCCATTCGAAGTGCAACCATGAGATATAAAGACCCTTTGGTCAAAGATCTCGAAAAGGCGATTCAAGAGTCAACAGCGAAGCAAGACTCAAAAACGTTGACTCTTAACTTTGGAGAGAAAAGCCTTGCCTTGGATAAATCAAATCAAGAAATTATCAATGTCATCAAGCGATATGCTGTTGGTGATTTGAACCCGAGCGACTTTTCCTCTCATTCAATCGTTGCCATGTTTTTGCGAAAATTCCAGAAGTTCAAAGATAGAAAAATTGATTCATCGGCAGCTTTCGAATTTCTTCAGGATATATCAGTTTTTAAAAAGTGGGATAATCCAATCCGATTTCAATCAAAACTGCTTCCTTTAGAGGTAGAGACCCAGAAGGTGGCATATGAAGCAGAGCAAACATCTATCCCAGATAGAATGCATTCCATGCGCCAGGATTTTGATTTACCAGTATACTGCATCGATGATGCCGGCGCTCATGAAATTGATGATGGCCTTTCTGTTGGGAATACAGACCAGCGGGTGTGGAAAGTTTACATCCACATTGCTGACCCTGCATCTGGAATCACTCTTCAGGACCCTCTGGTTCGCCATGCATACCAGCAAACTTCCACTGCATATTATCCCGAGAATGTGATTCCCCTTTTTCCAAAGTGGTTCACAAATACACTTGGTCTCGTCAGCGATGGACAGCCACGGCGATGTCTGACCTATGAGATTGACTACGATTCAGTTGCCAAAACATTCGACATTGAATCTATGGTTGTTAGCCCAAGGATGGCCAATCGAGTTGTGCAAATTACATACGACGAAGTTGATAAGATTATCAGAGATGGGGAATATAAAGATAAGGCTGTTCTCAAAGACATTAACAACATCCATACAGTTGCAACTGCATTCTCAGATTTCAGATTCAAAAGTGGAGCTCTTGGTATGTCTTTGCAACGACCTGTTGTCAAGCTGGAAAACTATCCCACCAAAGATACAGGGCGCAACTTCTCGCCATTAGAAATCAATGTAACACTGTCCAAAACATCAACAGCTCGGGATGTGATTGCTGAATTCATGATTCTTTGCAACTATGCGACTGCTCAGTATAATAAAGAACGTGATATTTCTGGAATTTACCGTTCTCAGTCCATCAATTTGTGCACTCCAGACGCAGAGAAGCAGTTTTATGCTATTGCTGCTAACCAGCAGCCGAAACCTCTTGGGACGGGTCTTGGTAAGGCCTTAGGGATTAAAGACTCACTAAAACTTCTGCATCGAGTGAAAGCAGCCATTTTGTCAGTTGATGCTCAGCCACATGCTGCTCTTGGTCTTGAGCATTACACACAAACTACTTCACCATTACGACGATTTCAAGACGTTTTATGTCATTGGCAACTTGAAAGCTTTCTTTTAAACGAGCCTAAAGCCATGTTTGATACATCACAAATGGATTCCATGTCTGTCCGCATTAGTCGAAACCAAGGCTTGCTGAAAAGAGCTTCAGCCCAGTCAAATCACTTCTGGGCACTTCGAAACATCGAGCAGTTACTCAGCAATGCTAGAGGTGGCAACTCTCCATTATTGTTTGACTGTATCATCACGCATCGCGCATCTGGTCGAGTTCAAAGAGCCTACTGTGTTAACTGGGGAATTCCAGTGGCAGTGGAAGTTAAACAAGGTGCAACTCCCCTTGATATTGGTGAACAAATTACCTGCACATGCACCAACATTGACAGTCCTAAGCTATCTATTACTGTTTCACCCAAGTAAACATCTCTTGTACATAAAACTCTTTGTAAATAATACTTTTCTCACTTTTGATACAAAAACAATGGCACTATAAATATTTAACCTCCTAAAACACCTTGCTGAGCACATTAGAAACCCGTTCGTCATTGACTGCTGAAGGTTTGCTAGTGTCGCTCCGCGCCGTTTTGACAACACGCTGATCAAACTCTCTTCTAATCTTTGTGTTCTCAGTATTCGTTGCTTCAGATCCATTCTTCTCTTTTCGCTTGGCTTGAATGCCATCAATCATCTTGGACCGCTCAACATTCTTAATAAATGCCTTATTCTCGCGAGTGGCCTGTGCAATCTCAACACGCAGCTTGGCCTGTCTAACCTGCTTCTCGTATGCAATTTGTTCTGTCAAGTTGTTCCACTTGAACTTGTGTAGATATTTAATGTTGAGGATATCGTCATGGTAGTAGTTTCCTTTCTTGCCTCCGATAATGTTTCCGTTAAGAGTGTCTGCCGCCAGCTTTGCGTGGCTCTTCTTGACAAATTCTGCCCAGCCCTCTGTGAAGTTCTTCTTTTTGTTTCCTCCATATTTCACTCGCCTTTGGTAAACCTTGGGATCTTCCGGAACCAAGAAAATTCGGTTGACTTCACCGAACCGTGACAAAATTTGCCGCACTTTCACAGGCTTCATGAATGGGGGGATTTTAGAAAGATAGATCAAGCCAGTCTTTTTGATTTTTGCGTTGACTTTCTCAACTTCGTCGGGAGTCAAAGCCTTAAGCTTCTTGCTTCTTCGCTTCTTGGTCTTATCACCGGATTCTTCAAGCTCGTCTATTTCAGTAAAGTCTTTTTGTTCGGAGGCTTGAATAAGAGCCTCGTCAATCTCATCATCTTCATCGTCTTCTTCATCATCGTCGTCGTCACCACCAAAAACGTCTTCGTGCCCTCTTTTTGAACTCTGACGAAGACTGCTACCTCTGCCCTTCGTTTCCTCTTCATCGTCATTATCACTGTTGAAGTCGTCCTCATCATCAGAGAGTGGTGCAAATCGAGAATCTACTGATTGCTTAGCTCCCTTCTTGGCATCTGTAGAGTCGTCGGAGGCAAAAGCTTCCTCTTCATCTGACACATCACTGTCCTTTGTAGAAAAGAAATCAGCTGCCTTATTCCGAGTACTATTCGCGTATGGTGGCATATTGGAGATCTCTCTTTTGCTAAGTTCAGTTTCAAGATCAAAAATTTTCGATCAGACTGGGAGGAAAGAAATACCTTGATTAGGTAATAAACCAAAGCAACTTTATGTAATACAACTCTCTCAACCTATTCTCATCGAAGTGTTCATCGCAGAGAAATGCATGGTAGAAGGTATGGAGGTTATTAAATGAAGAGAGAAGAGTTATTATTTTATTTTCACAACTTAATTTTCGTCCTGGAGCTAGTTTAATATTCTGCAAAGTAGTGAAGCACCTGTTGGGTACTATGTTTATCTGATCTTGAATATTGCCTAATACGTGTTTATCTGATCTTTTGTTATGTGAGTCAATTTCGTTTGCGTCTCCTCTTTGCTTGTCAACTTTCCCTTTACCCCAGGAATTATCGACTTTTCCCATATTTTCTCAACATTTCCTCTGATATTGACTCTTATTCGGATATTTACTACATTCATCTTCATATCATAGTTCACAATGCTTCAAACCTCCGTCAGAAGTAGCATACCTCTACGGATCTCCCGAATCTCTATCTCACCTTCGCTTGCGTATCTTTCACAGCATCAAGAAAGGTCGAATGTGCTGTGGGGGTTTCCATCCTCTGGCTTTCACTCAAGGCATTCACCTTTCATGCAAAATAAGAAGGACCCTTCTGATGAGAGTGAAATAACACCAGATGGCAACAAAATAGCTGACGACCCAAATTCTGCTTCTGACCAGTTTGCTTCTGATAAGATTACACCCAGAAAACGAGATGCGTCTGCTTGGTCGAAGCGTGCACAGCAACTCCAGAGATCACAAAAACCCCTACGCGACAAGTACGGTAATGAGAACGATACCGAAATTGGCGAAAGCTCTGGGTCCGCTGGTAATCAGGAAATGCCACCCCCAATTCGAAGGCGGTTGCCATCCCCTAAAGAGTTGAAGAAGTATCTCGATCAGTACACAATAGGGCAGGACAAGGCCAAGAAGCATTTTTCGGTTGCTATCTATAACCATTGCGTTAGAATGGAGGACAGGCTAGATCGACAAGAGGCTGAATATGCAGCTATGGAGTTCCAAGAAGATAGCAGCGGAGTTCCGAGTGAGTAATTAATGAGGTTACGCATTGCTTTGCTAACATTTACAGAATCATTGAGAGAAACAATCCAAGAAGATGACGATCAAGTATTGCTGGAAAAATCTAACGTGTTGTTGCTTGGTCCTACGGGCAGTGGAAAAACTTTACTGGCAAAGGTTCTTGCTCGTGCTTTGGACGTTCCGTTTACTGTATCCGACTGCACTTCAATGACTCAGGCTGGATATATTGGTGAGGACGTTGAGATTTGCATACAGAGGTTAGCTCAGGCAGCGGAGTACGATGTGGATCGAATCGGTGAGTCATTTAGATGTCTTACATTGCAATACTAATCATGCAGAATCTGGAATCGTTGTCCTTGACGAGTTTGACAAGCTATCAAAGAAGCAGAGTTTTGATAGCCGCAGAGATGTTTCAGGAGAGGTACTTTTGCACCTATAATGTTGAGTTGAACTAACAATGTGAAAGGGAGTGCAGCAAGCACTGTTAAAGCTTGTGGAAGGTACAAAGATAACTTTGAATGTGCCTTACGGTCAGTCTGGATCGATGAGCCACTCATTTGGAGCGGCCCCAAAGAATGACACAGTTACGATAGACACAAGCAACATTCTTTTTATTTTCATGGGAGCTTTCACCGGCCTTGAAGACATCATCCTAGATAAGTTGGCCAAAGAGAAGGTATGAGTTCTGTCTTACTTATTTTGCTTGGCTAACTTCTTGCAGCCTAAAGTGACGTTGAGAGATATTTTTGGGAAGGAAACCAATCACAGAGAGTCCAAAGTAGATTCTATAGTTGAAGGAGGTGTAGAGGTTCCAGTGTTTGATTACACTACACATGAGGATCTAATACACTATGGCATCATTCCAGAATTGGCTGGAAGAATCCCCGTCTTGGTGTCGACTTCCCAGCTATCCATTGAAGAACTGCAAAGGGTCCTAACCGAACCCCGCAACTCAGTCATCAAGAGATACAAGCTTTTGTTTTCGAAATGGGGTGCGCGTCTGGAGTTCACAAACCAAGCCCTGTATCAAATCTCCAAGCTCTGCTTCGAAAAAGGAATTGGAGCTCGTGGCTTGACTTCCATCATAGACCACCTACTAGTGGAGCCCAATTATGATAGCCCTCGTAAGCTCAGACATCGCCCCTCTTGAATATTACTAACGTTTTTTTTTCTAGACTCTGGAACGAAATACATTTTGATTACAGAGGAGGTCGTGAAAACAATGAACAACCGCACTAATCGTATCCAGCCGTTATACTTCTCGTCATATGAAACAGTTGAGTTTTTGGATGTTCTTGAATCTGAGGACCCTGAATATGCTCATACACTCAGCAGAGAGCTTTTCCCATATCAATTTGGTTCAGACAAAGCGTCAGAGTCAGGACGTCGAAAGAAGCTAGCAGCAAGTGGATAATGTGATTTCAATAGGCTGAATATAATCATAATGAAACTGAGTGATGTTGAATTGATCTGTGCTTCCTACTCAAGGGTTCAGGCCTCATAGTAGATTCAGGGTTGGGGTATTGTTTCTTTTTCTTTGAAATTTGGGAAGGCGAGAACTTTTCCAGTCAAGTCGCGACGCAGAACAGACATAGAATGGCATCAATAGGATCTTTGCTACCAAAGCCAAAGTACACGTCAGGTAGTACGGATGCGTCATCAGAAGCTTCTGGTGTTGAAGTTGTATCGCAGTTAAATGCAGAGCAGAGGGAACTGCTCGCAAAGGTAAGGAGACAGACTATCGATGGTTGCAGTCACTGACGCTTTAACAGACTTATAACATTCCTTCCTATGGAAATAGACAGAGCTGGAAACCGCAAAATCTAGAGGACTATGGCGATGGTGGAGCGTAAGTAACCAGACCTTTTTTTTGTAGAGTTCAATCAACTAACTTAGCATTTAGATATCCCGAGATCCACATTGCTCAGTACCCTCTCAATATGGGGGTCAAGAATAAGAAAGGATCATCTCAAAAAACGAGTAAATCTCTTGCATTAACTATCAACTCTGAGGGAAAAGTCGACTACGAAGCTATTGCAAGACAAGGTCATAGCAAGACCCGAATCATTCAAACAAACTTTCAAGAGCTGATCCCATTGCGACAGCGAGTAAAGAATGGCGACCTATCCTTAGAGCGACCTTCTCAAGAAGTAGTGCAGTCGACAGCTGAAAAGACACAAGCAGCGATTCAGAAGATTCTGGACGCCAAACTAGGCGCGTCAAAGCCGAAATCGCTGAGAGGAAAGCCAAATGAGCCAACATACGTGAGATACACCCCAAGTAATATGATGGGTGAAGCCAGCGATGTCAAGCATAGACAGCGCATCATCAAGATGGTGGATGTACAGGAAGATCCACTTGCACCTCCCAAGTTCAAGCATACGAAAGTTCCAGGTGGTCCACCTTCGCCTCCAGCACCAGTCCTAAGATCACCTCCTCGAAAGCTCACGGCACAAGATCAAGAAGCTTGGTATATTCCGCCAAGTGTATCTAACTGGAAGAATGCAAAGGGTCTTGCGATTGCACTAGATAAACGTGTTGCTGCAGACGGACGCGGCCTGCAAAAGGTTGAAATCAATGACAAGTTTGCAAAGCTGTCAGAAGCTTTGTTGGTGTCAGACCGCAAGGCGCGAGAAGAAATTGGAAGCAGAGCAGCGATGCAGCGAAAGCTGGCAGAGAGGGAAAACGCGGCAAAGGAGGAGAGGTTGCGTCAGCTTGCGCAGCAAGCAAGAGAGGAACGCGAAAGATCACAATCACGTCGACCACGGTCCTTGTCAAGGTCCAGCTCAGGCTCACGATCGTTGTCAAGATCGCCATCGCGGTCACCGTCTCCGGGCCGAAGCGATGATGACTCTTACCGTCGCAGAGGCGAATCACCACCGAGACGCCGCAGAGATTCACGCGATTACTCTGGATCTGAAGAGGAAGAGACGCCTGAAGAGCGACGCCGCCGATTGCAAAGAGAGGACAAGAAGCGCGACGCTGAAAAGGAGCTCCGTCGATCCCGCATGGGCAATGAACGCCGTATCAAAGCCATGGCGAAAGACCAGAACCGTGACATTTCAGAAAAGGTTGCGCTCGGTATTGCCAGGCCATCCAAAGTCAGCAGTGGCGAGTCCCAGTTTGATTCACGGCTGTACAGTGCCGTTTCTTCTACCACTGGATTCGGAAGCGGGTACAATGAAGACCAGATATACGAAAACTCGTTATTCCAAGCGCGAGAAGCGGTTCAATCGATCTACAGGGCTCGCGGGGGCGCGCAGGCAGATGATGGCGACGACGGACAAGCCGAGCTGGACCGGTTCTCAAAGGAGTCGCGGTTTGACACACTTGGCAAGGCCAAGAAAGGATTCCAGGGCGCTGATAGCAGCGAGGTGCGCGAAGGTCCCGTTGAGTTTGAGAAGGACAACAAGGATGATGATCCGTTTGGAGTGAGCCAGATGATCAATGAAGTGCAGCACAACAGGAATAAAAAATATGGCCTGGAGAAGCCAGGTCATGAGCAAGATTCTAGGCATAATAGGTCGCCTTCTGAAGAGGCGGACGACCGGGAATCAAAGAGATCGAGACATAGCTAATGACATATCTATCTATCAATTGTACAACGCATCTTTATTTACTTTTGAAATAAAGGCATTGTTTGACCATATTCCATTGGGAAAGATGTATCTGCCATGTATTTAACAAACATACTGCACCTTTGTCTCTACATATTATCAACACAGAACAACTATGTATACACACAAAACATTTAAGAATCATAAAATTAATTTACTGCGCATCTTGAAGGTCAATCATGAGTCTTCAACTTCACCTTCACCGAATATCACACATGTAAAGAGTCTAGTCTAAATTTAGTCATTTTGATTCGTCAAGAATGATCTTTGGCTACTTTAACCAAATATCAGGTTTATACGTATTGGCACCACAATGAAGTTTCTATTTTTTTCTGGCTTATTTAGCTAGCAAATTTTGGTACAAATGTGAGGTGAAAATGTGGTCTTTCATCATTAACATGAGTGGATATTTAATTAGCGTGCAACTCTTTAACAAAACAAGTTTACTCAGAAGCAAGCTTCTCAGCCTTGGAGACAACCTCCTCAATACCACCAACCATGTAGAAAGCGGCTTCGGGAAGGTGATCGTACTTGCCCTCAAGGATCTCTCTGAAAGAGCGAACAGTGTCCTTCAAAGAAACGAGACGTCCCTCGATACCAGTGAAAACCTCAGCGACGGTGAAGGGCTGGGACAGGAATCTCTGGATCTTACGGGCACGCTCGACAGTAAGCTTATCAGCCTCAGACAACTCATCCATACCCAAAATGGCAATGATATCCTGAAGAGACTTGTAAGATTGCAGGGTCTGCTGGACCTGGGTAGCAACATCGTAGTGCTCCTGGCCGACGACAGTGATATCCAAAAGACGGGACTTGGAATCAAGGGGATCGACAGCGGGGTAGATACCCAGCTCGGAAATGGAACGAGACAACACAGTGGTGGCGTCCAAATGGGCGAAGGTGGTGGCAGGGGCAGGATCGGTCAAATCATCAGCAGGGACGTAGACGGCCTGGACGGAAGTGACGGAACCCTTTCTGGTGGTGGTAATACGCTCCTGAAGGGCACCCATATCGGTGGCAAGGGTGGGCTGGTAACCGACAGCGGAGGGGATACGACCCAGAAGGGCAGACACCTCGGAACCGGCCTGGGTGAAACGGAAAATGTTGTCAACGAAAAGCAACACATCCTGTCCCTCCTCGTCACGGAAGTACTCGGCAATGGTAAGACCAGTAAGAGCGACACGGGCACGGGCACCGGGGGGCTCGTTCATCTGACCGAACACGAGGGCGACCTTGGACTCACCCTCGAGGTTGATGACACCAGTCTCCTTCATTTCACGGTACAAATCGTTACCCTCACGGGTTCTCTCACCGACACCAGTGAAGACAGAGAAACCACCATGGGCCTTGGCAATGTTGTTAATCAGCTCCTGGATGAACACAGTCTTACCGACACCGGCACCACCGAAGAGACCAATCTTACCACCACGGGCGTAAGGAGCGAGCAAGTCGACAACCTTGATACCAGTCTCGAGAACCTCAGCGGAGGTAGACTGCTCAGCGAAGGTAGGGGGCTCAGTGTGGATGGGGAGGTACTTGGTGGCCTCGATAGGTCCACGCTCATCAATGGGCTCACCAATGACGTTGATAATTCTACCAAGAGTACCACGGCCGACAGGAATGGTGATGGGGGCACCAGTGTCGACGACGGGCTGTCCACGGACAAGACCCTCAGTACCGTCCATGGCAATAGTACGGACGGTGTTCTCACCCAGATGCTGGGCGACCTCAAGAACGAGCTTCTCACCGTTCTCTCTCTTCAGCTCAAGAGCGTTAAGAATGGCAGGAAGGTTGTCCTGGGGGAACTGGACATCGACGACGGCACCAATGACGGATCTATAAAAGATAGTTAGTATCAAAGATGTGAGGTTATAGTAGCGAGATGTTTCAAGAGTTGGATATGGTGAATGGTTGGGTTGATTGAAAAAGTTGGGGACATTGACCAATCAGAGATCAGAACGGAAAAAACAGGTATCCCGTTCAAATGGTGAAATTTTACAACAAGAAACGAAATTCATCTAAACAGAAAGCATTGAAGCAAGCAATTCCAGTGGTACAGATAACAGAATTGGATGAGCGATCTCTGATGCGAAAGGAATGGATGGCTGAGAGGGAAGAGGGTGTGGTTGATTAGAACATACCTGACGGTACCGGTAGCGGCAGCAGCAGAGGCCATGGAGCGACGGCCAGAGAAGAGGCGGTTGTTGGCCTGGGCAACACGGAAAGCCGAGCGCGAGACACTAGGAACTAGACGGGGAACGACCATTTTTGAAGATGAGATTCACAAAGGAGCGTGTGAAGATGGGAAGGGAGGAGAGAAAAGGAAACGAAAGAAAAAGAGGGAAAAAAATGGTGCTAGTACCCTTGCCCTGTACGACAAAAAGTTCATTGCTGGAGGGCTGGCAGCTTATTGGACAGAGAGTCAGTTGGCATGGCAACAATAGGCTTCGAGGAATATTTCACTGCAAGAAGGTAGGGTAAACCTTTTTCTGTTTTGCTGTGGATAGTAGAAGGCTGGAGAGATCAGAGCAGATCAGAACAGACCAGTAACGTTGAGAACACGAGAAAGAGAAGTCATAGGGAGTTAGAAGTGTTCTTTTACCGGCCGTCAATGACAGTAAAGTATAGTATAGCAAGTGGCATAAGGCTGATGAGAAGTATAAGACAGATGAAGGTCCTCAGATCCACTCCAACCCCAGGACTAATCTGATATCAGCCTCCTCTGCAACTCTAACCGTTATGAATACCTCTGAGAGCATTGATACCGCTCAATTCATCTGAGATATTCAATTGTAATATAACTAAACGGTATCTCTCGCATTCTTGACTTTGAAGCTATTCACAGAATGCCATTGGCCATTTGGACCTTAGGCAATCATTAATAAGCTTGACACTTAAACTTATATAATACTTAATAATCATGTGTCAAGATGAAAAATCACGTGTGTATACGATCTTAAAGTGTCTGATCTGTTCTTTTAACCAGTTGGCGCAAGATCAACCCTTCATTTTGTTCCATCCTTCCTCCTATTCATCTCCTTTCTACCAAAATACTCTTTATTTCTCATTGAAAAATTATGCCTGTTTCATCTTTCACTGCCAAGGTCAAGTCAATTCTGTCTGGTGACACAATTGTTCTTGACACTGGCAAGACCATCTCGCTGGCCTACGTTACAGCCCCCAGACTCAGTGCGAACGAGGCTTATGGGTACGAATCACGCGAGTACTTGAGAGCGCTGTTGGTTGGAAAACCTGTTCGCTGCCATGTGCACTACGCCGTCAATAACAGAGATTACGGCGATCTGGATGCCCCAGTCTTTACATCGCTCATTGAAAAGAGCTTGAAGGACGGTAATGTCAAGCTGAGAGACGACGCTGGCTCAAAGAACTCGATGCCAGATCTCGTGGAAAAGTTCAATGCTGCTCAGGATTTTGCCAAAGCTGGTGAGATTGGTATCTGGGCCTCTGGCGTGACTGCTGTCAACGTTGACACTACTGTGCCTGAAGGTCTGTTTGGAAACAATAAGACTTACCCCGCTGTGGTGGAGCGTGTGATATCTGGTGATCGCATCCAGCTGCGAACCATTCTCAACAAGGGCAACCACATTCTTACAAATGCATTGATTGCAGGTGTCAAGGCTCCAAGATCATCATCGCCAGACTCCCCAGCCGAGCCTTTTGGTGATGCTGCCAAAAACTTTTCAGAAACCAGACTGCTGCAACGATCTGTTACCGCCAAGTACATTGCTACCTCTAACACTGGTATTCCTATTGTGGAAGTGATCCATCCTGTTGGTAACATTGCTGTGTTCTTGCTGCAGGCTGGTCTGGCATCAATTGCAGACTGGCAAAGCCAGCAGATCGGTGCTCAAAACATGGCTGTCCTAAGAGCTGCCGAGAAGAAGGCCAAGGATGCACACTTGTACCTCTGGAAGGATCTTGTTACCTCAGCTGCTACTGCTGCTGACAAGACTTACGAGGCTACTATTTCTAAGGTCATTTCATCCGACACCTTTGCCATTCGCAATTCGAATGACGAAGAAGAGACTGTGCAGCTGTCTTCCGTCAGAGCCCCCAGAAAGGCTGATTTCCAGGGTTCTGCTTATGCTCCTATTGCTAAGGAGTTTGCGAGAAAGCGATTCATTGGCAAGCGAGTTCAGGTCAAGGTTGATGCCATTCGCCCTGCATCTGCTCAGTTCGAAGAGCGTCCTCTTGTCACCTTAACTCTGCAGGACAAGAATATTGCTGCCACGATCATTGAGGCTGGTTATGCTACTGTGATCCGTCACCGCAAGGACGATACCGACCGCTCTCCTGTGTGGGATGAGCTGCTGGAGAAGGAGACTGCTGCTATTGAGGCCAACAAGGGTATGCACTCCAAGAAAGAGCCTGCCCCTGACAGAACAGTGGACGCCTCAGAGTCCCTGTCAAAAGCAAAGGGTTTCTTGTCGTCTCTGGAGAGACAAGGAAAGGTCTCTGGTGTGGTTGAGCACATTTCGTCGGGTGGCCGTCTGCGCATCCACTCTGCTCGTGACAACCTCAACTTGACCGTCGTTCTGTCTGGTGTTCGTGTCCCTCGTCCTCAAGAACCGTTTGGAAATGATGCACTCAACTTTGTTTCCAAGAGACTCTACCAGCGCGATGTTCAGTTCACAGTCGTCAACGTGGACAAGACTGGTGGCTTCATTGGTAACGTCTACATTCCAGGTAACCACGACTCGCTTGCCATCATCCTTGCCAAGGAGGGTCTTGCTGAGGTCCACGAGTACTCTGCACAGCAAAGCGGACTGGGCCAGGCCCTGTTTGAGGCTCAGGAGAGTGCCCAGAAGACGCACAAGGGCATGTGGAAGGACTTTGTCGAGGACGCTCCTGTAGTTCCTGAGCCCGTTGTGCAGAAGTCAGTTGGTGCCTCTACTGCCGACGCGGCCCCCAAGAAGTCGTACATTGACATTGTCATTAGCAACATTTCGTCGACTGGTGAAATCTCGTACCGCCCCTTGTCGGCGCGTGCTCAGTACACCAAGCTCTCGAGCGATTTGGTCAGCTTCAACAATGCGGCAGGCAATAACGCGCAGTTTACTTTCTCGCGCGCCCCTCGCAAGGGTGACAACGTGACTGTGTCAATGAAGAAGGGTCTCTTCACCCGTGGTAAGCTGTTGGCTTTTGACAAGCCGACCAACAAGTACACAATCCTGGAAGTGGATTCGGGTAAGGTGGCCAATGTGCCTTACAGCTCGCTGAGACCTCTTCCTTCGCAGTTCTCAGTTACCGTCATTCCTCCTTTGGCCAAGACGGCTGTGCTGTCTTTCATCAAGCTGCCACCTTCTAGCCCTACCGACTACCTGTCTGAGTTTGTGGACTACTTGAGGGACACCATTGAGGGCCAGCAGGTCGTCGCCAACGTCGATTCACCTGCCAGCAGCAGTCCGCTGTCGGTCACTTTGTTCACGGCCAAGTCCAAGGGCGCGGACGACAGCGTCAACAGCGCAATTATCAATGACGGATACGCGTTTGTGAAGACGGCCCTTGTTGGCTGGGAGAGACTGGACGCATGGAAGCCTGTGCTGAAATCGCTCAAGGAGATGGAGCAGGGCGCGCGACGAGACCATGTGGGCGTGTGGGAGTATGGTGATGCTATTAGCGACGAAGAGTAAGACAAGAATCAAGACTAGAACCAGACCAATATAATGCAACCTGTGTACATATAAATAAAACTTATTATGAGAGTTAAATGCTCGTACTTGTAAAAATCAAACAATATCCTCTTCATTAAAACGTAATAATAAACAATAATATAAATAGACAACATAAAGCAACAAATAAGGCACCAAAAAACTACTGACTGTCGCCGTAGAACTTCTTGAAAATGAAATGCAACGTCAAGTTCGTGTTCAGCGTCACCATGTTATCAAACAGCGGGATGTACTGCCTGTTGTTATACTGCTGGCTTAGAAGCTCGTCCAGCGTAATCTCAGTCGTTGCGCCTGGCAAAGCCACTGACCCAAACGCAGCCTCGATCTTGAACACGCCGACCGCGTCAGAAGAGAACGTGAAGGTTACCTTGTCGTACTGCCGGTCAGTGTACCCGCTCAGTTCAACCAGCACGCCCTTGTCAAAAAGACTGGACGCAGTGTACTTGTAAGACCCAAATTTGGGCACCCCGCGGCCTGTCTTTTGGAGGTCGCGCAGGTGGAAGTACTGCTTCGAGAACGGGAGCACGCCCCGCTTTTTGCCCTTCTTAGTTTGGAGCGTGAGCATGGCCTGCTCGATGTAGTCGTTGTAGGTCTTGAGCTTGGTCTGCAGGTAGTCCTCCTTCTCGCCGAGGTGGGAGAGGGTCTGCTGAACCTCGTCGATCTCCTTCTGGCGGACGAGACGACGGTCACGCTTGGATTTGATGTCAAGTGCGATCGAGTTGAGGATAGCCTGATAGTTGTCCTCGCGTGTGATCTTGCCGTACGACTCTAGCTCAATAATCTTTTCAAGGGCCAAGAGCTTCAATTCACGGTACGTCAGTGACTCTAAATCGCCCAATCCGGAATCTCCCGCCTGTGGCTGCTTCTTCTTCTCCCGGTTCTCGGCCTCCTCAGCCAGGATCTCCCTGTACTTTTTCTCATGGTAGGTCTCTACTGGGGATACCAGGACCTCAAGCAGATTGGGTCCGCTCTGGACTCGAAGCACGTAGATCAGACAACGCTTGGCGGAAACCAGCAACGAGTTTATTTCAGCTTCAGGATCGTCCATCTTGCAGAAGCTGGGATTCAGATCCAGCTTGACCTCTGTGAACTTTGCGATATTCAGAATCTCGCTCGCGTCGTTCGGCAGGGCGCCGAGCTCGCTGACCACCATGCGCAAGGAGTCCTCTGGTTCTGGCGCCATGGTGTCCAGTTCATGGGCAACCAGCGAGTGGATTGAAAAAATGTCAGATGTCTTGATGAACAGAGTGGGGCGGCCATGCGACGTCAGATCCACGAAGGGAGTCATCTCGTAGTACTGGTTCAAGTCTGCAACGTTGATGATCTGGTGGAAGATGCCCTTGGCACGCTTGATCGACGTCTTGATGTAGTCATTCAGCGGCTGCAAGTACACATCATCCCTCGAGAACGGCTTGAGCATCGAGATCTGCGTCAGGACCTTTGTGATCTCAGTCAAGTTGCGCGTTGGGATAGGGCCAAGTGCAGAGTTAATAATACCGTAGTTGTCTGCTGCAATGATCGCCGGATTCAAGTAGTGACTGAAAATGACATGGCCGACCAGACTGAGCAGGCGGTCCTCGTGCTCGGCCGGAAACTTGGCCTTGCAGGTATTGTAGATCTCGCGAGCCGCAAATCTGATATGGTAGGGCAGGCTCTCGACGTTGTCGGCGAGGGTATTCAAGAACTCTGTCGTCAGCTCTCTCAGCTTTTGCAGGTTCGCAACGTAGGTTGCGCGGGTTTCAGGATGGCGGATTGCATCTGAAACGGGGATATGCGGGTTGCGCTGGCTGAGCTGTCCTGTCCTGATTTCCTCCTCTGCAATTGACTTGCGGTACAGCGCAAGAGGGTCGCTTTCCAAATCCAGATCCGACTTGTTGACAACTGTTGAGACGGCAGGATACAGCATCGACCGCAGAAGCTTGCGTTCCTTGGGGGCTCTGTTCAGCACGCCGAGGAGTTTCCACCAGATGAAGTTACCACGCAGCACAGCCTTGACGTTTTCGCAGCTCGTGATCTCTTCGGTAATGCTCTGAGACACCAAGCGCAGGTAGAAGTACTCCTCACGACGCTTCTGAGCACCGCCAAAGATGGTCTTGATCATGCCTTCAATGTCCTTCGTTTCCTTCTCAGTCACCATCGACTCGCGCAGCTGCTTAAACAGACGCGCAAAGTAGCTGGGCTGGGTTTGTAGGAGATAGAAAAAGCCCTGGTACAGTTCCAGACGTTTGCGCGACGCTTTGTTGAGGGCCTTCAGATCAAAAATGTCGCCAGAGCTATTGACAGACACATTGATACCTCTGTTTCTATGTCGGACGACCTCGTCAATCGTAATCTTGTTCTTCAGCAGAAGTGCAATCTTGACATCAAGCTGGTTGATAAACTGCTCGAGCTGTTCGTTATGCGTAATCTCATCCATGACCTGCTTGCGGTTTTGCTCAAGCTGAACCTCTTGCTCAAAGTCCAAATCACTGTCATTGAGCAAGTGAACAAAGTTCTTGACAGTTGAAAGAGGCGGGTTGGCAGAGGAAGTCAAGGACTTGTAGGCATCACCTTGCTTCTTAGCTCTGACAAAACTCTGAATCTTGATGACCTTGTCCATGTTTTGCTTGAAGTATTCCATGCGGGCATTGTGAGCTTTGCGAATAGTAAAACCACGAATATGAGCCTGTAGGGCAACAATAGAGTCCATAGCGTCGTTGAAATCATCCATCATCAGATCGTAGTTAAAGCGGACCATAACACCCCTGAAAATAGACTGTAGACGGACGACAGAGGGCGTGAATAGATCAACTCGCTTGAGGAAGTACTCCAGGTCTTGTCGAACAAAGCCAGCTCGGATGATGCTTTGGAGCTTGAGGATTTGAGCTTCTTGAGACTGGATGACAGCTTGCTTATTGTTGACCTCCACTCGAGTTTGGTTGCCACGGATCACAGATTGAAGCATAACAGACTCGTACTCAGCGTCGTGCAGTTGGTTCACCATGTCAGTGTAAGTAGATCTGACCTGGTTACCTCGCACCATAGACTGCAACTCAACCAGCTCTGGCACAGTATCCTCAAGCTGATCCACAAACTTCTCTTGCTCCTTTCTCAAAAAGTGGCCGCGCACAATGCTTTGCAGATTAGTGACACCAGCAGCCGCAGCATCAAGCTCATCCAGCTGAGATGCCACCTGGTTTCTAAGCAGTGCACCCCGGGCATGAGCCTGCACAACTACAATTTCGCGGCGGAACCGGATCAGATTGAGCTTGGTCCGCTCCAGCTGCTTGCGGACAGCATAGCCACGCAGGCCGGCTTGCATTGCCAAGGCCAACGAGTCTAGCTTCTCGACCTTCTCGTTAAGATGTTGAAGGCCTCGGCGTGCCAGGTGACCGCGTGCTGCGCTCTGGAAATGGGTGACCCAGGCGCCGCTAGTCTTGAGGGTCTCCAGACTTCTGAACGTCGCATCTCTTGAAATGTTGCCACGGATGCGAGACTGGATGTACGCAATAGCCGGCGTATGTCTGTGCAGCTCAAGTTTAGCACGCTCAATATCAGCTCGCACAGCTTGGGCTCTTGTCAAGGCTTGCAAAGCAATAATCGGGTCTGCGTCACCGCGGAGATCCTTTCTGAACTGTTTGTAGTCGTCACGAACCAGCTTGCCTCGGATGGCAGCTTGCAGGCCCACAACAGCCGTGCCATTGCTCTTGAGCGTAGAGGCAGCTTGTTTCTTAAATTTGCGAACTGGCATAGCTCTGATGATTGACTGCAGCTTGATAATGCCAGCCTCACTGGACTCGACTGAGTGCTTGAAGTTGCCGAGTTGCTTGCGTCCAATCTTGCCGCGAGAGATGGCCTGCAGTTTTGTAATTAGAGGAAGAGCGGCTGCAATGCCGTTGGAGTAGACTTGGAACGCCTTGCGAGACCTCTTGCCCCGAATTATAGATTGCAGCTTCACAATTGGGCCCACCGATTTCGACAGAATGTATTTGTCGGTGTACAGCGATTGTCTTAGAAGACTACCCCTTGAAATAGCCTGAAGTTCGATGATTTCCTCTTCATATCCAACCAGCTCCTGCAGAAGGAGTACCATGCGTTCCTCTTCAGTCGGTTCTGGTTCCGGTTCCGGTTCAGGCTCGGGCTCGCCAAAGTGGGCGCCGACGCTTGAGAAGTTGGGTAGTTTTAGGCCGGAGGCATCAAGACCTCGCTGCGTTTTTTGGATATCGTCATCGCTAAATTCGAGTTTGCCAACTAGGTTGCCAATAGGCGGGGCCAGGTCCATGGCCGAGAGAATGAAGCCGAGCGCATGGACGCAGTAAATAACTTTGGGTATATTTTTCTTGTCATACAAGTCCGTGAGTTCAAAAGTAAAGAGCTATTATTGTCAGCAATCATAAAAAAAATACCAAAGGACAAAGTAGTTACTCACATCAGGCATCCCGATCTCATCTAGAAACTGAAAGAAAAAGTTGATATTGTCTGTGTGTCGGTACTGTAGCTTTGGCGCCTCAAAGATTCTGCGAACCAAGTGCGGCGAGAATGCTCTCGTCAACTTTGCTAGGATCACACCATCTCTAAGCGCCTCCTCGAGCATCACAATCGACGGAATAGTCTCATCAATGCACGCCTCAATCCACATCTTGGCTTCTCCAATATGGCACAAGTACTCATACGCTTGCAGGCACTTGCGCTGCTTGTCCATCCAGTTTCTGTTTGGAATGTGTGTTTGGGCATCTTCTGTCTTTTGCAGTCGCAGACGTCCGTGCATGCCCGTGATCTCCTCAGCGTCCTCGGTCACGCCGGGCAGATGCAAGTCCGTTGCGCTGTCCGACGTGCTCGTCAGGTTGCGCCAGTGCGCGGTTGTGCTTTTGCGGAGAAGGTTCACCTCGTCTTCAGAGGCAAGCAGGTGGTGTTTCACAGGCGAGGACGAACGTGATGATGAATGCAGGGACGGCGAGTACGCCGCCTGGGTATTAGAATCATGCCTTGGCGAGCCCAAGGCTTCATGAGAAAGATATGAGAACGAGTGGTCCGGGGAACCTGGCAGCAGTGGTAGCTGGCGCGGTTGCGTGTCAACCATGTCTTCTTCGTGGACTTGTAGATCCGGGTAGTAAGGAGAGTTATAAAGCGAGGGTGTTTTTCTGTGTGTAGGAGTAGCTGTTGGTGAGGTATACTGGTTTCTAGAGTAGTCCGAGATCATGGTGTGTCATTATAGAGTGTGAAAATAAAATAAAAAATTAAAAGTTGAGAAGTTGAAAAAGTTTATAGAGAAGAAAGGTTCATAACAAAAGGACTCTCAAGAGAGTTCAAGTTGAAAGAAACCATGATTGTTTATGTTTTCTCTGATTGAGGGTTTGTTTACTTTATGACGAATTGGGATGTTGTTGCTGTTGTCATGGAAACTGGCAACCTGGTCCTTGACAACAACACATAGAAAGTTGTCGGAAACCACGTGTCCACGCGTCAAAACTACTTTTAAGCACTTTAAGCGACGTTTTGGTACTACGAATTTGTATCACAAAAACTCTTTGTTCATAGTAGGTCGACAATCAAGTTGAACAATACAAAAAAGTATATCAAGTCACTGGTAAAAAAGAGCCAAAATTGCGTAGATTTGGAGTGGAAAGCAGCTGTCAAGAGTACTACGGCAAAGGTACAAGAACAAAGTGTGGAGCTGACATTAATCGTCGTTTGGAACCTACAGCTTGGAGTTGAGACTTAGTTGTAATACTCTGAGTTGATCCTTAACTTGAAAATGCCATTGAAAATTCGAGAAAGAAGATTAATGACTAGAGCTTCCAATATCTACATGAATACTTGTGCTGAAACGTGAGAATAGCGATAATCGTTCATTAGAAGGGACCCGTGAACCCTTGATTGTGTTCTGTGTCTGTGCTCTTTCATTTCATGAAATGTTGATCTTTGAACTACAGTTACAGAGCTTGTAATCTTTCAATTCTTCTTATTTGTACTGCTTTTTCCAATTTTTGGTTTGTTGAACTTCTTCTTTGCGAAAAATTTTCATTCTCATCACTGCTCATTATCATCTATAAACCCTTAGTGTATTTAGAGTCATTGAGTGAACCCGCCGGCAAAGAACCGAAAGTCTCGTCGTTCTCCGAACTTGCAACCTTCTCAATTCATCGGTTCAAATCGTTTCATGTAATAGTTACAAGTCAAAAGAACATTAAGGCTATCACCGAGATGGCTCAGGTGCCAAGTACAGGAACTAGGCAGGGCCATGACAAGATGGAATTAAATCAGGAAGTGAAAATTTTTCACTGGCCCTTAAATCATGTACCAATGGACTACCGGATTATTTATACAAAATTGACAGGTCTGGCTAGGGTCTTTCTGTAAGGGAATAAAAACTTTTTTTGAGTTTTATGCTTGATCTTGATGAGCTATAGCACGGGAGTCAAAATCATGGAGAAGGCCGATGACCTGGCCCCTACCTATTTCCACTTTACGATAGAATTTTTAATCCATATTTGCCTATAGATATCGATTTTACAGAGGCTCAATTTTGCATATGAAATGAGCTTGCTATTTTATTCTCTTGCTGTAGTATTTCTATGCTCCTTCGATGTAATATTTGGTAGTCGGCTGCCTCGGAGTAGAGGAACTTCTGAAACTTCCCGGCTGAATTACCTTTTTCCCTTTCTTTTGAACCCTTCAGTACTTTGTAAAGGTTTTTCTATACTACAAACAGGCGCTTGCATGACCGTAACTGTGTACTCATCTCCTTCATAGTTTGAAAGAACTGCCCTGGGGTATCATCCCTTGAACTGAGCAATATCTGGACTTCCTTACTTTTGTAATCAAAGGAATAATATCTACTGATCTACTGATAAGAAACATCAATAAGAAAACGACTGATCTTATTAACTCCGCAATATAGAGCATGTATAGGCACAAGCACCTGCTCCTAGAAGGCAAATTTAAGAGATGCAACCACCACAACCACCACCCATAAACCACCACTACATAGTACTGCGAGTAAATGACTTATCGCACATAATTTATAGCCTAGGCTGCTGCTAATGCTAATGCATGGTCCCTCCTGTCACCTTCTTTAAACTACTTATAGTCTCGTGATACCAAGACTTAGCTGTGGAAAGAGTTTTGATTGGTTGTTAATAGGTCTTGGTAAAGAGGCAGAGGAGCTACTTATCTTCCAATAATAAGCTCCTCTATATGGATGAAGAAAAGAAACTTGGGAGAAGAGAATCTTGGAAACGTTTGCAGGCGCTAGTACAAATGTAGGAATATTATTCTATTATATTATGCTGATCTTTAAGAAACAAAATCCACTGTTTCTGACTCTGATCTTGATAATGTTCGCAAGCTATAGAATAAGAAGATTGGAACAATTTTTGCTCATAGACTCTAAGGTAGAATTTTTCTGAACCTTCTTTCACATTTTAAAAATCATCTCAAATCTCTCCGTAGGCGAGACAAGACCCAGCAAACTGAAGCAGCATTGTATTCCATCTTCCAGAGGTTTATCCTTAATTTAGTTTTGCTACAATGAAACCAGTATATATAGATTAATAGAATAGTGGGCTCTATTGTCTACCAAGACGGGCTAATAATGACATGATATAGTGAAATTATTAAAAATCGAAAGGCTAAACGATGGGAAAGAAGCTAATAGTAAGTCCGACCCGTATAGCCTTACACGCTCTGGAACCGATCATATCAACTTGTTAGATTCCACATGAGTGAGGTAAAACAAAGATGGGATCTTGCCTGAACAAGTAGGTTGATTAGTATGTCTAGCCTCGTCAAGGGCAGTGATGGCAACAGGCGAGGAGGAGAAGGAGTGTGATTCAAGCAACGGGGAACTGAGTCTTCCTAGTCTGTCAGCCTATGTCAGCGTGTGGAGAGAATGAACGTGATATTTCCAACACTTCACACATATAGGTAATTAAATACCGACTTCATCTCAAGAAAAACAATTGTTTAAATTTGCCTTGCCTAGCCGGCAACAATCCAATGCTGGGCAATTGATAATTATGAAATACAAATCTTGGACAATCTCCAAAAGACAATAGAAGCGCCTTCATTTGCAATTCCATTGAATGTTATAGACTCTAAATTAATTCAAGTAGTAGAAAGGCATTGTTAATTACTGTTGTGAGCCGCCGTCTAAAAGTTTGAAATTCAATCTTTCAATATCGTTTTGTTTGATAGGGCCTATAACAATTGTCGGGTTTATCTACATTGCAACTGTTGAAAACGTCTCTTGAGTCAATTTTTACACAATCATGTAATAAACGCAATTTTTTTATAATCCAGATAGAACTTTTTAGTTCATGAGTTCTAAAGATTCGAAAGATTCCATATATATTCCACTGATTAACAAGCTGCAAAGTCCATGAGAGTCAATATCGTCAATATTGGAATACGAAAAAAGAAGAAAAAAAGAAATAATGCATTTGTTACCTATATGAATTAGACCGCCGAGGCCCTGATAACTGACTCCTATAACTAAATAGAATCTAAATTTTTAGTAAAATGGCGCTCTACTACTGTATTATACTACGCTTAAAGATGAATATGTATAAGCCACCCGCCAATCCGAATTTATTAAAAGTTTTTGAAAAGCTATAGGGCCTATACTGGCAATATATTTGATTATTGATACGAAAATCTTACCAGGGATTGTTTTTTTTTACCTTGAACGTATGCCCTATGAACTTGTCTATGAGTAGACTGAGTCTCATGAAAAGCATCTTCAATTGTTCCATCGTCACATTGGATTCAACTAGTAGAAAGACAAAGATGAGCCCATATGAAAGGTCAGAGATTAGGCAAACTAGCCACTCAACTGTTTTTTTATCTCTCTGATCATACGAAAAGTAATATATTTGTATATAGCTATATAGTTGAACTGGATCTAGCTTATCTTGCCGAAGAATTCGAACATATATATGTACACGAACCCTTAATGCGCACTTTCTGTGCATGCTTATAACAGTACTTGAGGTGCTTACAGAAGGTGCACGCTTCAAAGTAGGTGGAATCGGGTAAGAGCGATGGGACCAAAATCCATTAGAGAGAGTCCTCCTCTCCCTGTTTCAGTTTCCCGATATCAAATAGAAATTACAAAAAGTCAGGGTTTGGGTAAAGCGTATATAATTTCACGGCATACAAAACCACTGATAAGAAAAAACCAAAACAAAAAGCTCTCGGATGGTGAAACCCCAAAGCAGATAAAAGCCAGTTAAATACCTTAAATCCAGCCAATCATAACGGTTTAAAATCGTTATCAGTTATTTGTGAAGAGAGTGGCCCTTTGGCTTCGGACATGCCCTTTGCATAAGAATACAAATTGAAATGACATTAACTTACTTTTTTTTTTTGTTTTATTTTTGCTTGTTGATTTCTATTTATGATCACATACAATTGATATTTTGATATAGACCCAGCTGTTGCTTATCAGTAGTAACGATTCAAACGATGTCGTGTCTTTGATATATGTTCAGAGGGAGAAAGAAAGAAAGAGAGAGAGAGAGAGAGAACAGACAGAGAGAGATCAGAGAAACGTTGACAGTTTGTTACAAGCTTATAATAGACACTAGTAGCTCATAATACATATATAAGGTCAGATGAAGGGGTATAAATTGCTACTGCTCATGGTACTGCTTCATAGTTGAGCTGTACTATGGACCACTACTACTACCATTGCAAATGTATGAAATTTTAATTCGAGCTCTGATTTGTTTGATAAAAAAAAAACAATTAAAGTTTAAATTTGTATTATTATGATCACCAAAAAAAAAAAAAACGTGGTTAAGAAACGTGGTTATTGTTAACCAATTCCTTACTCAGCAACCCAAGCCCAAGTCCAAAACTAGGCAAGTTCAGTGAAATTGGCACGCTTCTCCCTACCGCGCATTAAACCGCTTTGGGGTCCCGCTAAGAAAAAAGCTTAGCAGCTGGGGCGCGCCCGGCTCTACGTCAACAATCGATATCGATCAATGGACCAGTTATTTTTGCCTAAAAGAGTTATTGACACAATTTATGTATACTATGGACGTTTGACCGAACTACAGAGGATACAGTACTGATATTCAGGTCGAATATTGGAAAATAGGTTAACGATGAACAAGTATACTACGTATACAATCAAAATCGATTAATCCAGGAATTCATTATCAGCATCTCATAATAATAGCAAATGTATATAGGTCGTCGGCCTTATTTTTGTGCTATCTGTAAAAAGCAGGGTCAAAAGAGTATTTAAGATACTGAAGATCCCCCTCGTCTCTTATTCCAGAGTTTATATTATTCCTTCTTCCTTCTTCATCCTTCCTTTTATTCTTTTCTTTATACTTCTTCTGTTACTTCAGCATTCTATTTTGTAATAGAAAAAAAAAAAATGGAAGTCCACGAAATTCCCTCGTCCCAAGAGGAACTCCCCTCCCCATCTACCCACGCCAACAAGAATGGCACAGGCACCACTGCCGGAGCCAAGTTCTCTGCCGGTGCAGCTTCTTTTGCTCAGAGAACCGTCCGCAAGTTCACCACCCGCGAGGGTATTCTGGGCGAGTACAACTACGCTTTCTTGTTCACACCCAAGATTCCCTTCCGAAAATCAAAGACACCCAAGTTCCAGCCCTTTTTTCCGCTCCACAGCAAAATGCCCTTGGTTCTCGGTGCCGTCTTGGGTCTCCAGCACGCCCTGGCCATGTTGGCTGGTGTCGTCACCCCGCCTATCATCATTTCTAACGTGGCCAACTTGGATGTTGAGCTGACGCAGTACCTGGTGTCAGTGTCGTTGCTGACCTGTGGTATTCTGTCGCTGATCCAGATCTCAAGATTTCATATCCCCTTCACACAGTACTATGTTGGCACTGGCCTGATTTCCTTGGTGGGTACGTCGTTTGCGACTATTAACATTGTGACTGCCGCAATCCCGCAAATGTACAAGAACGGATTCTGCCCTACCGACGCCAGCGGAAAGCAACTGCCCTGCCCCGACGGATACGGAGCCATCATTGGTACCTCTGCCCTCTGTGGTCTCATTGAAGTCCTGCTGTCTTTCCTGCCTCCCAAGGTTCTGCAAAAGGTGTTCCCGCCCATTGTCACCGGTCCCGTTGTGTTGTTGATTGGAGCCAGTTTGATCAAGTCGGGTTTCCAGGACTGGGCTGGTGGTGCTGGTCCTTGTATTGACATGCCCACGGAAGGCTTCTTCTCAATGTGTCCCAACATCGCGGCACCCAAGCCCCTGCCCTGGGGCTCTGCCGAGTTTATTGGCCTGGGTTTCTCGGTCTACGTCACCATTATTGTCTGCGAGCGCTGGGGTGCTCCTATCATGAGATCGTGCGCTGTCGTCGTGGGCCTGCTCGTCGGCTGCATCATCGCTGCTGCTTGTGGTTACTTTGACCGCTCCGGCATTGACGTCGCTCCCGTTGCTACTTTTGTCTGGGTCCACACCTTCAAGCTCTCCATCTATGGCCCCGCCGTGCTTCCCATGATCGCCGTGTATCTCGTCTGTATGATGGAGGCCATTGGTGACGTCACCGCTACTTGCGATGTTTCCCGTCTCCCCGTCGAGGGCGAAGAGTACGAATCCCGCATCCAGGGTGGTATCCTTGCCGACGGTCTCAACGGAATCCTTGCCGGTCTCATGACTCTTACTCCCATGTCTACTTTTGCCCAGAACAACGGTGTCATTTCCCTTACCAAGTGCGCCAACCGCATGGTCGGCTACTGGTGCTGTTTCTTCCTCATTCTCATGGGCATTCTCTCCAAGTTTGCCGCTGCCCTGGTCGCCATTCCCTCTAGTGTTCTTGGTGGCATGACCACTTTCCTGTTCACCTCTGTCGCTGTGTCTGGTCTCAAGATTATTGCAACCACACCCTTCACACGCCGTGACCGTTTCGTGCTGACCTGCTCTCTTGTCTTTGGTTTCGGTGCTACTCTGCAGCCCAACTGGTTTACCTTTTTCTTCACTTACCACGGCCCCAACAAGTCTTTGAGAGGTCTGCTGGACGCTGTTGAGCTGGTCATGGAGACTGGTTTCGCTCTGGCTGGCTTTGTGGGTCTCATCATGAACCTTGTTATTCCCCAGGAGTACGATGAGAACGATACGTTGGATGAGACTGTTGAGGGCGTGGTTCCGTCGACCATTGACGGCGACAGCATGGAGGAGCCCAAGAAGTAAGCTTTTTTGCCTGTTAGGCTGACTATATTGTATTGTGTATTGTTTTTTGTGTATTTAATTTTATTTGACTGTTTAATATACCTGTTCTTCACACTACGTTTATACAATGGCTCTGTACGGCGTAGATACTCCATGCAACCAGATGTCCCCGGATGTCGGCGGTAGTAGGTAGTGGGTAGCGGTTGTAGTCAAATTTAAAGTATGTGTTTAGTACCATGGGTCTTTATGGTAGGTACCTTTGTCTGTGTACCACCACCCACCACACCAAAACAAAATTTACACACCAAAATAGACTACTACGCTTCAGCGACATAAAAGTCTGGGGTGAGGCACGTCGGTACGGTCAGATCTGTATACTTGTAGCCAATCGGAAAAAAACTACCTTTCAACACATTTTTTTCCGACTATATTTTCTCACTTCCACCATGCCCATTTTTTTTTTTTCATTCTCTTTTTGTGATACCCAATTATTTTGATTATCATGGCAAGCAAGTGTGTCACAAACAAGAAAGAATTAAAACGATGCGATCTGAAGCGACGCACAGCGTGCGGCTTTTTGTTTCTGCAGCCTAATTTCCAATTCTAAAGTTAACAGCCGTTTGTGTGTCTGGGTCCCATATTCTCATACATTTTTAGTCCCTCTTGGCAAAAGCACAATTTGTCCTTGGCAGACTTTTCCGATTGCACCTTTTGGCACTCTGACACGCTGAACATGAACAGGACTTTTAATTTTTTTGTTAACCACAAAAACGTCGTTCTTACCAGGTTGGGCTTGAAAACAAGAAGATCAGAAAAGACAATAGGAATCGTGGTTAGTGAAGTTGTCCTAGCTACTAAAGATCTCCTGGCCAGCTCATTCACATTCATTATTATGATCATGCGCCAGACCGGCTCTTCCTCCCTCTCTCTCTCTCTACACAGTATTGTGAAAAAGGGCTCCTTTGGCGTTCGCTCTGGCTGCTGCCTTCTCTTTCTCTAAATAAGCGTAACTTCCGATGCACACTCCCAAACACAAACAACAATAAAAGATGTTTGCCTCTTTTCTTTACCACATACTTTGCGCCCAGTACTCACTACATCATACGAAATAAGGATATGAAGATACTGTATACAGTGTTCCTAATCTTCCGTTTTTCTGGTATTTCGTCAGTTCAAGAGAGGCCTTTTTTTTATCTGATAATACGGGCGGCAGTGTGGAGATTCGCGTGCCAAGAGTTCCTAAACACAATATATAGGAAAAGGCCGAACATGGAATTTTATTTATTTATGAATTTATGAATTTATGACTTTGATGTTTTTATGTAATTTGTTCCCTTTTTTTATTTTTTTTTATTTTTATTATCTGCAAAGTAATAACAAAAAATTGTCATCTATAGCAGCAGAACCAAACAGTAGCTGGGTCCTCGTTCGATTCATAAATTTAAAATAATTAAAATTCTCTAATCGGGTATTGGATTAGAATATGCATCTTTTATCTCTTATCAATGGATTTCTCATTTACATAGCGCTCTGATTCGCAAAAGAAAAAAAGTGTCTCAGAGTCCACCTCCAACTATTTAAATCCACCATTGTGCTCCTTGTCAATCCCTTGAATTTTTCTATTCCCTCTCTCTTATAATACATTTCATTCATATTCCATCTTTTTTTATTATTTTGACCTCATTTCAATACAAAAATGGAGGTAGATAATACTTCATCACCCAAGTCAGAAATGGTCCTAGACAATATCGAACCAACCAAAAAGGGATTCTCGATCGACTTCAAGGGTGCCGTCAGAAAGACCGTCAAGAAATTCACCACCAAAGAAGGTATCGTTGGTGACTACAACTATGCTCACCTCTTCACGCCATCTCTGCCTTTTGTCAAGCGCACCAAGGTTGTTCAGCCCTTCTTCCCCCTGCACGGTGATATGCCCCTGCTGCTCGGCGCCGTTTTGGGTCTTCAGCACTCGCTAGCCATGTTGGCTGGTGTCGTCACTCCTCCTCTACTCATTGGATTGGCTGCCAACTTCGAGACGGCCACCACCCAGTACCTCGTCTCTGCATCCCTCATCACATGTGGTATCCTGTCCATGATCCAGATCTCTAGATTCCCCATCCCCTACACTAAATACTTTATTGGTACCGGTCTGATTTCGGTCGTCGGAACTTCGTTTGCTACCATCACCATTGTCAGCGGGGCCCTCCCCCAGATGTACGCCAACGGCATGTGCCCAACAGCTGCCGACGGCACCAAGTTGCCCTGCCCAGACGGATACGGAGCAATCATTGGTACTTCGGCGCTGTGCGGTCTGATCGAAGTTCTGCTTTCTTTCATGCCCGCCAAGGTCCTCCGTAAGATTTTCCCTCCCATCGTCACTGGCCCTGTCGTCCTGCTCATTGGTGTCCATCTCGTCGAGACCAGTTTCCAGAAGTGGGGTGGTGGCTCTGGCCCCTGCCACAACCGTCCTGCATCCGGTTTCTTCTCAATGTGTCCCAATATTAACGCTCCTCATCCTCTTCCTTGGGGATCTGCCGAGTTCATTGGTCTGGGTTTCTCTGTATATGTCACCATTATCATCTGCGAAAAGTGGGGTGCCCCCATCATGAAGTCCTGTGCCGTCGTCTTTGGTCTGCTCGTTGGTTGCATTATCGCCGCTGCCTGTGGATACTTTGACCGATCTGGCATTGATATCGCTCCCGTTGCTACCTTCGTCTGGGTCAAGACCTTCAAGCTGACACTATATGGTCCAGCCGTGCTGCCTATGATCGCCGTGTACATTGTGTGCATGATGGAGGCCATCGGTGATGTTACTGCTACTTGCGATGTGTCTCGTCTCCCCGTCGAGGGTGAAGAGTACGACTCCCGTATCCAGGGTGGTGTTCTTGCTGATGGTGTCAACGGTATCTTGGCTGGCCTGATGACCTTGACTCCTATGTCCACTTTTGCCCAGAACAACGGTGTCATTTCCCTTACCAAGTGCGCCAACCGTATGGTCGGCTACTGGTGCTGTTTCTTCCTCATCGTCATGGGTATCTTCTCCAAGTTCGCTGCCGCTCTCGTTTCCATTCCCGAGGCCGTGCTTGGTGGCATGACAACCTTCCTTTTCACCTCCGTCACTGTCTCTGGTCTTCGCATTATCGCCACCACTCCCTTCACCCGCCGTGATCGTTTCGTGCTCACCACTGCCCTCGTCTTCGGTGTTGGTGCCACCATGGTCCCCACCTGGTTTTCTTACGTCTTTACCTACGAGGGTTCCAACAAGAGTTTGCGTGGTTTCCTTGACGCCATTGAGCTCGTCATGGAAACCGGTTTTGCTCTTGCCGGCTTTGTCGCTCTGATCATGAACCTGTTTATTCCTCAGGAGTACGATAACGCGGACCTCATTGACGAGGAAGTGGTCGGTATTCCTGCTGCTACCACTTCATCAATCGAGATGGATACCTCTAAGGAGGCCAAGATCTAAATGGCTCCGAAGTAGTTTGTTTTATAATAGTTTAGTTTCATTTTTATTAATATTTCGAGAAATACATGTCGGTTTTATCATGAGATTCTCAAATGTAGGAAGCCGCCCTTATAATGCACCGAATAGAAACCCTAACTCGAAACCGTTTGAAGCCCTACTACATCACAACAGCCCTTACCCAGCTACAAAATTTTTCACTTGTATAAATACCACTCTGATCCTCCTTCCTTTAGACTTTTTCTTCTCTTTTTTCTTCTTCGTGCGGCGGCCTGGGCTATATCCGTGTTGCTTGTCCCTTACTCAAATATAACTCTACTGAGGGAACAAGCGTCAAGCTCATGGTCAGAAGAAATGAACCCCTCACAAGGTTCCGTGTGCCAGTCTTAGTGCCTTATGCATGTTCTATAACCTGTCGCAACTACCCTTGCAAGTAGATTTGTGTGGAAGAGCGTGAGGGCCGGTGTGCCATACATTTATATGTTGTATAACATCTAGTGAAATGAATCAATAAAAAGAAGGTCAAGCAGCAGCTATTTTTCTCCCATTAGAGTTGGATCCAGGGCACTCTATGCCAAGGGCGAACCTTGATCCAACTTTACTGTAATAAAGTATGCGAGGTTGTTAGATTTCGTATTTTAAAGCTTAGTGCAGATGGAGGTGGTTTTGCTGCAGATGGGCTGCTCGACCGTTTGAAATACCTCAGCTTACCAGTGGCATAAAATGGCTAGATCAAAGTCTATTATGCAACCATTGTTCAATCTACTGTTTTGCTCAGACTTGTATGTGCAGGCAATAGACAACGGATGCCACGACTCTGTGGAACACTTGTAGGATGGATAGACTGGGAGACTTGGAGGTTGAGCTGGATCACAATATCATGTCATGACTATTAAAAAGGGAGATCAGTTGGTGAGATCTGGGGCCGTCAAATCCACTGGCAATCCTTAATGTCAACTGAGACAGTGATGGTGTGAATTATCAACATTGCACGAGATATCTAGAGTTAATCTAGAAGCTTATGTTTTAAAGACAAGAGAGCAATCTACTCGTCATGAATGAATAGGATGTTGAGACCTGACTCCTCCAACCAAATCGTCAAAAATCTCCTCATTAGTCTTTTGAATATCTGCCGCACTACCACAATGCTAAAAGAAGTCATCCCATGACAGTCTCAAGCACTCTAAAAACCGAAGCGTAGGTTGCCATACTATTGTGTAGGCCTTCTTAGGGCGGGCCGAATTTCAGAGTGATCCACACGCATTCCAAAATAAAATCTAAACCATGAAGCCCATGAAACCTCCTGGGGATCTGATATACACAGCAAAACAGCTGTGGTTTTTGTTTTAAATACTTTATATAAACACATTACAAATGCTCATCAATTTCCGCAAATGTCGAATTATGATCTGGGGGTGAAAATTTTTTCCGTCATGTAGCTTATACGGGTTTTCAGAATAATTAATCCGAACTCCACATAAGGGGGCGCGATTAATCCGACGCTGCGTCTGCACAAGGAATGTATACATGTATCTGCACTATCCAAAACCATCTAAAAATTAACTTGAGGAGTAAGAAAAAGTACGCATGGGTATACATTGGATTAATGTTTCTACTTGGTGTTTTGTTTGGTTGTTCTTTTTCATTTCTTTGCAATATTGAAAAGAGAAGACAAGATTTTTCAGGAGAACGTTAAAATTACGAGATCAAGCCGCTTTTTGACTTTTTTTTTTTTTTTTTGTTTTTAACATTACTATAATCAAAATGGCCTGGTTTGAGAGTAAAAAATTTTTGGAGAAGGAGAAACTGTGAGCACCTGGTGTTGAATTTTGAAATAGTTTCAGTCTTTTTGCGCTTTGCTCCAACCGTATGAAACGTATTCTCCAGGTTGGTCTTCAACTTTCGCACCATATGGAGAGTATGGCGTCATGAATAGAATCTTTGATATATAGCTTCTTTCTTTTCCTTACAACCATGGAGTGTTTCAACGTCTAAGTAGACTGTAATCACGTTTTTCATACTACGTACTTTGTGATCTTAACAACTGCTGCCCATAGATTTCAGCTAAAGCTTTCCTTACATGGACATAATAAGACGTTCAGTTGCATTTGTGTTCTTTTCTTGTATATATCCTGTACCATAAGCAGTCCTCAATTGTATACTTTCCCCCTCCACCTTAATTACACTTTAGCTCATATCTATAACCCACTCTCTGCTGTTGTCCGCGTAGGCGAGGAAGGGACAGGCAACCGTTAAATGCAAAAGGAATTGGATGATGAATTTCGTCATGTCCAATCTTGGGTATATTGCCCTTGCCCAAGTTGACAGGTCTATTTTTCCTTAGTTTTTCCCTCTTTGGAATTTTTTTTTTATTTTTTTTTATTCTTTTTTTCTCTCTCTTTTTTTTTTTTTTTATTAAAAATATAGTAGGTTCAAAAAAAAATAATAATAATAATAATAATTTACAAGAATCATTTTCTTTCTTTCTCACTACACCACCCACTTTTTTCAACTGATTTCACTACTTCAACACTTCTCTTCTCTCATCTCTGGTCAACATCCCACCTGTTTAACGTACTTTATTAGCCAGTTATCTCTCAGAAAAAGCTCAAAACGGACTTGTATCCCCCCACCAAAAAGTGAAAATCAAAGTTCAAATTTTCCGAGATTTTTTCATTTATTTCACGACTTTTAACAAACTACGAAAATAAATTACTTTCAGCTTTCAAATTTTGGTTGTTTTCCTACGCCTCGTTTAAACGCCGCTGTTCTCTTCTTCTTCTTCTCCTTTGACAAATTTCAAGCGTTTGTGTCGGCTGTGCGCCATATTGTTGCTTATCTTTAATTTTCCTTGTGAAAACATCTCTTCTCACTTTTGACCAACACAATCTTTTGGTCGATAATTTATAGACCCTTCCGCTCAAAATGAAAGGCGAACAAGCAACCTCAGGACCCTCTTTAGCCGCTCCCGCAAAGCCGGAGCTGCCTAGACCTTACAAGTGCCCTCTCTGCGACAAGGCCTTTCATCGTCTCGAACATCAAACTCGTCATATCCGGACCCATACTGGAGAAAAGCCTCATGCCTGTACGTTTCCTGGATGCACAAAACGATTCTCTCGCTCTGATGAGCTCACACGGCACTCTAGAATCCATTCCAATCCCAATTCTCGTCGCAACAATCGTGCCATGAAGTATAATCTTATTTCTGACCCTCTTACTTCACAAGATCACGAGCAAGGTGGTTTTTCAAACAAGCGAGAACACTCCTACATGGATCTGGCATCTGTCGGTAAAGTATCGGTTAACACCTCAATCCCTAGCATACCAAATTACGACGAACTGGAATCACACCATCCGTTATCTTCGTCTCCGACTGCTTACAGCATGATTCATTCTACAGGGGCGTTTGCTTCATCTCCAACTTTGGGTCCTGGTATGCCTTATCCTATCTCCCGCAGTGAACTGTCCTCTGCGTTGAGCACTCCTTACAGTTCTTCTCCATCTTCTCCGACTCTTCATGCGATGCCCCATCTACCGCATCAAAGCTCTTTTGATCCTTCTCATCCCCCAATTCACGGCCACTTTGCTTCAATACCACCACCATCCCTCACTCGGTCTACACCTTGTTCACCATTTGACATGAATGCAGTTGCAACTGCGGCTCGTCAGCAATTGGAGAAAGGCAAAGGGCCTGTTACTAGTCCTTCTGGTCCGCATAGTTCTCTGCAAACCGATCATTCCATCTACTCTGCTCACTCCTCTCCAACTTTATCTTCCTACTTTGGAGCAGCTTCCTCTTCCTTCTTTAGTCAAACTACTAGCCACACTTCAAGCCCTTCTCCTTCTTCGACATCTTCTACGTCTTCTAGCCATTATTCACATCCTCACTACCATGGTCACGGCCCATTTTCTGGCTTAGCACGCATGACCCCTCTTACCTCAATCCACGGGAAGAACAAGACAGAGGATGATGATGCTTGCCTTCATCGATCAAAGCGATCTCGGCCCAACTCACCCATGTCTACTGCTCCTCCATCTCCCATTTTTCCGGAGTCGACGTCGCCAACTCCGAACCATACACCAATTATGACCCCCGCCCATTCGCCGCGCCTGAATCCGCTGGAACCGCTGCAAGGGGTTCAACTACCGAGCATCAGATCCTTGTCTTTGGGTAGACATCTGCCTCCTCCTCTACAACCCATGGAAATCAGCTCTACGTCTGCAATGTCTGCGTCTACAACAATAGCCGTGTCTAATCCTCCGTTGCCCTCTCAACAACATTCAGCTAGTGCGGCTTCTGCCTCATCGGTGTTGGCATCCTCTCCTCACCAGCACTCGCTATACCGCCTCATGTCCACACCCGCTGAAACCGGAGGCACAATGCATGCCTCTGCTCAAGGCAATCATGAGGTACAAGGGGATCAACCTAGTGCATTAAGACCTAACACCAGCTCGACGGCAACAATATCTGCAACCCACCGAGTGGCAGTCTCAGATCTGATCAACAATTAATGTGGATCTCTTGACTGATTTTTTGCTTTTATTATTAGATACACACAATGCCTTGTTTTTCAATGTTTTTTTAGATTTTTGTTTCTCCGGGGTTTTTTTTTTCTCTCTCTCCTCTTCATTTCCAATTCCCTACATTATTAACTACATGCTTACTTTTTATTATTTATTTTTTCCGAGTATATATTAATTTGATAGAAACCTACTCCATTCAAAGCATAACTTTCTCTTATTGTATTGATATGGCAAGGCATATGCCATGTAGACCTCAATAAAGATTGTGTGATTGTGACAGACAACCACAGCCAAGAAACTTAGGACAGAAGGACTCTTTGCATGCCTCTGGATAACTACTGCCGCCGGCCAATGGCGTAGAAAAGACCCTGCTGGAAAAATCGGCAACAAGGAGAACGGCTTGAAAAGGCCAAAACAAAAAAATAACGGAAAGAGAGAGAAAAAAAAACCGAGATTCTGCGTCAAATTAAACCGCTATGAAAGTTAGTAATTCCGGGGAACTGGAGATTTTGACCTATTTATTGAGCAAGACATGCCATTTTGACAACTTCTCACGAAAGTTTTGAGTGTTCATCGAGCACAGAACGGCGGTTTTGAATGTTAGATAATTAGATCTGGAATATAAGCTTTAAAAGAAGGTTGTAGACATGGGAGAGACGTTACAACAGAGAGCAGTTAGCCGCCCGGGATGCGCGGGCAAATGAACTTTGAGCAGAAAAATACAGATGTTGCAATGGTGAGAATTCCTCGATATCTGCCAAGTTACTGATCTACAGCGGCCTTCTATAACAGGGCAGTTTCACTTGTCGGGTTTTACAATTCCTAAATATCAGTTATTCGCGCATCCACATCATTAATCATGTCAATTATTATTTATATGCCTAGGTTACTATACATAAAGATGAGCACCACGCTTGTTCACCGTCACCTTGTCGCCCACAGACAAAACGTACCCATACGTCTTATGAACCAGATTCATTCCAAAGCAAGGCTCGTAAGGCGCACCCTTATCAATGCGGCGGAACGTCTGCATAGTCTTGTAAGGCTCACGGTTAGCATGAAAGGTACCTTCTTTCAGGGAAATAGTAGGCACTTGGCACCGAACATTATGGCAGCTCACAAACCAGTCGTACGAGTCATTTGTCTTTTTAGAGTTGATGGTAATGTGTTTCCAGTCGTCTTCGTCCCACGCCTCTGACGTGCCGGTCAGCACAATGTTGGGCCGGAAGTTCATTGACGTGAGCTTGAGAGGCTCACCCGACCGCTCTTCAACCCGCTGCGCAAGAGATGCAATCGAGGCTTCTGTGATCAGGTTTCCAGGGTAGTAGTCCTGGAACGCGGTGGTAGGGTTACGTTTGATTTGCTTCTTGGGTGGAGCGTTGCGTTCCTGTGTAACTGTTCGTCTGGTCCTGGGCGTGACAAGGGTAGTTGCGAATTTGAAGCCAACGGCTTTTGCAAAAAAGTCAGAGATAGGCGTAGAGGTTTCAACGAGCGACCCGTCGGCATCATAGAATTTGGAGAGGGGTTCAACGTCATAGGCGTCCATGCACTGGCCCCAGATAATGACCTTGACGGTTTCTGCAGCCTTACTAGTAGCAACAGGAATCTTAGAGAACTCCAAGGGGACTTCTAGCCGGGCGCCCGTACCTTTAAACTGCAGGGTGAGCGTATTTGTGGCTTCATTAATGGACGGCTTGACGAGTGTCATCTGGGGCTCTTCACGCTGCGTCACAAAATCATGGATCCTCGTTTTCTCCGGCACGGCCTCCTTGACCTTCGTCTTGACCTCTTCCTCGGTCATTACCTCACGTCGGGCCATCATGAACGCGCGATCGTGTTTGAATCCAAACTCATCAATCTCGCACTCGCTCAACGAAACTCCGCCCAGGGACTTGACTGGAAATACCAAGATCTCAGCAATCGAGCCGCCAACTCGCTTTGGTTCGGGGAGTGCTGGCTCTGAGGGTGCTGAGAAAAAGTAGAGATAGGCTGAGACTGCAATTACCAGGCACAGACCCAGAGCAATGCCAGACGGCCCCAATAGGAGAGTCTTTAAATCCAGATTATCAAGCAATCCTTCCATTTGTCGTCGTTTTTCTTTCAAGCAAGGAACAGATATATGCCTAAACCGTTATCAATTATCGTATGTAGAGCGCAAGAGATAGGAAGAGAGGCATCGAGATCTCTGAAATAAAAAAGATTGCTGTGAAATCTTTGAGATATTAATTTTTCCAGACTAGGATATGTCAACATCCCACACACGGCTTTATCTAGGCCTAACTGAAATCTAGGCCGAGTTGACCAAAACATAATCTGACTTAGGACTATACCTGTGATATATCACCAACTAGTGGACCTAATTACTCTCAGTTCATCAACTTTGTGTAGTAAAGTTTTCATACATTTGCTTTTGTGTATATCTATAGATTACTTTTGATTTTTGGATTTGCCCTCTAGTATTGCGTTCAATACTAAATAAAAAAAGGCAATGTAACATGCTGAATAAAATGCAAGTAAATGCTTATGAATAAAGCATACAGCCTCAGGGATAATTCACCTTAGGCCTAAGTAAAGGCATGATTCAATCGAGCTTTGGCCCCTTTGAAATAAAGAATAAAAGGAATTGGTACACACAGGAGTGCAAGGCCAGCAATTCCCAAGGATCCGCGCTCAATTCCAACATGCTTGAAAATGTCCTGGGAAAAGATGGGCAAGCATCCAGCCACTAGAGACCTGAGACAAGTGTTGACAGCCAGGCCAGAGGCAGAGTACTTGGGATAAGCGTCCACCAAGTAATTCAAACAGCCTTGGAATATAGTCGCAAATCCAGCTCCAATGAGCATTAGTCCAAGACATGGGAACAACCAGTGCCATGAAAGCTTGCCAACTGTAAGCCCAAACAAAATGATCCCTGCAGGAAGAACAAAGCCCAAGATCATGACAATAAACAACCGCTCCTCTGGAATTGCTATTCCTCCTTTCTTTGCAATGCGTCTTCTGTAACGCTTACTAGAAGCAACGTTAATTGGAATTCCAAAAGCAGTAGCTCCAAAGTAAACCGAAATCATGGGAGAGCTTGCTAGTATTGTTCCCCAACCTCTGTTTTGTTTGAAGGTCGTTGTCACAGATGTTGCAATGAGATAAAATATGCCAAACACAAAACTGGCATACAAAGCCACTGAAAAAATTATTGGTGTCTTCAGCATTCTCAATGGGCGAGTGACATGGTTTTGCATGAAGTCCTTGAATGTGAGACTCCACAAATCCATTTCGGCGTAATACAATCGATTGCCGGTTGCCACTCTCAACTTTTTGGCTTCCCTTGCCAGTAGCACGGATCGCTGACTTTCCTGCACAAAGGCCAAGTTAAGAGTGCCTACAATAAGGTACAAGATGCACGTAAATATCAGTATTGCACGCCAGCCAAAAGCTTGAAGAATTGCACCACCAATCAATGGCGCAAAACACGGACCCATCGTCACAAAGTTAGAGTAAACAGTTGTATAGTTTCCTCGCACCGAGGGCTCCCAGATATCAGCCAGCATGCCGCCTCCAATTACAATTGGAGCTGCCGAAAACACACCACAGAGAAATCGGAAAAAAAGGAACGTGCAGAAGTTGTAAGAGTAGGCAGAAGCAAAGTTGAGCACCCCGGCAAATAAAAAGGGTACAAATGTACTCAGCTTGCGGCCATAGACCTCCGACAATGGTGCAAACAAGACAGGGCCTAAACCAATACCCAAAATGTATAGACATGTTGCAAGGGCGGCTACTCTGTAAGAGAGGTTAAAATTGTTTTGTAGCTCCGAGAGCATTGGAGCCATAGCAGCACTGTTGTATTGCGAGACAAACGTTGTAATCCCATACAGCATGGTATGAATAATCTTCTTCTTGTACGTCCAATTTTTAGGGTCATCCAATTCATTCTCAAATGAATCCACCAAAAACCTTGGGTCACTGATATACTCCTTGATAATTGACGGCGGGTTTGCCAAGCTGTCATACGAATTATTGTCGTCCGTTCCATTGTTTGAATCTTCCGTTTCCTGTTTTTCATCTTCTGGATGAACGCATGTAGTGTTTCCGCTTTCATTATATGATGCTGGACGAGGTCGGAAAGTCAAGTCTACCATTTGTAATCGCGGCATGTCCAAGGAAGCATACCGTCTGTTGAGCGATGCTAAAGTGACGCGGCTTCCATTTGTCAATCTTGTGAGTTCTAATCCGTTCATAGTGGTTGTTTAACTTGACCTTGTATCTGGTAGAAGTACAAGATATTGTAGCTTAGTGAATTAATAGGTTCTGAGTTAAGAATTGGGTGCGGGTGAAGTTATGTCTTTGCTGATTTGTCGACGATATCTATAAGTTGTATCTCTTAGAAGGTTTGTGATATTCTTTTGAATTGGTTCTCTGACAGTTGCGAATAACTGTTTTATGACAAGATGTCTACAAAGACTTTTGAGTAGGCGATGTGAATGATAAAGAGTTGATTGGTTTTGAGACCAGTAGAATTGCAGTTGCAGAATGAATTTCTATAACTTTTCAGTATTAAATACATCAAGCAGATATCTCCTCAGTTATATAGAAAATGAATACTATCCTTTTCAAATGCTCTAACATACTTACGCTCTTTCGCTTTTAGAAAATTTCAAGTTTACTCTGGAGCCTACCTATTCAGGAAACTTCTGGACTTTCTACTAGTGTTTGATATTAAGAAGAAGCAAGGCTAAGCATAGTTTTGTTTATAATTTTGCTGCAAAGCTCAACTATATATAAGTACAAACACTAAAGAAATGAAAAGTTGATGAAACTTTTTCAGAATTTACTGTTTTGTTACTACATGTAGTGGTTCTAGTAGAAAGCAATAAAATTTGTAAGGTTGGATCTGTTAAAAATGGATGAAATGGCCATGTTGGTACAAACTCACAATTTACTACCTACCGCATTTGTCACAGATTCTTAGATTCACACCCCTAGTAAATTGGTGCTAATACAAGAAACATTACTCTAGCAGAAGCAGGCAGTACTAAGAGAAGCATTATACTCTGCAAGAAACGGCCATACATATACTTGCATGTACACTAATAGCCTTATTGGACTATGTATTATGCAAGACCGTTGCAATAAGATATGAAGCATTTTGGGCAAATATTAAATGCTGGATATCAACTAACTGGACTTTGGATTGAGTTATAAATAAGTTTATGTATTCAAGCAATAGTGCAAGACGACGAAGATTTAGTACTGGCATCTTCAGAGTCCTCAACTTGTCTGATTCGACCTCTAAGCTGGATCGTTTGAGGTCCATGCAAATGCCACCAGTAAAGCAGCTGATTTTTGCGGTCAATTTTCCAAATTCCAGCCGATGTAGAGACACCTGTGGTCTGGAAAGGGAAGTGATATGTGGGAATATAGATGATGGTAGGAATAAGTCTGGACATGTCAGTAGGTTCAAACGTATCCTTTGAAGAAAGTTTCCCTGATCCAATTAGTTTAAGTGTGAAGGTGGTCTTGGCCAAGTTGAAACGGTAAGAAACAATTTTTCCAGAGACGCAGACTGGAACAGGTCTAATGAATGCTTCGGGAGCCCTTGCACCAAGAAGATACTGATAAGGGTCGTGGAACTCAGCAGGGTTCTCCAAAGTAGTTGCGTACTGGTCTGGACTGGGAGCCTGAACAAGTACACTGAGCTCTGGATCAGTTTCTGGAGTAGATTTGTCTGAGTCCGATTTCTCAGCGCTTCCAGTTCTGGAAAGTGCAGGCTCCAATGCTAAGTTTGTGTTTCGGGAACGGATGCGACGCATCAAAGAATTTTTAGTGGGAGAAGGTCCCGTTTCGGCATTCACAACAGGGTCGTTAGACCAAATTGACAGGTCCTCACCGTTCCAGCCGTCGCCGTACACATTTGAGTTGCGTGCTGTATATACCCAGAGAGTATGTGACAGTTTTGCATACTCCAAAGCATGGTTATTGGCATCCATTGATCTCGCTTGCGACGAAAAATCACCAGTTCTGAAAGCTTGACAGTCATCCATATCATATGGAACACCAATCTCGGTAATCAAGCAAGGAACATCAGAACCCAGGGCATCGATACCTTCTTGCTTCAAGGTGCGTAGCTGTTCACCGAGACAGTGACGGATATTACGCTCGCCCAATCTGACAGCCATCACTGGTGGATTGGCATATTTACCTCGGATCACCCCAACTGCATCCACATTAAAGTTCCGATTCCAGTGCTTCAGCATGAGAGTCAGGCCATCGTAGTAATGGGGAGAGTACACTAGATTTTTGTCAACGAGTCCTCGGGACTTGAGATCAGGAGGAGGGGCCATCACTGGAGGTTGGAAGAAGTTGAACGAGTCGTGTTGAACCACTTGTCCAAGGCCCTTGGTGTAGGCCAGCCAATGGTTGATAAATACATCGTCGACGAATCTCTTATGATCAACATGATTTCCCTGGAGATCAAAAGTAAAGTAGTCAGGCCGCAGAAGAGTGAACTTATTCTTTTGGCTGACCTTCCACACACCATGGATATTCCAGATGCATTTGCCCATTTCCCATTCTGGGCCTCTCGTCCATCCATAGTGGGCATCGTATTTTTTGGCCTCTTCAGGAGTCAGCCATGCAATGGCCCCTTTAGGATCAACAAGAATATTTGTTTCAACGACTTTGGGACCCATGGAGCCGAACTCAAACCTTGGAAGTCGTTGGGCAAAGCCTGATCCTAAGGCCATACCTTCTGCTCCGGTGGGTGTCGTGTAAAGTTTGACTTGCTGAGATTTCGAGATCTGGGTGAGGTCCTCTAGACCAATGTATCCATGACCTGGTTCATTCATTGATTCCCAGCCAATGATACAGTCGCGCAAACCTTCGTTGCCATCCTTTGATTCCTCTTCAATTCGTTCTGCCATCCTTCGACAAGCATTGATGAAGTGAGACTCTAGGTAATCCTGAATGTTGACGCCATTGATAATGCACTTTGGAGCATAAGTCTTGCCGGCGAAAAACAAGGTGAAAAGAGTGCATGCAGCCAGTCGACTGTAGTTGGTGGCCCACATCATTTTGGGTCGCTCTTGAGGGTTCTCGCTAAAATGATTTTCGAGCAGAGCTGCCTGTGTAATTTTGAAGTTTCGGGGATTGAAGCCAGCAGCGTAGAGCGTCCACATAGGAGCACCTGAACCGCCGCAATATCGTGACCAGACATCCTGATGAGGATCCATGATCACGTAGAATCCATATTCCTTGAGTTTGTACAGAATCTGGATTGTATGGCTAATGAACTCCTCATCGTAGATACCGGGTCCAGCGTGTTCGATTGCTTCCCAAGTAAAAATGTAGCGAACTGTGTTGAATCCCCATGCTTTAAGTCTCTGAAGATGAGAATCGGCCTCAGAAATAGGAAAAGGTGATCCTACAAACGAGACGTTATCACCATCGTAAAACTCGTCATTATCTGGGGAATGGGAGGGAGTGTACGGCTTTGCTGGTAATTTGGCGTCAGCAGCAAAATTAATGCCGCGGAGGACAACCTCACGGCCTAGCGAGTCCTTAAACGAACCACTCTCAATGGACAGCTTCAACATTGAAAAGAACGAAATGCGCTGAGAGACAAAGAGCAGCAAGGAGGTTGGGCTGCATATAAATAAAATTCGCAGAGAAACGGAAGGAAAAACTTGGTAAAAATAAGAAAAATTTAAATATGGAGCTTCGAGTGGGGGAGAGCCTAATTTGTCACGAGCTTTCAACTTGGCATGGTTCAGAAAAAGGATTACTACGGCAATTTTAGCTCAGCATTTAGCAGCCCTTGTCGGTTCAAAAAACGACTGAAACAGTACAATACGACTTAAGACCAGAACTTACAGCCACCAGAGACGACAAGAGTCGCTTATTCTTCGAAAGCGCCACTCCTGGGGTGGCCAACAGAAAGGTATGATGGCTGTCTACCCATAATAATCGTCTGCAAGGAATGGTGGGGTGCGGGTTTCATGTGTCAAATATAATGATTGAGACTAGGCAACTACAACTAGGCTAGTAGTAGCTTCATGAGAGCATCTATTTAATGGCAAGAATGCAAGGGTAAATCGTAGCTTTTTTCACATCCCACACACCACTTTTAGCATAGATGTCCGAGTTCAGGACATCCAAGACTTCTTTCTCGCTCTGTGCTGCCACAGTCAAAATAGAGCCTTTGAAGTCGAACGCATCACCTGCCTTAGGGTGCTGGTTGGCATACCCACCTTGAAACGGTTAGACAAGTTCGTATTCATATATGAATTCCGCTAATATTAAAGATCGATCCACTTACCTCCACTAATGAGAAATCCATTACTCTTAAGCTTGAGGGCGCCCTCGAGGTGCTTGTCTCTGATACTAAGACGTTTGGCCAGCTGCTAGCGTTAACGAGCATCTTTGCTGAGTGCTGATAAAAGAACTTACAGTTCCCTGGATATCGGGAATGATGACGGTGAAATAACGACCGATGGCTTTGCTCATGATGTAGTTATGAAGTTGGGTCTAGATGGGTTGGAGGAGGTTGGGGGGATGGCTAATATTTATGTGTTTTCGAATGTGTGGGGAACAACCCGTTGATAACCTTTGAAGTTGACCATCAACCACATCAGCAGAAATCTGAAATTATCTTCTATGATAGTAAACATTGCTCTTGTAGGTATTCGAGACGTCAAAGAAGAATTTATTTTTCGCCGAATCAAGCCATGATGTGGGAGCTCGCGGCAAATAATTTAGCTACAAAAGCTGACAATGGAATCTCTAAGATAAGCGGAAGGAAGCTTTTGATGAATTCACGATGACTAGGTGAATGAGTATCTGGAGCTTGAGCTGAAAATAACTGCAATTGTTCTCAAGACCCTAAATTGATCCTCTACTTCAGAACGTAGGAATTGCTGGTCAAAAGACTACAATTCTACCCGTGACAATACAATCAAGATCAGGGTTCAAGAGCTCACCTGGAAGAAACAATGGGCATGAAAAACAAGACCCAGAGGGTTCTTAGTAGTAATGAACTTCTCGGATTCAATCCAGCTATACTCCGGGTTATTGTTTATAATGTTTCGCTTGCTCTCGAATCCGTTCATCGAGCGTATTGTAAGTAGCAGAAAACACTAGCTCGCCACAAATGTCAAATTTCACCAAGCTGCTATTGACCACACCACACAACGTATCTAAATCCAGCAGGATCAATCTTTCTTTTATGTCTTGGATCCTCCGATTTAAAACAATATTTGGGACCTGTTCCCGCATACCAGAGTTGAGGGGGGTTACCAACAACATTACAAAAAATATGCTCCGTAAGGGAATCGAACCCATGATCTTCCCATGTCTTGGTATGTGAATCGTAACTATCCACATAAGTAGGATGCTTTACCAACTAAGCTAACGGAGCACCTTTGCACTTTCTGCGACAGAATTTGATACATAAAGCTATTTATGAATCAGATGATTTTTGATAGAAAAAGTGAGGAAACAATGATTTTTGTATGTATTTAACTGAAATTGGTAAGTATGAATTCAATTTCTGACCTTTTACGTGTAGTTTGATTTTTTGGCCGGAGTTTTGATAATTGTTGGAGACTTAATCTTACATAGTGGGCTTCCACAGCGAAGTCCTTCAAGCACGTAAACTAAGAAAACAAATCTATTTTAAGATGATTTCATCTGCCGTTTTTTAAAAATTGGCATACGGCCATTGATTGATTTTTGCTCTCTTGTGTTGAGATGGTTCGTTTCTTGGTTGCCTAGATAATTTATGATAGAGACATATCATCATAACAGATCATTGACAGTGCAGAACTGCACTACAAACTATGAATAAAGGAATATAAAACATGTCTTGAAGATAGCTCATTTTTTGTTTGCTCTTCTTTTGTTTTTCAAATGTGTATTTGTATTTCTTTTCTTGATCCAGACTCATTTCTTTTGTGATTGAAACTCGGAATGATAGATTTAAAAGAAACGAGTTATAGCGAGGCAATGAAAATTACTCGGCCATTCTATCCAAACTAATAGATTTCAAAGCAGATAATACCTTTAAGGAAATAAAATTGTCTCGGCTGATAAGTCAACAGCATTACGCTATTTCATTGTGTATGCTATCTTATTAAGTCAATTGATTTTGTCCATGAAGACCAGTTGTAGTGTTGTCAACCAATTCAGATTCAGATTCCTCCAATCGAATTTTTTGAATCAAAAAGTTCTGTTACCATTCTTACGGCCCAGAAGAAAATAGCTATATAGACACACGATTGTAATGCCTCCCTCGATGTCATGAAGTGAGAAGCTCTAACTACACGCAGCTGGTTCAATGCCTCCATATGCACACATTTCCAAAAGTGAGTTCAAACAACAGAAAATTCAGTTGTCAAATCTCAGATAAATAAATTATTTCATTGTGTGGATCCTTGAAATTTTTTGTGTCAACGCACAGAAAGCTAAACTACTACATCTTTCGGCAAAAACTTTCGGGTCAGCCCTAATATTAAAACAAAACCGAATCAATAAGAACATATGCTTGGTCGGCTACACGGTTAACCCATAAGCTTCATTTACATTTGTTTGAAATTTCTGGTAAGGGGTCAAAAGTCTTATCCCCTAGCTTTACACCAGGCCTGTAATTTAGCCAGGTGCCGGTCGATCAAATGGATATACTTTTCAAGCAGATCTAGTTGTAGTTTCTGCCAAGCAGAACTCTTGGAAGTGCACAATTAATCTATAGATGCTTTAAAGGTATACTATATATGGATCTGACTATATAGGAATTCAGAGACTCAAATTCCGGAAAAGGTGCGAGAGACTTTCATATATTATTGGCGCAATAATATATATATAATGGATTAGCATGTCTTAAACGGCTGTAGACGGTTGCATTTTGTGCACTGTACAGCAATCCATGTAACCCCAGATTAATTTCATAATATATGACCTCCATTCTGTACCGCATTATGCGCCTGGATTGAGCTCAATAGTTAAGTGTAGGCCTCATCTATAACATGCAGCGCTGCAATTGCAAAAGGTCTCTGGCTGATATATATCATGGCTGTGTCTGAAGCTCCTTGTTAGCTATCTAGCTGATCTCGTGTAAGGTTTCCTTCTTTTGAAAACCATGTTTCTGGAGTATCTGTATACAAAACCCATCGATTGATCCACAACCACTGCAGTTTTATCAGTAGACTTTAACGTAAATTATAAACCTGAAAAAAAGATTAATTAAGGTGAACCTACACTTAAACCCTGAATTTGTTTTTTTATTTTATTTTTATTGTCTTTTAATTTTTTTTCTTGTTATTTCAATCTAAGTTCGTTCTGAAACAGGGGATTTAGAGTTCACGCGTGTGACATTACTTGAAGGTTTTTGGTATCTCTAGATATAGACTTATTTCATCATCATATCTATATGTCTGAACTTAATTAATTACGAGGAATATTGCAATTCCAAAGGGTCATCCCCATAAATGTGTTCCGGATAATCCATGTGTATACATAGATACCTATATATCTGGCGATAGATAAAATGATCCGAGTTCTTTCATGCACCAAAAGAAAATAATGAAAGAAGAGTAAAAAAAAACTAGTACTTCTAATTGAAAACCTAGAGTTTATCACATCACATATATATATTGAGACTGATACTCAATACCTCGGATCGATACCCTCGACCATTATGACGATTCATATCCGTGGAGGAGAATATACAGTTACAATGTAAAATATGTATAAATCCTCAATTGTTTGTTCACAAAAAAATAATGTTTGAACTCAGAGGCCTGGATCCGATCGGATCGAAATTCTGGCACACACACATTTGCAATTGGAACTTATAATGTGTATACCGTTACATATATGCTCTCATACTCTAAAGAGAGTGTAGAGTGTGATTCAGAATATATGAGATTGCGGCTACTCTGCATGCATGTATGCATATATATGAGCCCACGTTAATGAGCCTGTTCTCTCTGTCTTTTTCTCTCTCTCTCAATAGATATATTGCAATTGAACGAGCAAGTGATGAAGATATGGTTGCGCATTCTTGGAATTTTTAACTCTGGTGTTGCGGAAATGGGCAAGCTTCACTTGTGCAGACACCACAAATCGGTATATGAAGATATGATGAGTCAATAAAAAAATGAGCAATCATAATAGTTATTCCGGGTGGTTGAGTTGTGGTGTTCCGGAGGCAGGACCGGGGGTTTTTTTTGTAGAGACAGTGTTTCGGAGCTCACTCCCAACTAGTCACAAATTGTTCAAAGATATAGTTATTTGAGCAACAATGTCACCATAACCATATATGCCTCATCAGATGACCTGACAGAACCCGATACTTTTATAAGCACTAGCTTAGCAACGTTACTGCAAAATAAAATAATAAAAAAAGAGTCTTCAAAGGGATATATAGTTTGTTGCTGCTGATATATAGTGTTCCGGGGGGTGGTATGCAATTTTGATTTTTTTGGACTCGGTGCAAGTGACATTGTTTAGAAAGAAACAATCAAAACCTTGATATAAAAACCCTGACTTAATATTGCTAACACAACACAGTAAAGAGCCTTTTAGAACTCAAGCATGGAAGCAATGGTGCTGCTCATTAAAAAAATAATGATAGCAATTGTGATCTTGTCTCTTGTCCCTCTAGGCTTTGAAAATGTATGGTGGTTGATAAGAGATTATAGAAGTACTAAATGTGCGAGAATGGTGACGGTGAAATGTTCTGAAAGGGTGTAGGTCTATTAGCGCTGTATGTCTCTCTTGACTTGCTTGAATAATTCCATAACTACTCAAAATTAAAACGGTCACTGGACTTGGGGCGTAAGACTGCAGGCACAAGATCCCTTGAAAAACCGATTTTGGTAAACACATAGTTATATATTCTCTCTCTCCCAAATAACAAACCTGCAGGGTCGTGTATTTTGTTCATCTCAACACTACATCACACACACACAATGCAGCTCGACCACCACCTTATTGCCTTTTGTACAATTGATTGCTAATATACAATTTTTTTTGCCGCAATTGCAACTATCCCGGGCTCATTAGTTTAGAAGCAGCAAATAAACAACACTTGATCCAAAAGTTGAATCACCTTGGTAAGCTATAAACTCAACCATTATAGACGGCAGATCGTGCTTATAAAGGCAGTCTTCCATTGGACATTGGACCTTGAATATGGAAAATATGAGGTCAAACCTCATGATCAACCTTCATGAATGAATCATCATGTCATTCTAATTGTAAGAAACAGAGGTCTGTAGTTTGCTCGCTCTTGTGGCTTTTTGCTGTTGCGGTTGCTCCTGCTGCCTTTTGGTTTGGAAGAGGTGTGGTGATCAGCCAGCGGTCATTGAAGACAGCTGCTGCTGCTGCTGCTGTTGCTGCTTCTGCTATCTTTTCTCTCAAAAGAATTAGAACAGAGAGAACCGGCTTACAACGTCCAAACTCGGTCTAGTCTAGTCAACCCGCGCGCATTGTACTTTTTAAGTCTGGTGCGGACGGACCTTTTTAGACGTTACAGAAATCAAAGAAAAAAAAACTATCTGCTGCGTCATGTCATGGGCACATTATACCCTCCTCTTTCCTCCTCTTCCTTCCCTCCCGCTTCGTATTTCCAGATTCTGTAATTTGCTGTTTTCTCTTGACCTGACGACAATTGACAAGATCACACTATAATCTTTCCTCCCCCTCCCCTCATTTTCATTGTTTCTTTTAGTTAGTTGCTGGTTTGGCGTGGATATATAAATGAAAGAGTTTGTCCCTTGACCGAAACACCTACTTTGAATTTTTTTATTTTTTTTGTTTGTGATACCATCCATACAAAAAAACACCCTTACATATTAACTACTTATTATAATTTTCTATCCATCTTTTCTTTCCAAGACTTTTAAATTGATACTCAATTAACTACTACCAACATGCCTGTCTTGTACGCGAGAGGTAACCAGGCGATCGAAGTCAACCCCCCGACCGGCGTCGATTTCCACATCACCAAACATGGCTCTAACTGGCTCTGGACCGTTTTCTGCGTCTTTGCCTTCAGCACCCTCATCACCCCCGCCCTGGCCCTGGCACGCCGCCCCACCGAGCGTGTCTTCCACCACTCTGCCGTCTTTATGTTCTTTGTAATGTCCGTTCTCTATTTCACAATGGCGTCCAACCTGGGCTGGACCGGCACGCAGGCCGAGTTCAACCATGTCACCTTGACGATTCAGTCCCAGCAGATTGCGTCGCCAGGTATCAGGCAGGTGTTTTACGCAAGGTTCGTTGGCTGGTTCTTGGCCTTTCCTTGCTTTTTTCTCAACCTGGCGGGGTACTGCGGCGTGTCGTGGACGGTGGGTCTGTACACCATCATGCTGCAGGAATCGTGGGTTGTTACTCTTTTGATTGGCTCGTTGATTCCGTCCTCGTACAGATGGGGATACTATGCGTTTGCAGGTGTTGCGTTTTTGCTCGTGGTCGTTAGCATGTTTACGTCGTTCTACAAGTCCACCAACGCCCTCCACATCACGTCTTCCGGCGCTGGTTACTTTACGTTCGTCACTTTGTTCCTTATTCTGTACTTGATCTGCTGGGGCCTCAGCGAGGGCGGTAACGTCATCCAGCCTGACTCGGAGGCCGTTTTCTACGGCGTCATTGACATTTGTTTCTTTGTGGCCATGGGCTTTGGCTTGTTAGCCTCCACCCACCGTATCGACTTTGTGCAGCGCGACATCACCGCCTACGACAACCCTGTTTTCTACTCCGGGCACCACCGCGGCGTCCCCGCCGGCGGCGCTGTTGCCACTGGCACTGCTGCGGCTGTTGCTGCAAAAGAAGCTGCCATCCACAATTCCCACGACAATAGGCATTCGGGTGAAACGGCCACGGACCCCCACCATGGCCACACCATGGCGACGGGGTTTAATCAGGGCAACCCTGCTGTGCCGGTTGATGCAGAGAAAACGAGTACTGTTCCTGCGGGCGGCGATCCTGGCATGAGGGGTGCGCCTGACATGAGCACACCTGCCCAACAAGTCTAGGCGAGACGCTTGTTTCTTTTTTTTTTTCACTTTCAATCTTGATCAGTGTGTGTTTTTGCGCCTTGAGGATCATTCCGTTCACGACTATATCTAATCTTCTCAATCCTTTTTTATTTTTGTTTGTTTTTCTTGTGAATGTTATTTAATGATACTTGGCGCTAATTTTGTTTGATACCTTTATTCTATAGCTGAATATATTTAATTAATGTGTGGTACAAAATGAATCAACAGCTTCATGCCATATTTGTAAATCCATTTCCAAGAAGAACGTTGCTACAAAATCTTCGACACGTTAAAATCGATCAATTCTTTGGAATCTAAGCGACTATAAACACAATAATAATACAACAATAGAAGACAATAAAATAAAAAAATGATCGCACACATTCATGACTTGTATGCGTGATAATTAAATAATAGGCCTAATAAAATAAAAAACACGAAACGGTGATTTTGTTCTAACTTGAAAAATTGTTGTTGTTGTTGTTGTTGTTGTTGACATTAGATGGCACATCAATGCTGGAAGATTTCTTGGTTCGATGGGTATAATTGGACTGGGAGTATTGTGCCAAACTGGTCGGCGCACCATAAGTGGGCCGACTAGTATTTTCTGCAGTTGTACTGAACTGCAGTGGTGGAAGCTGGTTATTGAGCCGGTTCAACAGGCCATGAGGCAGCGATGGAAGAATCTCGGGCGGTCTAATGGAGTCAGGCATCTGACTTCCAATGGCGGCAAGCTCATTGCTGCTCAAATCTTTGAAAGGCTGAATGCGCTGTTCATCTCCCGAACCCATGGGTAAATCATTGTCAATGATACTGCCACTTGGCGGCGGGCCGGGACCGTACTGTCTGAACGTGGGATTAACATCGACTGGGTTCATAAAGTGCTTGGGCTCGCTCGGTGTTGGCGCAAGACGATTGTACAAGGGATTGCTGACACTCTTGCCCTTTTCGTCAGGTTTTCTGACCATTGGGTTTTGGACCAGACGTACCTTAGAGTCAACCAGCTTGGGGTGTTTCATATCATCGCTGCTATTTTGGGATTCAATAGAGCGAATACCCCTTTTGTGCGATGAGACTGGCCTGGATGGTGCAGCCGCAGTGATAGAGTTCATCATTGCTCTTTCCAGTGTTTTAGCAATTGAATCGTTTGCTTTGACAGAGGGTAAGATTTGGTTTGACAAGTCAGCTCCATAGCCATCGACAACACCCAATTCCTTGGTAAGCAGCGCCAAATGCTCTACTTCCTTGGAATCAATGTGACCCTGGTTCTTCAAAGACTCTGATAGGGATCCCAGTGATCTTTGGAGACGTTCCATAAAGCCAGACAAGAACTGATGGTAGAACAAGGCTTGTTCACCCAGAGCCTTGTTTCTGTTGAGAGTGTCAATGGACTGTGCAATGAGGGGTGTAACTTCTGGAGGCATTGGTTTGGTAGCCTCCAAAACGACCCCATCAGCACAGCTATCCATAGAGTTATCCATCTCACTGCTGCGAGAGCTGTCAAAAAATGTTGGACTAGGCGCATATGCATTGAGATCAAATGATGAGAATCCACTGACAATATCATCAGTGCCAGAAGACTGCTTCAAGACTTCAGGAAACAATGGTGCGTTGGAAGAAGGAGACGTACGCCTAATAGGTGAGTTTGACGTGATCAAGTCAAAGTTCAAGTCTCCCACCGGGATGTAGTGCAAGACAATGCGATCACCGACGCCGGGCCAACCAGTGGAAAAGTTTGGCAACGATGGTGAAGAGTGTGATGAAACGGATGACAAAGATTCACCGCCGTCAGACATGGGGTTGGTAGATAGGTACCCACCAGAGAGATCAGTCTTTTGTGAAGCTGCGGAGGGATCAAACGGAATCAAACCGACTTGGCGCCACGAGCGTTTGACGTTGGCATTAGTCAATGTCTCGTCCCTTGTAGCAGCCAACCGATCAACAGCGTGCTGAAAGTCTGACGAGTTACCCCTAATATCGTGACGCAGCTCATTTATCGGGCTAACCTCAAGTGGATGAAGACCAGCCGAATGGGGTGGGGTGAATAAAAATGTAATGTTATTGTCCATTCCAAGCTGCAAGAAGGGCAGGCAAAAGTGGCCGACGTGAGTGTCTAGAATCAAAATTCGGTGCTTACCGTTGGCCTTTTTGCGGGTCAAAGGTTCGAAATGGGTCTTGATCCAGTTCATCATGACCTTTTCGTTCAGCCAGCCAGATTTGGATTTGCTTGTTTTCCATCCTGAAGGGTAGGTAGCAAGAAACTTGTCGGCCAGGTCGACTTGTTCAATGAGGTAGGGTGGAAGGGAAGAACCGTCACCGCAGGTTGTTTCCATCGACATGAAGAAATCTGCAGGGGGCGGGGTCATAGAAAGACCTGGAGGCGTCACGCTTTTTTCGTCGCCAGACGTAGGACCAGATTGGTCATTTGAACTGCCAGAACTGGTATTGCCTCCACTGCCGCCGCTACTATTGCTGGCTGCACTGATATTACTGCTGCTGCCATCTCTGCTATCACCACTACTGATGCCACTGCCGCTGCTGTTGGTGGGATTGAACGAGCTAATGTCTGCGTTTGATGAGGTGGAATAATTTGTTTTTGCTAGAGAGGTTTGCCACTGAGGGTTGGGAGGAAACCCTACTGAAAAGGAATATCCCAACTCGTCCATGGCATAAATATTTTCTGGTAGGACCCGGTGGTCCCGGCAAAATTGCTCAAAATAGGAGAACCATGCGACAGCTAGTTCTTGAGAGGAACAAATTTCTGGGGGATCTTGTAGAATGGAAAAGTCGCGAGCGTCTATAGATGGATGGCGATGGCGAAAGTGGCGATACCATTGGCGAGTGACACGTTGAACCTCACTTTCACCCTGGGCTTGAAGGATGATGTTGACGACATGGACGAAAAACGGCTGAGTTGCTGGTTTCCCCAGGCAAATGAGGGAGAGTAAAACTTTTTCAATGATTGTTTCTTCTAGAAAAGAAAGTTTCATCCTGACCTCTTGGGCCCGCACACGGCTTTTTCGACCACGAAAACGACCATAGACTGTGCCAAAAGAAATGCCGATTTCCTTTGCAGCTTGCCTATACGAAAGACCTTCACTGACACGAGACAGAGCGCGACTAATTTTTTCTTCACGCTCTCGGTCTTTCAAGGTTTTTTGGCTCAATACCATGCTGTCTAAACCTTTTGAGGATGATTTTGAAGAGCTGGAAAGGTTTGGGGAGCTGATGGATGACCTGGAGGACGAGAATATTGCATTTCCAGGTAAGATGTCTTTCCGCTCATTTGAGATGGATGAGGAAGATGAGGATTGTGTTGTAGATAGTCGACCATTGTTGTTGTTGTTGGTGGTGGTGTTGTTGTTAGTGTTAGTGTTGATGAGGTTGTTGTTACTGTTGTTACTGCTGCTGTTACTATTGTTGTTGTTGTTGATGGATGATGGATAATTCATGATATTGTATGAAATAGAAGAGCTTGGAAAAAGGATTGTTAACAAGCTGAGGATAAAATGACTTTGTTCCAGTTGAAACTACATACAGATAGAAATGGGGTTTATGGAGAGAGAACCCATTGAAGTAGGTGTTGTTGTAGTCTATGAAACAGTTAGTTGGATGAAGATGATTATGATGATGATTAAAGATGATTGATGATGAGCACACAAGGAAACATTGAGAGAGAGAGAAACACACTTACACTATGATTGATGAGGTTGTTTTTTGATATCA